>JAEQBH010006429.1:0-309522 GCA_016808115.1 Tetrastigma voinierianum
TTGATTTAAACTCTGTGCGATAGAAAAGGAAACAATATTGGAGATGAGGTTTGATTTAAACTACGTCGCGATAGAAAAGAAACAATGTCATGATAGGGTGACAATAATGTTCGCGACAGAGAAAACATGTCCACGACGTTGAACTAAAATTTTCTAGAATTGCATCATTCAGGTTTTCCTCAAGACACATTCAAAGCGAGTGTATTCACCCATCAATTTTATACTTGTGAAAACTCATTTAATCATCGAACACTCGATTCAAGTATGAACAACAACATTTCATTTATTTTCGATATAGTTCTCTAAGATGATGACTCAAAATATCTAAAAATTGGAAACCAACAAGCCACTATTCATTTACGCACAAATAAAATCACATTCCGCTGAAACTTCAATTATGCATTATCATTAAAACAAATAGAAATTAGAAATACTCTCCCTTGAAGCTGTTTTCTACATATTTCGAGTTTGAGACGGTGTGCTTCTAATAAAATTCATCTTTAATATGTAAGCTTCATTGTCTGAAAAAGTGATGATAAACTAAAAGCAAAAATAAATTTTCTAACAAAATTAAAACTGGAACATCAAACACACAAAATTTAACAACATTAATCTAACTAAAAAAATTTAAAATTCCGTTTGGGTTGCCTCCCAAGAAGCTGCTCAGTTTAATTTCTTTAGCTAGACATTTGCTGCAAAATGTCTTTATTTCAGTAAAACTCTTTTCCTTCTTCAAAATCTTGATCTTAACTTCATTTAAATTTCCCACTCACTCCTCCTTGAATCAAAAGTTTCATTTAATCCTCTGGATTCTTCCTCACTGGAATGATTCTCGTGGTCAGATTCTCGTGATGGCTAGGGCCAACTGCCCTACTTGAGTCTCCAGATTCTTCAAAGAGGCGTTAGTATTTGCTTGAAACATAATTGTGTTTGCCTGGAATGCTGCTAGCTCAGCAAACTTCTGCTCATGTATGTCTGCACTCTTATTCTCTTCCCATGAAAGTACATCCGGTCCTCAAAGGAATTGGGATTCCTCTACCCCGATGCCATCGTCCCGCTAACCGCTACTTCTGTTAGAACCTTGAGGAGGCATGATATTGCTGTAAATTCTGTCCAGGTCTTTAACCTTGTTGTGCTCCTCCTCCACATGAGAAGTTCTCATGGTTCCTGAGTGCTGGTGTGTAGTGAGTGGGCAAGTCAGGCCCAGCCTCTGAGGCAGCTCTATCGCCGAGGTACTCGTGCCTCCTCAACTTGGTAGGACCCCATGGTTTGATCCTCTCTAGTACTCTTCTCTCTCCCCACCATCGCCCTTAATTTCAAGTGCGTGATGCATTATTCTCTCATTGTTTCCCATCTTGTTCATCAATGCATCCAATTTTGCTTCAATGGCACTCCCCTTTAGTTTGCTGCATTCGATTAAGCTCGATTATACCACTCCCCTTTAGTTTGCTGCTGCTCCTTGAAGCTTTAGATGGAGCTTTGTAGTTGCATTTGGAAAGGTCTTCAATCAGCTGCCTTGCCTCTTCGGCTCTTCTACACTTCTTCTTTTGAAAGCCCCACATCAGGCTGCATCAATTATACCCTTTGAGGCAATTCATGGAATGGTATCATATCCATCCGAGTGGTCGATCTATTCCATGCATAAGACATCTTTGAGTAGACTCTAAATCTCCTATGCTATAGAGACTTTCATCCTCCCCGCCAAAGACTATAATCTCTCATTCCTTCACGCCGGTTGAGGGAAGAATCGCTCATATAAGTTTCAATAACTCCTTCTCACCTTTCTTCACTAATCCAACGTGCAAAGGATTCTCAAACCAAGTTGAGCTGCCACACTTTTGCGAGAAGGAAAGAG
The DNA here is from genome assembly GCA_016808115.1 of Tetrastigma voinierianum. Taxonomy (NCBI): domain Eukaryota; kingdom Viridiplantae; phylum Streptophyta; class Magnoliopsida; order Vitales; family Vitaceae; genus Tetrastigma; species Tetrastigma voinierianum. The sequence continues at coordinate 1,856 of JAEQBH010006429.1, forward strand.
CAGCACTGATCACTTCTGGTTTCACCCCCATTTAACTTGATCGTGACATCGCCATCCTCATGAATCTTCCATATGCTCATCGATCTTCAGAAGGACACCCGTGAAACTAGTGTCACAGACTACGGTGATCAAGGTCGTTTCGTACCAAATTATTATTTCATGGCAGGTTGTCTTATAGCAAAATATTCATCTTGAATAGAAGGCCTCTAAAAATCTTCCATAGTCATTTGCCTTGAGTTCTTTCTTATTTCTTCTTCTTCTTTTAGAATAGCTTGCATTTTTCTTCTTTGATTTTGCCATACTTAGATTCTCATCCCCCTGCAACCTTCCTCTTGATTTCAGTACTTTTCTGTTTTAACAAGGTAGATATGTTTCTGGTTTTCTATGCATTTACTGTCTTCTTGAAATAGAAACACACTGAGATCAAATGAAACTGGTGGCGCCATTCCTTTAAGCCTAAAAGAAAATTTGTGAGTACACTAGTCAGCCGCCATTAAACTGCTTTTGTATTTTATGGAATTTATGATAAATAAAGAAAAAATGTCCAAATTAGCTAGATGTCCCTTAATCCCTAAGACCCTGTCAAGCTGAGAGTGTTTTTTTTTTCCTATTTACTATAAACTTATAATCTTTAAGCTTGCTCATTCATATAATACTAAACATTTAACTGTACTATATTCCTCGTAATAGCGGGTTACAAAATATATGGGCAAGCTCCATATATGGAAGTGTTCAATATTTACAAATATTTTACATTGCTTACAAAAGAAACAAAAATACATATACATTAGACCAAATGGTCTTCGGCGGTTTACTTAGCAGATGTCGATTTCAGACTGGTCGACGCAGATCACTGGGCCGCCCTCTGCTTTCCTCTTCCGTACTTACACCATGAAACACTGCTCTAAGCTTATAGCTTAGTGGGAATAATATCCGTGATGACACCTAATAAGGATCACCGAATTTATAGATAAGTGCATGCATATACTTCATGACAAAATATAACATTTACATATACTTATCCATTCTCATATCTAATTTTTCATAACATGTTTCACATTTCTATCATATTTCATATACTTTTCGTTTCATCTTACACTTTACTTATTGTTCTTGCAATCACATATACTGCTCATTCATATGAAGCAATAAGTTATATTTCATATCATGTCATATATTTCATATACATCTCCATTTTATGCAGTAATTTGCTATTTGTTTCTTTATGTTTCATGCCTGCATAAACCTTAGAAGTGGATACAGGAAAGAACTGTATGTACTTGAAGGTGGCTATCACCTGATACAGTAGATCTCTATATGTATGACCCAAACTACCGCCATAATGATCCAAACGGGATCTATGTTATCGACCCAAATGGGGCTCTTGATATCTATAACCGTATGTCATAAAGAATTCCCATACGCTGCCTATCTATCCAACTACTGCAATACAAAACACCACGATAGGTTTTCAATAAATCTTAGCTTATCGTAAAAGATATCTCATATATGAATAACTATTGATATCATGTATACTTATTAGATATTCATTATCAAATACCTCTTATAAGCATTTAACTGATTTTTCATATAAAATGTAACTGATACTGTATTCTTTCTTTTAACTTTCATATAACACATGTTATCATGATATATTATTATGATGCATTATTTCATATGACAATAGTATCAGATAGGTATCCTTTATACAACTTCAGTCATAATCCATTCTACCGAACAATAGAGGCAATTCCAAGTCTATTTTCGATCATACCTTATCTCAGAACGGATTGTTAGGAGAAAATGATCTTCTAAACTCAATACTCTGGTGTCTTAAGTTTTTTATGGTTCAAACATCATGTCATTTGGACTTTTAATTTGGGATATATGGTCTAAACATTCATCACTGCTCTTGGACAGTTTCTAGGAACATAATATGGAATTGTGTCATATATTTGAAAATTTTATGGGATGTTAGAGACATAATTTGATCATAATTTCTTAATGAAAGTTGTTCTCTCAGATGTCTAGTTTGTACAGAAATTTGAATCACCTCATTTGGACCAGTATAACTGAAGTTATGATTTAAACAACCTGAATTACTCCAGTTCAAGGGACTGTTATAGATGTATTTCGTGTGACATAATTGTTCCCTTTACTTTCACGAATTTTCTGCCCATTGTTCAAATTTGGATACACTTATTTAAGAAAAATTTGTTATCCTAGAAGTTTAGTTTACCCAGAAATTTAAATCACTCCATTTGGATGAGTTAAACTCAACTTATGGCTTAAATACCAAAACTGTTCCGAAACCTAAAACTGTATCAGAATTGACCCAAAAACAGAGCCTCACTTTGACGAATTTTCTAGGTACACTGGGGTCCAAATTTGCATACACCTATTTCAAGAAGATTTGTTATCCTAGAAGTATAGTTTACCCAAAAATTTGAATCACTCAATTTGGATGAGTGATGACCAAGTTATAGTTAAAACAAAAACATGGATTTAAAAAAAATGGACAGTATCTCCCCTAAAATCCAACATTTTCTCTATACAAATTTTTCCTTAATTGAGGACCACAACCAAACCAAACAACCATTACAAACAAGGATTCTACACAAAAAGAGGTATTCCAAACCTCCAAACAAGTATCCCTATACATATCCGTACAAAAATCCATACCTTTGCCTTTCCTTCTTCCTTTCTTCCTTTCTTCCTTTCTTTCTCTTCTCTTCTCTTCTCTTCTTTTCTATCTCCCTCATCCAATTTTCTGTAACATAAATGCCCCAAAATGAGATATTTTAGACTAAAATAAGGCTGTCTTGTCACTTTGACTTTTGCATTTTGGTCCCTCATTTTCATTATATTCTCCATTTGACTTATTCAAATCCTATTGACATATTAATCTTATTATTATATGGACCATTTGGAACCCACCTGGTGAAATTATTAATTTACTCCCCACTCTCAATCACTGGGATTTTTTGGCTTATTTTATTTTAGCATTATTTTATTCAGAAAAAATTTACATTTACTTTTATTATACACTAGACATGTTATAAACTGCTGGGGTAGATAATTCTGCAAGTGTTACAACTCTCCCCCACCCCCTACCCTAAAAAGAATTTCGTCTTCAAAATTCATACCTAAATCGAAGAGTTGCGGGTATTGTGCTCTCATAGTTGCTTCTTGCTCCCAAGTAGCTTCTTCCCTGCCATGGTGTTGCCAGAGCACTTTCACTAACTGTACTTGCTTATTCCGCAACTGATTCACCTCTCAAGTCATAATAGCCTTTGGCTCCTCATCATGTATGAAAATCTACCTTATACTTGTAATCGCTTAATCGTATGTGCGACCCATCGTACAAGATTTTCGCTGGCTGTGACACATGGAACACATCATGCAACTTGGCTAACTCGGGAGGAGTGCCAATCAATACACCATTGGTCCGATTCTCTAAAACTCATATGGGCTGGACGAACCTCGGACTCACTTCCTTTTCTTCCCAAATCTAAGCACCTTCCTCCATGGAGATACCTTTAAGAACACTTTATCACCCACTTCATATTCAATGTCCTTCCTTTTCAAATCGGCATATGACTTTTGTCGATCACTGGCAGCCTTTAACCTTTGCCAAATAACCTAAACTTTTGCTTATGTATCTTTTACTATGTCTAGACTAATCACTTTATGCTCATTCAATTATGTCCAACACACAGAGCTCCTACATCTCCCACATACAACGCCGCCTCCTATGGTGCCATGCCAATGCTTGATTGATAACCGTTGTTATAGGCAAATTCTATCAATGAAATATACCTATCCCAACTTCCAGTGAATTCTATTACACATCCCCGAAGCATATCTTCGAGCACTTGAATCAACCTCTCGGACTGTCCATCTAACTGCGGGTGGAATGCCGAACTGAAATTAAGCCGAGTTCCTAAGGCCAATTGTAATTCCTTTGAATCTCAATGTAAATCGCGGATCTCTATCAGACACAATAGACAACGACACACCATGCAATCGCACAATCTCATCCACATATAATTCAGCTAGTAGATCCATAGAATAGTTAATCTTGACTGGTATAAAATGGGCCGACTTTGTGAGCCTATCAACAATCACCTAGACAGAGTCATGTTTTTGTTGCATGAGGGGAAAACCCGACACAAAATCCATGGTAATGTTATCCCACTTCCTTTGAGGAATTGGAAGGGGATTCAATAGACCTGTTAAAACTTGGTGTTCAACTTTGACTTGCTGACACGTCAAACATTTAGACACGTACTTTGTCACATCTATTTTCATTCATTTCCACAAATAATGTTGTTTCAAATCTTAGTACATCTTATTACCTCCAGGATGCATGGTAAATATCGTATTATGAGCTTCAAGTAGCAACTTTTTCTTTAGATTTTTATCATTAAGCACACATAATCTGTTCTGGAAATACAAACTTCTAGCTTCTTTTACTGAAAAATCAGTCTTATCACCATCTCTGACCATATGTACCTTTTTTTGCATCTCTTCACCATTTTTCTGAGCATCTATAATCATTTACTTTAAAACAGACTACGCTTTTAATTGAGCTAATATAGCTCCACGTATACTATTTCCATTCACTGTGTCAGATTAACAGTTACCATTGCCTTTCTACTTAAGTCATCTGCTACCACATTAGCTTTTCTGGGGTGATAATCTATTATGCAGTCATAATCTTTTAACAACTCCAACCACCTCCGTTATCTCAAATTAAGCTCCTTTTGCGTTAACAAATATTTGAGACTTGTATGATCTGTATAAATTCTGCATTTTTCACCATATAAGTAGTGTCGCCATATCTTCAAAGCAAATACTACCGTAGCCAATTCTAAATCATGTGTAGGATAATTCTATTCATGTGACTTCAATTACCTGGATGCATAAGCCACTACTTTCCCATCTTGCATTAACACACATCCCAAACCAATTCTTAAAGCATCACTATACAGAGTATACTCTTTACCCGGGGTAGACTACGTCAATACTGGTGCTTCAACCAACATTTCCTTCAATTGCTTAAAACTATCTTGACATTTATTTGCCCACTCAAACTTTACTCTTTTCCTGAGTAATTTATGGGAGGCAAGCGTAGAATCCCTTCACAAATCTTCTATAATATCTTACAGGGCCCAAGAAACTTCTCAATTTCTAACACTTTAGGGCGATTTCCAATTCATCACGCCAATCTAGTTAGGTCAATCCTTATGCTCCTCAAAAAGATACAATATGGACACCTCAAAACATACCCCGGCATTTTATATCATGTTTTTGTATCATAAAAGTAAAAGTATATTTTTCAAAATAAAAATAAGGCTAAAAATAAAATATAAACCGAATTTGTACAAGACATAAGGATATATGTAATTTATCAAGAATTAATGAAGAAGTTGTGAAGATTGAGATCAAGTGAAATAACTTAAGTTGTAGGGAAATATGGGAATGAAGGAGGACTAAATGGCAATTAAGAGAATCAAAGTGTAAAAGATATGAGACAAATAACTCATTTCTGCCTCCAAACAAGAAGGGCATACTGTTTGGGAGAAGAAGATAAGAGAAGGAAGAAGAGGAAGAGAATAAATAAGAAGAGGAAGGAGCAGAGAAATCAAAGGTATGAAAATTATGGATTTGCATGATTTTGATTACAAGAATTTCTGGGTATGGATTGTGGTTTCATTTGGACATTAGTTTGAGTTCCCTTCTCTAGGTTTTATAGGCAAACATTCTCTAACTCTAGATTTAAGGAAATTTTGGTTGAAAAGCCCCTAGTTGATAAAGGAGATATGTAATTCTTCAAAATATCAAGGTTTTGTAGACCAGAATTTGTATGAACCTAGGATTCTTTTGCAAATTAAAGTGCCTCAGGGAGTTGTCGAGAGGATTGCAGAAGTTAGTTTTGATGAAGGATGCACAGATGATATATGGATGAAAGTGCATGAAAACAGAAAATACATTTTAAGTAATTTTATGATACGACTGCACAATCTCTGAACATGTACTGGTACAATTTAAATTAATACGAATAACATGTACCTGATATGTTAGGGGCTGTACCTGGCACATGTGATGCTGTTTTCCAAGCCACCTAAAGTTTATTTGGCCATAACTTGCCTATTTCTTTATCCTGATTTGAGTGATTCAAGTACATGTAAAATAGACTCATGAGAACAAAACTTAAAGAAATACGCATCACAAATTGATCCAGTGGCTTCAAAATTCTCACTGGGTGGGAATGCAACAATTCTTGCATCGTGATCATAGAGAAGTTCGAGTTGTTCTTGGACAAGAATTAGAGTTTCAAAGCTCTAATTGCGATTCCAATTGAATAGAACTCCTTTAGCACCTTTAGCTTTAAATGAGTACAAAGACCTAGTGTAAAAAAATGAAGCACACCTGGAAAAAAATGAGTAATACAAACAGTCCTGAAGGGTAATCGGTAATCGACTAGTTGGCATGAAAATGCCATAACTTTAGTTAGATGATACGATTGGATTGAGTCCAATTCCTAAATAAAGTAGATCTATATAACAAGGGTACATAGGTTTCAATATACAAGTATAGGTATAAATCTATGAAGAGCTAAAGAGGATATATATAATTTCCGGTTACATGAAAAGTATGAAAGGTAACATGGTTATAAGAGAGAGTTACTGATCAAGAATATATCTCATGTATACATGATATCAGTGATATTCATGTATATGGGATATCATTACAATACATGAAAGAAACCATAATACAAACCAATTGGGTCAAGATATGACCGGGAAGATGGATAGACATGCATGTCTGTAGTAAGATACAATACGCAAGATGGTGATATAGGAGCTGAGGCCCCGTCATCGATGCGATATAGATCCCGTTTGATCACTGGGTGGCCCCGGAAGCGGTCACTACATACATGGCATAAACTGCCTCGTACAGTTGGGATGATACTCTTCGCATATACAGATAAAGACCACCGTTTCAGATATGATAGTACCTTGCACGACAGAGAGAGATCACCTGCCTTGTACAAGGATAGTACCTTCGGGGTACATATAGTTATTTCGTATCCGCTTCAAAGTGCATTATGTGCAATGGAATATAAAAGAAAATGAAAAGATTAGTAGTACAAAAGAAATGTATATGAAAAGTATATGATTTGATATGATATGGAAGACAACATTTTTATGCTGTATGATAGTATACAATGACAAGAACACGTATGAAAGATAATGACATCAAAAGCCTATGGAATGAAACATGTTATGGCGCGCATAGATACGACAAATGAGAAAATATGCAAAGATTATGTAATTAATGCAAGCATATGTATATGTTTAAAGAGAGATGATTGTCAGTCAGCTTTGAGAGTATTTCCCATCAGTTGTAAAGCTAGTACTGTGTGTTTCATCCGTGGTAGGTACAGGAGGAAGAGGAAACTAGAGGACTGGGATCATCCACATCATTATCCGAGGTCAACACATCCAGAGCAAATTTGTCAAAGATTTTGGCAGCATGCACATTTTTTGCTTTTGGTAAACAATGTAAATAAGAACATTATTAAACATGGAACTTCAGTATATGATTATCCAGATGTGAATATAAACAAGTCGACACTACAAGTTAGAGCTATAGTTAATCGATCACGTAGCCCCAATCAAAAATCACAATTTAGAGCATCCCGATCTGGTTCGGACTCGCCAACCGGGTCGGATCGGAGAAGCGGGGTGTCAGCAATTAGTGGTATCGAGCCTAGGTTTAGGCGTTTCTGGAAAGCCTAGGGTTAGCTGCTCGAGGAATATCGATGAAAAGCATAAGCTTAGTGAATGTGTTGACTCGATTTGATGTCCTAGTTGGATGGATCGCCCTCCAAATCTGACTTTGGCAGCGTAAAGCCAGCGCAACTCTTGAGAGCGTGGAATATCCAAGTTTTGATCTCTCTTGACCCGCCAAGTGAGAGCTGTTCACCGAGCTAAATGAAGTGCACTGAGAGACCCTGTGATAACCCGCACAAAAGATTAACAACTCCTAAAGCTCCTGATAAACATATAAGAAGACAAGGGCCGAGGAATCTCATGCACAAGTGCATGTGAAAGAGTCCCCAGAAAGCTGAATTCGTTAGAAAAGCTGCAAAGAATATTGGAGGTTAGATGCCTCCCGATCAGAGAGTATTATGTGCAGTCTCACTATTGCAGAGTGAGGCATATGATTGGTGGAAATTAGTGTTAAGAAGTCTAAGGATTCCAAATCCCATGACTTGGGAGTTCTTTGTTCAGGAGTTCAGGGCAAAGTACGTTACCGATATGTATAGAGACTCCAAGTGGAAACAGTTCTCGAATTTCCAGCCAAAAGAAACTGTCAAGGGTTGAATACAAAGAATTTAGTCGCCTCAAAGAAGTATGCACTTATCGGGTCCTCACCGAGGCATTTCGTGACAACTGAGGATGAACCAGACGATTCCATCAAGAGGTATTTGGCACTCATGACTTCTTTCCAACAAGGATTTTATCACCGGTCGTCAGAAGGAAAGCAGAGAGACTTTAGAACTACAAAAGAAGGAAAGATCTCAAAAAAGAAGAAGTTTTCAGATGAGCTTCGTCTCCGCTGTGGTTATTTAGGAGTCGCAGAGCACCTGCAACATAGTGCCGCTACGAGGGTAGAGATTATGTCCAAATGTAGCACCTAGTACGTAGAGGTGCTTCATTTGGACATGGAGAATTCCACGCCCCCATTGCCACCAGACGACATGTAAAGGTGTGCATTATCGGCTGTGAGGACGCTTCATGTAGCACCGAACATTTAATGGCAATTGTCCCCAGAATCAAGGGATAATAGAAGTCAATGGGCGAAGTGGCAGAGGAAGATTCATGCACCACTTTCGACTCAAGATCAGGCAGAGGCCGAGGGAACCAAAGTCAGCATAGAGGACGAGGAGGCACAGTGAGTTCTGGAGCAGAGATCATCCTATGCCCCATACAGCCAAAGCAAGAGCATGCTATGAAGGTTTTGAGGACTGATTACCTTGAGGTTATAGCTGGTATATTTTCTTTATATGACATTGAGATGCATGCATTGATTGATCCTGATCTACTCATTCATATGTGTGCCTTGAGCATGTATTTGACAAAGCACTCAAACATGGAAAATTAGGTATGACACGATGTGACTAATCCTGTCGGGCACAGCATTAGGTGTGAATGAAGGGTATAGAAATTGCCCTATCATTAAGGCTGCCAAGCAAGAGAGAGTTTCTCGCTGATTTGATGATTCTTACCATTCCGAGAATTCGACGGATCGAATGGATTGGTTGTCTAAACACGTAGCTATCGCTGATCGTGGCTCAAAGACAAAGAGTTGGTCGTAGATGCTCACCAGACCAGATAATACAAGGTACTGGATCAAGTACGTCCAATGTGATCTGCTATGCAAGCTTAGAGATTTATGAGGAAAGATGTGAGACATTCGGGCCGGATAATGACTCTAAGCGAGGTCAAGTTGATGCAGAAAAGATTTTAGGGTAAGGAATTTCCGTGATGTATTCCCTCGTAAGAGTTACCCCATATTCCTACTTAGAGGAGGTGGACTTTAGCCATAGAAATTGTACTGTGAACAATTCCAATGTCTAGCACGTACAGATGGCTCCAAAGGAGTCAAAGAGTTAAAGAAGCCAATCGCAAGAGCTTTTGGATAAAGGATTTATCCTGACTCGTTTCTCCTCGTGGGTGCACTCGTTTTATTTAGAAAAAGAAAGATGGTACTCACGGATGTGCATTGATTATCGCAAATCAACAAAGTGATGCTACAACAGGTACCCCATTACCGGAATTCTAGCATCTTTGACCGCTCTAAAAGAGCTGGTGTCTCAAAGATAGACTCGCGATCGTGGTAACACAATTTAAGAGTAAAGGAAGCCGATAGGCCGGTAATCGCATTTAGAACCCGATACGATGATATGAGTTTTCAGTCATGCCATTTGGGTTGACTAATGCACCGGCAGACCATGGATTTAATGAATAGGTATTTCGACCTTATTTAGATCAAATTTGTTTGTCAGATGGCTGATGACATATTGGTATATTCCAGAGATGAGCAGGAACATGAGCAACATTTGAAGATAGTTCTACAGACTTTAAGAGAGAAAGTTGTATGCTAAACTCAACAAATGTGATTTTTGGCTAAAGGAAGTTTCATTCTTAGGCCATATTGTATATGCTGAGGGTATAAGAGTTGATCCTGCTAAAATTGAAGTTATGGTAATTAAACCACTCGGCGTAACCGAGGGCGTAGGAGTTTCTAGGTTCACAAAGCATTATAGAAGATTTGTAAAGGGTTTTCTATCATAGCTTCGCCTCACTGACACAGAAAGGAGTAAAGTTTGAGGGATAGATAAATGTCGGGATAGTTTTGAACTGCTGAAAGAAATGCGGGTTGAAGCACCCGCATTTGATACGGTACTCTACCACGGTGATATACTGGGGAGGCCGATGCTCGTGCATTGGCTCGGGATGCATAAGCACGTGCAAGATGGAAAGTGGTGGCTTATGCGGCCCGCACACCAGCCACATGAACAGTAATTATCCCACTCATGACCTAGAGTTGGTCATGTAGTGTTTGTTTGGAAAATATGGCTTACATTACTTATATGGGGAAAAGTGTAGCATTTATACAGATCACAAGAGTCTCAAGTACCTGCTCACTCAAAAAGAGCTTAATTTGAGACAATGGAGGTGGTTAGAGTTGTTCAAAGATTATGACTCCATTATAGATTATCACCCCTGAAAAGCTAATGTGGCAGCGTATGCTTTGCCAGTATGACAACATAAAGAATGTCACTTCAATATAGTGAATGGAGATTAGCAGAGGATGGAGCTATATTAGCTCAATTAGAAGCACAGCCTTTGTTGAAGCAGATGATTATAGATGCTCAGAAAAATGATGTAGAGCTACAGAAAAGGTTACAGACGGTCAGGGATGATGATAAGAGTGATTTTTCGTTAAAGGAAGCTGGAAGTTTGTATTTTAATAGGCTATGTGCGATAACAAAGAGTTAAAGAAAAAGTTACACTGAGGCTCATAATACGGTATTTACCATGCATCCTCGAGGGAATAAGATGTACCAGATCTGAAACAGTTTTACTGGGTGGAAAGGAATGAAAAGAGATGACTGAAGTACGTGTCGAAATGCTCGAGTATGCTCGCAAGTTAAAACTGAACACCAAGTGCCAACAGTTTTGCTTAACTCTTCAATTCCTCAATGGAAGTGGGATAACATTACCATGGATTTGTGTCGGGTTTTCCCTCACGCAACAAAAAGCATGACTCGCTTGGTGGATTGTTGATAGGCTTACAAAGTCAGCCCATTTTATTCCAAAATGTGATTGACCATTCTATGACTAATTAAATGAGCTATATGTAGAAGAGATTGTACGATTGCATGGTGTACCATTATCTATTGTGTCGGATAGAGATCCGCGATTTACATCGAGATTTTGGAAGGAACTACAGTCAGCCTTGGGTATTAGGCTGAATTTTAGTACAACATTCCATCCGTAGACAGATGGACAGTCGGAGAGGTTAATTCAAGTGCTCGAAGATATGCTTCGGGGATGTGTAATGGAATTCACTGAAGTCAGATAGTATATTCCACATGGAATTCTGGCTTATAACAATAAGCTATCGCCCAAGATTGCATGGCACCATATGAGGCTTTGTATGGCACGAGATGTAGAACTCCTGTATGTTGGACATAATTGAATGAACAGAAAGTGATTGGTCCAGACATCGTAAAAAGATAATCAAGAGAAAGTACAAAGCGGTCCCAAGAAGGTTGAAAGCGCTGACCACAAAAGTCATATACATTTAAAAAGGAGAGATATGGAATATGAAGTGGGAGACAAGGTTTTCTTAAAAGTATCGCCATGGAGGAAAATTCTACGGTTTGGTCAGAAAGGCAAGTTGAGTCCAAGGTTCATAGGGCCATATGAGATTCTAAAACGTGTTGGCCCTATGGCATATCAATTGGCACTTCTTAGACCACAAATCGCGACTTTACGTGTTTCATGGTCGATGCTCGAGATATCGCTTCCGATGAGTCGACATACTATCGCAAGAGATACAAGTACAAGAGGATTTGTCATATGATGAGGAGCCAGTACCTGCACGAGAGTAAAAACACCGCGAACAAACAAGGCCATTAGTCAAAGTGTTCGCAATACCATGGCGAGAAGAAGCTACTGGGAGACAAGTATAACTATGAGAGCACAACATCCGTGCCTTTTGACCGTGTATGATTTCGAGGACGAAATTCTTTTAAAGGGGGGGAGAGTTGTAACACCCCAAAACATACCCTGGCATTTTATATCATGTTTCGGGTATCATAAAAGTAAAAGTATATTTTTTAAAAATAAAATAAGGCTAAAAATAAAATAAGTAAAACCGGAATTGGTACAAGACATAAGGATACAAGTGTAATTTATCAAAAGAGGGGTATAAAATTTTGTAGTTGTGAAGATTAGAGATCAAGTGGAAATAACTTTAAGTTGTAGTGGAAATAAGGGGAATGAAGGAGACTAAATGGTACTAAGAGAACTTAAAGTGTAAAAGATATGGAGACAAATAACTTGATTTTGGTCAAAACGTGCTAAGGGTCATAATGGGTTCTGGGAGGAAGAAGAGAAGAGAAGGAAGAAGAGGAAGAGAAGGAAGAAGAAGAGGAAGAGAGGAGAAATCAAAGGTATGGAAATTATGATTCTAGCATGATTTGCAATTGGTATGATTGCTGTGGTTTCATTTGGACATTAGTTTAGTTCCTTTCTAGTGGTTTTGCTAGGCAAACATTCTAACTCTGTGATTTAAGGAAATTTTTGGTTGAAAAGCCCTAGTTGATAAAGAGATACAATTTTTCAAATATCAAGGTTTTGTAGAATTGGTGAATTTTTGGTATGAACCCTAGGATTCTTTTGCAAATTAAAAGGCTCAGGGAGTTGCTGAGAGGGATTGCATGTTAGTTTTTGACTTAAGGATGAATAGGGAGGATATATGGATGAAAGTGCATGAAAATGAGAAAATACACATTTTGGGCAATTTCAGACATGTACCCCAGACACCCCAACACGTATTCTAAGACAATTTGCCTCCGTCATTTAAGCTGGCCATGTACCGGTACATGTTAGCTGTACCGGTACATGTGATGTCAAGCTTCCAGCTGAATTCGCTGATTTTTGGCCATAACTTGCTCATTTCTTATCCGATTTGAGTGATTCAAGTGGCTACGTAAAATAGACTTCAAGGAGAACAAAACTTAAAGAATACGCATCGCCAAATTCTGATCCAAAGTAGCCTAAAAATTCACTCAAAGTGGGGTCATGTGCAAGCCAATTCTTGCATCAGGGTGATCATAGAGTAGTTCGAGTTGTTTCGACGACCAGAGTTTCTGTTCGACCAGGATTCCAACTGAATAGAACCCTTTAGCACCTTAGCTTTTAAATGAGTACAAAGACCCATGTAAAAAATGAAGTTAATACCCCGAAAAATGGAGTAATACAAACAGTCCCGAGTGGCACTCCAGAATCGACTAGTTGGCATGAAACGCCATAACTTTAGTTAGATGATACGATCGATTGAGTCCAATTCCTAAATAAAGTAGATTCATAGAGGAACAAGGGTACATAGGTTTCCTAATATACAAGTATAGGTATAAATTTTATATATGAAAGCTAAAGAGGATATATGTATAATTTGGTTATATGAAAAAGTATAGTAACATGGTTATAAGAGAGATGCTATTTGATCATGAATATATCTCATATGTATACATGATATCAAAGATATTCATGTATATGGGATATCATTGTATAATACATGAAAGAAACCATACTACAAAACCAATTGCCTGCATATGACCGGAAGATGGGATAGATAGGCATGCCCATGTGTGGAAGATGGATAGACAGCATGCCTATAGGAAGATACAAGCCATCAAGAAGATATAGATACGTATATCGAGGCCCGTCAGGGTCGATGATATAGATCTCGCTTGATCACTGTGGCCCCGAAGGGTCACTACATAAGTACATGGCATAAAATATCTCGTGATGCTGATGATGGCCTCCCTAGTATATACGCATAAAGACCACTGTCTGGCACAAAGGATAAAGAGACTGGGTACACATTGCGATAGAGATCACCGGCTTCAGACAAGGATAGTACCTTCCTGCACATATAGTTATTTCCGTATCTCGCTAAAGGTATTTGCAATAAATATAAAAGAAATGAAAAGATTATACAAAAGAAATGTATATGAAAAGTATATGATTTGATATGATATAGGAAGCATAACATTTTTATGCGCGAAGGATAAGTATAATGACAAAGAACACGAAGTAAAGTATAAATGACATCAAAAAAGCCAATGGAATGAAACATGTTATATGTATAGATACGACAAAATGAGTAGTACATGCAAAGATTATAATTGTCATAAGCATGTATATGTTTAAAGCAGGTATTTATTTATTATTAGTACGCCTTTGAGAGTATTTCACTCGCTTGAAGCTTAGCCGGGTGTTTCATCCGTGTAGGTACAGGAGAAGAGGAAACTTATACTGGGACGATCCACATCATCAGCATCCGAGGCCACACCATAGGGTCCATTGGAAGATTTTTGGTATAATGTATGTCTTTTGTTTTTTTTGCAAACAATGTAAAATGTTGAACATTATTAAATATGAACTTTGTGCTATGAATTTTGTATCCTCAGGATGTAATATAAAACAAGTTTAATATTCACAAGTTAGAGGCTATAGTTAACTGATCACAGAGCCCCAACTGGGGGCATCACAATTTAGTGAAGCATCCCTGACTAGTTCACGTTTAACGGCCTGACGGAGAAGGTGTCACACAATATGGCTTAGGAATAAACTTCCTTTAGCCAAAAATCACATTTGCTAAGCTTAGCATACAACTTTTTCTCTCTCAAAGTCCGTAGAACTATTTTCAAATGTTGCTCATGCTCATGCCCATCTCTAGAATATACCAATATATCATCAATAAAGACCACGACAAACTGATCTAAATAGGGCCGAAACACCCTATTCATCAAATCCATGAATGTTACCGGTGCATTAGTCAACCCAAATGGCATTACCAAGAACTCATATTGGCCATATCGAGTTCTGAATGTCTGTCTTCGGCACATCGACATCTTTCACTCTTAGTTGATAGTACCCTGATCGTAGGTCTATCTTTGAGAAGACACCCGCTCCTTTTAACTGATCAAAGAGATCTTCAATTCTCGACAATGGGTATTTGTTTTTCACTATCACCTTATTGATTTTCCAATAACTAATGCACATCCGTAGGGTGCCATCTTTCTTTTCACGAACAAAACAGGTGCACCCTAGGGAGAAACACTAGGTCGGATAAACCCTTTATCCAGAAGTTCTTATAGTTGAATCTTTAGCTTTTTCAACTCAATTGGATCCATCCTGTATGGTGCCCTAGAAGTAGGAGCTTATTCCCAGAAACTCAATAGATAATCCACTTCTTGCATAGGAATACTAAAACTCTTCTGTGAAACATATCGTAGAAAATCTTCACAACCATAATATTTTCCAATTCTATTTGACCTCTTTTAAAGTCAAGCACTGTGCTTCAAAAGGCCTCACATCCTTTTCTCAGCTAATCGCTGAAGCCATAGTCGAAATCACATTGGACATTAGGCCAGACCGAACACCATGCACTATCACTTTAGACTGATAAGAACATCTAAGCACTATTGTCTTTTTATCACAATCAATTATAGCCCGGTGTTTAGACAATCAATCCATTCCCAAAATCAAATCAAATTCACGAAATGGTAAAGCAATCAAATAAGCAGAAAATTCCCGATCATGAATAATTATAGGGCAATTCTTATACACTCTATTCACATTGACATCAGGTTCTCAAGGACAGGTTACATGCATATCATATGATAGTTGTCTAAATGTTGTCATCTTATCGTAACACATGCTCAATGCATATAAGGAACGAAAAGAGGGATCCAAAGGTCTTACAATGCATGTATTTCAATACCATAAAGAGAAATTATACTGTAAAGAATTACTGTGCATCCCGTCCCCTGTGATTCCTCTCATAGCATATGCTCGTGGTTAGCGCCTAAAGGCATAGGACTCCATCTAATCGGTCGATTAATCGTGCCTCCTCGGGTCCTCTATGCGGGCTCTGCACCCCCCCGACCCCACCCCATCTCGAGTCGACTGATGCCATTAACCTCCTCCATTGGCCACCTAAGGATTCCTATTGTCCCCTGACTCTTTGGGACAATTTTCCATAAAATGTTCATGCTACTCCACATCCACACCCCCGTCAACAACTGCAAACTCCCAAATGTCATCGATGGCAAATGGTGAGGCACTGGAGTTTCTCCTACTCACAAGAAATTCACTAGTACAGTACTATTCTATTTCCTCATGCCTTTCTTCCTTTCAGGGTAAAACTATGTTTAGACCGCTTGGGACTCTTGACTCTTGTTCTCGAGGAGGAAGAAGCCTCTAAAAAGCTTCTCAAATTTTCTCTACTCACGCCTACCTAAATTTCATTGCCACTTGAACCAATTGGATAGAAATTACTTGGCCGGAGAATCACACAGCGCTAGATATCTTTTTATGGACTCATTTAGTCCATCCTCAAACTGCCTACACCGAAATGTCTCAGTGAGGACTGATTCAAAAAGCGTGATTTTTGCTAAGATGGCCGAATTCATTCTCATATTCCGCCACTGATAAGTTCCTTTGCTTCAGATTCAGGAACTGCTTCCACTTGGTCTCCTTGTACATATTAGAGACATATTTGGCCCTAAACTCTCGGGACTTAAAAAAACTCTCATGGTAATGATCCGAAGCCTCGAACCTCACTAGCTTCCACTAATCATAAGTATCAGCTTTACAATAGAGAAATCGCACATGTCACTCTTGATCCAGAGGCATCTCACCTCTTCCACTATTCTTTGCGCCTTCAACCATAATTCAAATTTATCTGACTCTTCCAGTGTTTGACCCATGGACCTCAACTCCATGTCTTCTACCATATCTATCGGGCCGTGAGTCACAATCTTCCAATACCCGAAACATGTCCTAAGATATCCTTAGGAAAGGTTTACCTGCTCTTTGGCCAAGCACACACATAAAAAACACTCTCACCCCCCAAAGAGATTCAAACGGATCCGATGCAACTCCTTGACATTCAGGGGTTAACACTCTCAACTACTTCTTCTCACTTGAATTTGAGATCATCCACTGCAAACACAAGAACATCCACATCGTGCCAACACATTACTAAACACATGTTTTTCTATCATACTATATTCCGTAGCCACCTAAACCTTGGCCTCCCACACAACGAAACCCACGACGCTTCCAACCCCAAGATTTGCATCGCCAGGGTGTTTTCTTTTCCTTATTTATAACTATAATCTTTATGTTTGTTCTGTTATTCATATAATGTTAAACATTTAATCTCCTGTACTATATTCCCCAATAAAGGATTACAAAAATATATACAACCTACATAATGAATATCAAACATTTACAATATTTACATTGCTTACAAAAGAAACAAAAATACATATACATAAGACCAAATGGTCTTCCAAAGACATTCTCAGAGCGACTCTCAGCCCAAATCGACCCATGATCCGAACCGAAACCCTGGATGCTCGCTTATTCTTATTTTCGTGGTTATTAAATTTTTCAAAAAAGATGTCGCGACCGAATCCTGGCCTAACCCGAATGGCAGATCAGAACTGAGTCTGGTTACCCGACGTTTTCATTTATCTTATCAAACATTTTATTATGTCATTTCATTACGTGTTGTTTCGCTTTGGATGACAAGCCCATAATCATTTTACAAATTCAATGCAATTCAAGAGTTTCTATAAATTATTTAACAAAATACATTTACAAAGAAGACATTCATGCCTTTTCTGTGAATGATATACAAAATCAAGGTTCAAAGCCGAACTCCTTTTGTTTACATAAAAATACTCACGTGTTCAAAAGAAATGATATGCAAATGACGGGTATATACTTATACGTACTCTCTCTATGACTCTGCGCTTCTTGATCTTGGCCTGCCTTTTTGCTTACTCGATACCTGCGCATAGATAAAACTATACGCTAAGCATTTTCATGCTTAGTGGTTCTATACAGTTCTATTCCAATATTCAATTTAACTTGACATGCATTTAACATCAAACCATGCCTATTATATCAACATATACTCATGTTATTCATTTTCGCATGCTTTCATTTTACAAATCATTTATCATATCACAAATACGTATTTCAATGCACACCACCACATCCAATTATGAGATTTAAGCATATACATAATCCCATTTATACTGGTTTAACGTTAAGTTATTTGATTTGACGGTTCAAATCACATTTTTGACGGATTCCGCTTTGATGACCCGGCCCTTGTTATCATTCTAGAATGTGCCTACACATTTAACACCGCCTCCTATCAGACGGATGCCGTTTGGTGCACCCGACATGTGGTATCACTTAAATGCCATACGCCATCATGACGGATGCCGATTGGTGCATCCCGCCATGACATCGGACAATTTCGGGCGCTTCGCACTCCGATCGATTGGTACATCCTGGTCAGGCGGTTCATTCAAGATATCATTTAATCTTATCTCAAGCCTAAATATCACATTTCAATTCCATATTCACTTTCGTATTATCTTTTTCAGATATCGCAATCTATACTTATTTCATATACCCATTCGTATACTCATTTCATATACTCATTCATGTACTCATTTCATATACTCATTCATGTACTCATTTCATAGTTACTTGGTAAACTACCAAAATACTTGAAATAAGAATAGAGTCAAAGAACAAACAGAAGTTGTCGGATCTAGTTT
The DNA here is from genome assembly GCA_016808115.1 of Tetrastigma voinierianum. NCBI lineage: Eukaryota > Viridiplantae > Streptophyta > Magnoliopsida > Vitales > Vitaceae > Tetrastigma > Tetrastigma voinierianum. The sequence goes on from JAEQBH010006429.1 coordinate 20,820, forward strand.
CCTTCTCCGTCTCGATCCTGGTTGGCGATCATCACGAGTCCTAGTCCAGTAATCACGCCACTCTTAGTGGTTAAACAATTATCATATTTTTAATGAATGACAATTTATCTTTGTTAACGGTTTGGGTTAAGACACTAAAAGCTTAGCCTCGGCCCAGTGCGATGCGTTTATATGTTTATTCCTATTTGAACCCAATTAATCTTTTCTTAGGGTTTCCTAAACAACGGAGTGTCTGAATCTGGGTTCAGCAGTTAAAAATATGCGATTTAAGGTTACGAGGGCGGTGGTGCAGTGCCCGAGTTCCTCATTGCTAGTGGGTACCGATACCGGTTGAGTAATTATCGGTACCACCCCTATGCATCATGGAGTCTAGGGTACCCTCTTTGATCTGCAGGGTACCACTTCTGAGTTTTGCTGAAAGCGTTGGATTTTGGCATTTTCACCCCATTTTTCTTCCTAAACCCTCTTCAATTCATCCCATATCAAAAATCCACCATGGAATCCACGAAAACAACTCAAAAGGTGGTTTAGAATCAATGAAAACCCCTTTCTCTCCCAAGTTAGGGCTTTTTTCCCCCAATCGAGAACATAAGAGAGGAAGTTAGGGCTTGATTTTCTTACCGCTATCTCTTCAAATCTCCGGCATGGGTTGCCAGTCCATAGGAGGAAGAAATAGGAAGCAAACCCAACCAAAACCACTCCTTCTTGCAAACCCTAACCTTTCTCCCCCTTTTCTCCTCCATTCTCTCAAAAACGGGTTTGCTCAACAAATGAGCTCCCAAAGACCACTTTTGGTCTTTTAAAATCCCACTTAAGTGTAAAAAGGCTATGTTTGGCCTTATATTCTCATTCTCATTTTCTCATTTTTTGGTCTTCAATTCTTTATTTCCATAAGGCCTTGGGCGGCCTTTAACCCGTGTTCATTTTAAGTCTCCAATTATTCCACTTTAGCTATTCATTTATCATAAATTCACCTAGACATTTATTCTTTATAACAATTGACCCTTAGGTCCTCATTTTACAAATTTCCACATTTGCCCTTTTTCACTTGGGTTATTTCCGGGTTCGATCAATTTTCTCATTTTAGCATATATTAAATCCCCTTATGCTCACACTTTCAATTACATTTCCTGATTTATCAATTTATCAAATTTTACCGGGAAAAACCCGAGTTTGGCTGTTTATACCAGAATATATATATAAAATTATTATAAAAATTCTAGGGTATTTTGAGGCGTTACATACCTAGTGTGTCCACTTTGGTATTGATGCGGATTGTCTTGTCCTGGTTTCCTCTTATTACTACGGATGAAACACGAGTACAAGCTTATAAGCTTGAAGTAGGAATAATACTCATGCGACCCACAATAAGGATCATCTCACTATAGATACATGCATATACTTATGATAATATAACATTTACATATACTTGTCCATTTCTCTATCACTTTTTCATAACATGTTTAATTTCTTATCATATTTCATATACTTTTCGTGTCATCTTACACTTTACTTATTAGCTCTTGTAACCATATACTATCATCCGCAAGCGATTACTATACTTCTCATATCATGTCACTATATCATATACATCTCATTTGCGTATACTTGTCATTTGTATATGTTTCATACTGCATAAATGCCGAAAGTGGATACGGGAAAAAGCTGTATATACCCAGAAGGTACTATCCACGATCTGAGCCTTGATCTCTATATGTATGACCCAAACGGGGCCGCTATAATGATCTAAACGAGATCTATGTCATCGATCCAAATGGGGCCGCTATAATGATCCAAACGGGATCTATGTCATCGACCCAAACAGGGCCTCGATATATATAAACTGTATGTTGCAGCAACTGTATCCCTATAGGCATGCTTATACATCCGATTACGGTAATACTTGACGGTCAGTTTTATTATGTTTTCTTAACAATCTTTTAGGTATCGGAAAAAGATATCTCATATACATGAATAACTATTGATATCATGTATACTTATGAGATATTAGTTATCAAATAATCTCTTATAAGCATTTAATTGTATATTTTTCATATAACAAAATTATACGTGTATTCTCTTTAACTTTCATAACACATGTTATCTTGATCATATTATTATGATACATTATTTCATATAACAATACAATTATATAACCTTTGCTTTAACTTCAACTTCCGTTTCAGCCAATTGCTCTTTGAAGCAGTTTGAAACGGCTCCAAGTCCATTTCGACTACAATTTTTGACCATATAAACGGGGGTTGTTAGAGAGATCTTACAGCTGATATACGCCTATGTCTTAGGGTTTCTTATAGGGTTGAAAACGTCATGTCGTTGGACTTTTAATTTGAAGATGTGAATTACAACGTTGAATTTGCTCCCCGAACCAGTTTCAGGGAGACAAAATCTAGAATTGTGTCTTATATCTGAAAATTTTCTAGGAATGTTAGAGACATAATTTGACCATAATTTCTTCATGAAAGTTGTTCTCCTAGATGTCTAGTTTGTACATAAATTTGAATCACCTCATTTGGATCAGTATAACTCAAGTTATGAGTTAAACAATCGGAATTACTCCAATTCAGGGGACTGTTATGAGACAGATTTCAGGGACATAATTGTTCTCTTACTTTGACAAATTTTCTGGGTCTAATGGGGTCTAAATTTGGATACACTTATTTCAGGGATATTTGTTATCCTAGAAGTCTAGTTTACCAAGGAATTTGAATCACTCAATTTGGATGAGTGAAACTCAACTTATTGCCTAAATACCAAAACTATTAAGGCAGCGTATCAGGTGTTTGAAACAAAGCCTGGCTTGTGGTGCCTGGTACATTAGGATCAAATTTGCATACACATATTTTCAAAGAATGTTTGTTTTCCTAGAAGTCTAGTTCACTAAGTTTGAATAGCTTGTTTGGATGATTGATGGCCAGAGATTGTGTTGAGAAACAAAACATGGTTCAAAAAAATGGGCGACATCTCTGCTGGCGAGCAGTTCTTTATCTGGTACTATAGGTGGGAACCATAACCAAACCAAATATACCATTTCAAACAAAGTTCTACAGAAAAGACATTAAACCTCAAACAAGTAATACTATACATATTCCTCTGAAAATCACCTTAAAAATTCATGCCTTTGCCTTTCATTCGCTCTTGCTCAACTTATCTCTTCTCTTCTCTTCTCTTCTTTCTCCTTATCTGATTTGCCCTAACATAAATGCCCGAAAGAAGATGTTTGGAACTAAAATAAGGCAATGTTTGGCCTTGTCACTTTTGACTTTTTGCATTTTGGTCCCTCGATACCATTTTATTCTCCATTTAACTTGTTCAAATCTACTTTGACATATGAACTTATTATTATATGACCCTTGGTCTGGGTAGTAAGTATTAATTTACCCACGACTCTTGATTAGTGGGATTTTTTGCTTATTTTATTTTTAGTATTATTTTATTTCGGAAAAATATACATTTTCTTTTATCATACCTTAGACATATTTATAAGGCTTATCGATATATATAATTTAAGGTGTTACATTAGTAGTCACTTTTGATGAAGTGTTGATCTTTAATCCATCAATCATCTATCTCGTATGGCATACAAACTTGTTAGATTAATTTGTGATATATATATAAACCAATTGACAAACAAGATCATATATATTCAAATTTTTGGAACTATTACCAAGGACTATTATCTAATCTGATAATAGCGCCAAAACTTGTTAGACAAAATCTTAAACAAAGTTATATTTCTACGCCGCAAGGGTATCTAATCCCGCAGGCGTTTTAAACTGTTGACAAAGCGTGATGAAAATATGTGTTTGTCCTATTTTGTAAATTGGATTCATTAAAATTTTTGATTGGTCTTAATCACTGCAAGTGCAAAGATCGTACAAGTAATAAAAGTGGATTTTTATTAAGTTTAGATATCGTTCCCACGAGGATTGAGAATGAATCATAAAACCAAATACCGCAACTACTCAAGATCCTTACTATTTGAACTTTAATATTAAGATGATTGAAAAACGAATAAAATAATACTAAAGTCATTTCATTAGTGTACATAAAATATTAATAAAAATGGAGTTGAGAATTCACCGAGTGAGAAATCACTAGGACATAAACCAATGAATAATTTGAATCTTAGCTAAGCCATAAGTTGGAAAGCTAAATTTGTCAAAGATGCATTGTTGTATAGTTTGGATTTCTCCTTCAACCATACCTTTCACTAATTAGAGATTCATGTTCATTTATGACTCATGAATTTAATCAGCTACTTGTAAGATATAATCCTCTGTCTAAGATTTGAGTATTTTTCCTTTTTAATACTTCACGAGGGGAAGGGAGGGGGAGAGAGAGGAGGAGGAGCCCGAGAGAGGAGAGGGCACACGTTTGGATGGGACTGGAGATTCTTGCACACATGACAAGATGTGCAAGCCTTCTCCAATTTGGATGGTACCTCATCCTTCAATACTGAAGAAATTCTCCATCTCCTTGATTATATCTTTGCTAACACAGGATCATAATCTTTTCATCAGAGAGAGGAGAAACATTTGAGTGATTAAACTGATACTTCAACAAACTATCCTCAAATCACGAGTAAGTTAGTGATATATCTGAGTAATCTTTTAGAGTTCATTAGTTCCACAGTATTAGTCTACCATACCCCTGGCCCATTCTGCCCTCGGGATTCTCCATCTCGGTGTCACATAGGGCCTCTTGGAAATCGGCGAAATCTGATACTTTGGCAGATTTTGTGCTAAATGCGGGAACAATTAAGTTCAAAATGTACTAATCAAATAAATTCCAAGAATTCTAACTAAGGTGTTCTTCCCGCTTTGTGCGAGAAAAATGACTATCATCGCCGACCCATTTCAGAGGAAGCTCTGACCACACTTCAAAATTGGTTCACTCATATCGGTGACTAGCAGGTCGAATAAATTCGAAAGTGTAAACAGGCAAATAAATGAAATCATAAATTTTTCAAACTCCATTTTATTCAAAACGGTAATGAAGAAAAATTTGGCAAGAGTGCGGCTGAGCGTACTGGGTTGTGCTCATTGAAAAAATAAGAAGAAAACTAATTAAAAACTACGATTAAACTAAATCTACTAAAACGAAAATAAAAGAAAAATAACATACATAGTGCATCTATTTATAGACTTTCCAATGTTGGGCCGCACTTTAAGACAGTGTTGTGGATCCCTAAATTTTTGGCCCAAATTGGTTTCTCTGTCACAACATAGAAAGTTATGTCATGATAGAGTCTTTAGTCTTTGTCGTAGGCTTCTGTCGCAACTTGAAGTTTTCTGTCACGGCCTGTTCTTTGAGCTTTTTCTTAAATTATGTCGCGACAGACTTTGATAATGTCATGACAAAGTTTTGATCTAGAAGTCTGATTCTTGTCATGACATGAATGTCTTGTGTCGCGACACAAAATTGTTGCACCAAACTCTTCATACACTTCTACCTCTGGAAGCTGTTGTGACATAATTTTCTTTGTCGCGATAAGCATTTTTTTTCTTTAGCTTGTCTACTTTGTCGTGATAGTGTTTTCTATATCGGGACAGGATTTCTTTGATTCCTCAATAATTTTTGTCGAGACATAATTTTCTTTTGTCGCAACAGAATTTTCTTCTCTGGTTCTTATAGCTGGCTGAGCTGTTTGTTGCGATAAACTTGACTTGGCTAATCACAGTTCTCTTTCAATTTATATCGCGACATAATTCTATCATTATGTAGCTTTTATTGTCGTGACATAAAACTTCTTTGTTGCGACAGAGATTCTGCCTTCAATTCTTTACTATGTCGCAACATGAATTTCTTTGTCGCCATGGCTCTTGTATTGCTCTTCAACTTCTTGTCGCGACAGAGAATTCACTTCCCTCATGTTTTGTTTGTCGCGACATATATAATCTTTGTCGCGACAAAGTCCTATTGCTCTTTGTTGTGAACTCTGAATGTTATTTCGCGATAGGATTTTCTTTGTCAAGAAAGACTTTTCTTCCTTGAGCTAGTTTCATGCTAAAAACTTTGTCGCAACATAAAAACAATTGTCTCAGCTGACTTGTGTTATATTCATGCCATTTTCTGTCGAGACAAAGCTGTCTTTTGTCATGACAGTTTATACTAATCTTCAATACATGTGCAGATAGAGGGAAGGTGTCGACAAAGTTCCTTGCCATTTACCTTGATCAAATTTAATACTTAACATAGTTAAGGGTGTCGCGACAGTCTTCTTTTCATTCTTCTTCAGCAATGTCGCGACAAAGAACTCTTTGTCGCGAAAAAGATTATATTTCTACCTTGAGTTCAACCTGGACTTTGTTGCGACATATAGCTGCTGGTTACGACATAGTTCTCTAGTCTGCTTGAAATTTTGTCGCAACAAACAAAAACTATATCACGATAGAGAATGCTGCAATTGCACTTTTTTTCTTATTTTATGCTAGAACTATCTCATTTTTCAATTAAAACCTACAAATCACAAAGTTGGTGAATATTCATAATTTGGCATAAAAATAGATCTGAAACTGCTAAAAACATGCCAGAAAAATGGATTAAAAATATATGAGTTTAAGACTCATCAATAGGCTTTGAGTCTTTTAATTATGCTATTAATCTAGATGATTTTTTATCCTTTGTGGTTGTTTGTCCTTTTAATGTATAGACTAAACCTCTCAATTTTAACATGTCTATTGGAGCCTTACCATTCCCCTGAAGTGAAACCAAAATTTGAGCTAGTTGTTTGAAAATTAGAAAATGGTCTTGTATTTTGAATTTATAAAATGAGTTTAGTCTAAGACACTGCTAGTGCACAGGTCATACAAGTAGTAAAAATTGGATGCAAGTCCAGATATCATTCCACGAGGAGATTGGCAAGTGCGAAATCAGCCTTTGACTACTGAGATCACACTATTTGCACCTCCTTGTAATGGTTTGAAAGCCCAGGTTTAAAGGTGAATGATCTTCTTTTATATTCTCTAATCAAAATAAAATTTGAATTGAAACAAATAAAATAAACTGGATTGAATCAGTTTTATAGCCCCAGAAATGAACAACGATATTGAGCTGGCTGCCAGAAACATTGTTCGATATGGTGCGTGATTTTCTCAATCCGATTTTGGATCTGGTTTTCAAAGATGCCCTAATGTAGCTTAGTTTATCCGAGAATTCATTAATTAGAGGTCCACTACTTCTTTCAAGACATGGATCTAATCAATTACTTGTATTCAGAACACTCTTTATAAGATCTAGGTATTTTTCTTTTTCAATACTTCATACCCATTTCTTAAGATTGCGGATTTCTTACACCTCAAGTCTAGGTCATTGCAAAACCTCTACAAATTGGTTGATGACTCCTTTTTTAGATATGATGGATTTTTCCCTTTCTTTGATTAGATCTCAACTAACACAAGATCAAGATCTTCCCATCAAATTAAAATTGAAATCTACGTTGACACAAAGTGATGAATAATCCCCTTCAACTTCAACTATGAGTGGAATTGGATGTTGCTCCGAAGTGACTCTTAGAGCTCTTTAGTTCTTCAATATTAGTATAGCATACTCGCGAGTGAACATTAAGCTCGAGAATCTCCATCTGTGTCACTCAGGCCTCTTGGATATCAAAGCATGAAGCAGTCCTTGAAATGGTATTGATATAAGCCCAGAACAAATTAATATTCAAAGAACAACATGAATCAAATAAAACCCGTCAGAAATTTCGTCTAATTTTTATAGAAAAGACTATAATGAATCTGTGATTAAATGATTGAGAAGTAGCCTAAGCGTTCTTGCAGTGACAGTATGGTGTGATCAAGAGCGTCCATTGTAACTATAACGACTAAAGAAGCTGAATTCGAAGTGTGCAGACTTCATTAATTCCACGGCGGTAATTGGAAAGAGATTGAACAATTTGATCCGGCTTAGCGGTGAAAGCGAGTGTGGTTAGGATCTAGAAATGCAAAATCAAAAGCGAGTCTAACTAATCTGTTTAAAAATATAAGTGAGTCTTCTTCCAATCCCCCAAGGATCTGGATGCGGAAGAGTACGCTGTACGGAAAGCGAACACTATTTATACATTTCAATGGTGGGCTGATTCGAAGGCTTCAAGTTGATTTCCCCAAATTAAATAGCTCATTGTTCAGGTCGTGACCTAAATGAGCTTGTCGCGGCGATTTGCGGTCAACAGGCTTGTGATGCTAAGTGACTTCTTAGGTGCGTATTCTTTGTTTTGGATTTATGGCGTAGGGAATTCGCGACTGATGTCTTCACCCGTCACAACATCGTTCTTTGCAGCCTCTTCATTTAGTTGTCTTGACCCAATTTCTTTGTCGCGACTTAAGTTGTTACGACTAAGTTTTCAGTTGCAATATGAGTTTTGCCTAGAGTTTCCTCTTTCTCTGGGATCTTTAGCATGACATGAATTGTTATCTTAGTGACCAAGTTCGATTCTGATAGTTATGATTCTTGTTCTGCGACAACTTTTAAGTCTCCAAGTATTTGTGTCGCAACCTTAATTCGATGTCACGACTGTTTGTCTTGCCTTTACAGAGTTCGATAATGTGACCTCATTTTTAATGTTCTTGATACCATTTCTATTATGACAACATTCCTGGTCTGCAACTTCCCTTTTGTGTTGCGACGTCGTTTGTTTTGTCTTACGCCTTTATTAAGTTTGAGACTCAAAGCTGTGATCTGTTTTGATTCCCTTGTGTAGCCTGTTGGTGTGACCAGTCGTTTCTTTCACTACATTTGCACTTTGCCATGCAACCTAAAAAGTCGTGGCAACTATCGTTTTAAACTCACCTTATTAATTTCAGTTCTGATTCCCATTGTTTTTACTCAATTCATCTTCTATTTCTGGTCGTGACTTAGAAAATATGTCGCGACTGAATGGTTGCCCTTCTCACCTTTGCTCTGGTCGTAGTTGCTCAAACTTAGTTGCAACATGCCTTAAGCTAATTCGACTCATTTTCGTGTCGCGACGCGAAATCCTATCATTACCTCGATTGGTGTCTTGACTTATATTTTGTATCATGACAACAACTTGCCTTGTGGAACATATTCGATTCATTTAACAACCATTCCTCGTCGTGACATCAGTTATCTGTTGTGACCAGAGTTGTTTTCTTTCGGTGTCGCGACATATAGAACATCATCGCAACAAGATCTTTCTTTGGAAACCCGCCCATGCGTCTCGGCCCGACTTTCTCTTCTCCTTGATGCTTTGGTTTTGTTTGAACTTCTTTCTTGTCACAGGCCTTTGAAGCTTTTGTCGCGACCTCGTATAATATCTCCATCTTGTCATCATGTCACAACTTAAAACTCCTTTGTTGAGACTTGTTTCAGTTTCATAGCAATCATTCAGCATGAACATAGTTCTTCATCGCGACAAGAGTTGTAGCTCTTTTAAGCGCCCACGGCATCGGAGCGATGTGGCGACAAGATCCTTCTTTCAAGCTTTTTCTCTATCTCTGCATATTGTCTTTTGTCGCAACAACAAATTCTTGGCTCCAGTATCACTTCTTGTCGTGACCTCGATTCTCTATCGCGGCCTGAAGTCTTTATCTAACAGATTTGCAGCAACATGCTTACTCAGGTCGTGACTTAAAAACTGCTAATCTGAGGAATCCCTTGTCGCGACTTCACAAATCTGTTGTGAGCTAGTTGCCTTGACCATATGTATCTTTTTCTTGCTAGAATTTCCAAGTCTGCTTTAAAAACCTACAAAATATAAATTTGTTAAGGTTTCCATATTTCTGCATAAAAATCAGCAATTATATTGTAACTTACATCCTTTATCTTTAGGCTGTAAATTACCCAGATTCCACTCTCTCCATCTGCATAATTTCCTTTATCTTTCATCCTTTTTCTTCCTACTGATGTAACTTTAATAATTCCCCCAAACTTGGTTTTGATGCATCTTCTTGTATATTGTGGTCTCTTTGATTGCCACTTTCAGACTTATTAGTCTAGTTCCTTTAACTGGAACTCTTTTTGTCTCTCTCTTTCTGTTAAAGATTTAGGAATAGTGCAATGTTTTATCTTTTTAGGCTTTCTATCACTCTTAGAGAACTTTGGGTTAGCAACTCCCATACCAGTTGACATTAGGGTACTAGGCGTTGAAACACCCCTAAGAACTTAATTGTTCAAGAGATAGGACAAAGACAAACATATCACTTTTGACTTCTTTTCTTCGTCTCTAGTGCTCAATTAGTTTTCCTCATCCTTCCTTGCAATCCAAAAGGAATATATTCCCCCAAACTTGTTCCCTTCTGCATCTTACAGTTCTTGTCTTGAAAACTAGGTAATTTAGGGTTCTTTGTTGTAGGATTAGCTTAAAGGAGGCGATCTTGGTTTCTAATTGCTGTGTATGGTAGATATTAGGCATTATGACTCAAAGCATGGAACTAGAGTGTATGCATTTGCATATAATGAGGGTAGGCTTGAAAAGGTTCAAACTTCGGAGAGATGGCCTGTCAAACCTTATTGATTGTTTTGCCTAGGATTTTTACCTCGACTAATAATCTAACAAGATTCTAAGTTAGTAATACTATTATTTGTGAATCACCTGAAGATGTCCTTAATCTTTCTCTAATTGTTAAGGACTTACTTGACCATGTGTATTGTTTTCCAATATTTGTACTAACTTAGCTTGTTTACCGCAGTTCAAATAATCTTATTTGTTCTTTCAATTATGTATAACTTCCCCAGTGCACTTAATTTCAACTTAATTCAAACTAAAATTGCAACTTCTTATTCCGGTTCAATGAAACCTACTCCCATTTTTGTCACAATGTTCTTTGGATTTTATCAGTGGTTATTATGCTATTTACCATTAAAAGCTTTAATACAATAATCATTCCCTTCAGACAAACAAGAATGACACAATCAACCAAGTTCACTCAATAAGATCAATGCATCAGCGATTCACATTTTCCCTCGAAACTCATTAAACCACGTCGGTTAAACAGTTCAGCAATATCATGTTTAAATGCAACACATTATTAGAGAGCAACAAAGCAATTTGTCATATCGGAAAAACAAATCTACCAGACCTTTCGTAGACTATCTTGGGCTTTTAGTAATGAGTGAAGGCAGATTTACTGGTGAGAAGGGGAAAGGTAAGTTTAGCGAAATTCTTTTCTTATATTATAGGATTTGGTAGGTATGATATTGGGGGATCAATGTCAAAGCTTATAGCAAGGAGGAAATTTTGGGAATGTGATATGTGGTCTTTTTGCTGTCAATGGGTTCCTTCACTTTCGGAGGTGCATATATCATTTGTGAACTCCACGGAGTGATCAACGATGCTGATTCGACCCGTTTTATTATTTGTGCCTCCGAGCTGAAATACAACTTCAGCCATATTTGACAATTAATTAATTGATCATATCCAAGCTCTCATGCCAAATTTTCCTTCTATAGACATCATTGTCCTCTAACTCCTTATCTCTTTCCTTCATCAGCCTACCAAACTCCTTGAGCTTGCTCTTTGTAGAGATGCTTGAAGCCATCTTTTTAACATATTGCCTTCCATTTCAGCTTCTCTTTTCTTCAGAATTGTTAGTAATTCTGCATCTCTGTTGAATTGATTATTGTAGAAGGCACAGCAGCAGCGCTCATTTTCTTACAATACTTTCTCCCTTACATCCATCTCTTGCTCCATTCTTCTTCTTTTTGTACAAATTTTGGCAAATTCTTCATTCTTTTCTTTTAAAATTGACTTCTAAATTCTTCTCTTATTTTTCTATTGCCTCTCCCACTTCTTCTCTCTACATCTTCCATATTTTTTCTTCTGATAATGTAACATCTCATTATTTCGATGGTTCCTTCATTTTCTTCTGGAGCTCTCTGTGATTTCGGGAAAATTGCCTCTCATCAGAGTATGGTGACTTAGTGATCATTCTACTTGCATATCCTCCTCTTCTTACGCTGGAGGAGTTTTCTTCAAATTTTCAATTTCCATGTTGTCGTCTCTCTGTGAGCATATTCCACCTCTATTATCATACCTTTTATTTCTTAGCCGCTTTGTTTTGCAGTGGGAGTTAGAGGTGGTCTGGGCATGCCATTGTGTGCGATCCCTTTACTCCGGCCAAATGCATAATCGGTGATGGTTCTTTGGTGGGGAGTGCCCTCTTTTGTTGCTTAGATGATAGCCCCCCTAATCGGGCCTTGATCCAGACTTTATATTAATTTATAACCCTTCAAGATTGCATATAAAATTATGGCTTCCTGTTCCTTGACAAAGCATAAGTGTTTAGTTGGGATTACCAATGATGTAAGGAAATAGAACCAAACCTTTGCCTCCTCTGTGAGAGATCCTCTGTTGATGGCACAGTGTGGAGTTCTTGAGTTTTCACTTTCCCTTGTCTGAAACATTAATAGGTTTATAATCTTCTCATGAGTGCAGGTTTTCAACCAACTATTGAATTCCCGAGCCATGTTTGAGTTCCTTGACTGAAATACTTCATTAATTTCTCTTGTGCCCAAAAGGAACCCAAACCCTCTTACATACTGAGTCCTCATCATCTCCACCATATTTGAGTAAAATTCTCTTAACAGTAAAAACTAGAGCCTTATTAGCTGGAAGAAATCTGACATATATTATTTATGAAAAATGGGAAATTAGCTTTCCAAACCCCTGTTCGCTGATGAAACCTTTATCAGCGAATAGTTTGTTCCATAAAGCATGAGCCTCAGTAGAGACAAAGTACTTATCACCTTCTGGTTCTTCTTCTTCATTATTCCTCACCGAAATCTGTCTTTTTGCTTTCCTTCCTTCCTCGGCTGGCTCTCCCACCTCAGGCTGGGTTTCTGGTTCTTTAGTCATGACTGTCCCAGGTTGAGGTTCCAGGTGAACCTCTTCCTCCCCATGAGCATATTCATTCATCATCTCACTCAAATTGGGAACAAGGTTATGGTTTTCTGCCATTAACGAGGTTTGTGACGTTGGGTTTTTAGGACTTTAGACTCTAGGGTTTTGATATTCGAAGAGAGAAAGAGAATGGAAGATTGGGTGAGGATGCAACTGGATTGAAGTCTTGGAAGAAAAATGGTTGTTCAGCTTCAACTTTTTCTTATTGATGGGCTCAATGATATCATTGTTTAAATGAGTGTCGCAACATTAATGTCTAAGTCACAACACTAATTGTTAACAATAAGTACCTCTTTTAATGTTGCGACGCCTCAGACAGAACGTTTAAAACCTACAATTACAGTGATTTAAACAATCTTGGTCACGACCTACTTAGGTTTGTCGCGACCTCAAATGTGGTCTTGACAAATAAAATTGATGTTATGACAAACCTTTCTCTTTAACTTGAGTCATTCTGAGCCAGCGACACATAATTTCTCACCCATCGCGACACTATACCACCCGATCATTTTGGGTTATATCTTTGTGCGACCAGGGAATTAATGTTACGACCTTAGTTTGTTTTTGACAATAAGGCTTTTTTGTGACACGAAATTTTCTTAGTTCTCATGTTATCAATCTCTGAGAACCTTGTCGCGACTCTCGAAAAGTCTATCGCGAGCCTTGAAATCTCTGATCTCTATAAATATTTGTTTTATCCTTATTTCCCTGCAACTTCTAGTCTCCTTTGATTGAATCAATTCACCCCATGCATACTTGTAAATACATGTATAACATTCAAGAAACCCGATTCAAACAAAAACAATCCATCATTCAAATGTTCAACAAATCAACTCATAAAAGCATAAGATTCAATATTGAATTGAAAATCCAATTCCCCCAAACTTCAATCATGCATTCTTTAAAAAAAATAATCCTAATCAGAGAGTATTGTACTTCCTCTTGTGTTCTTTTGATTATACTGGAAGCAATTAGTGAAGAATCTATTTCTGCTTGTTCTCCCATTTGACTGCCAAAAACACTAAAGTGCAGCAATAGCATAACACACAAATCTAACTAAAAACTTAAAATTTTAAACACATTAATTCACTATAAAACATGAAATAAAATATCGTATGGGTTGCCTCCCATGAAGTTGCTTAGTTTTGAGTCCTTAGTTGGACTTGCTGCTATGATGTTCTTGTTTCAACAATTTCTCCTTAACTCAGAACCTGGAATCAGTCTTCAATTATCTTCCCTCCAAGGTAATGCTTTAATCTCTGACCATTCACTTTGAATTCTTCTCAGTATTAGTTTTCAATGTCACTGCTCCAAAGGTTGTACTTGCCACTACTATATAGGGACCACTCCATTTTGATCTCAGTTTTCCTGGAAACAGTTTCAGTTTAGAGTTGAATAACAGGACCTGATCTCCTGCTTGAAATCCCCTCCTCAAAATTTTCTGATCATGTCATTTGTTTGTTTTATCTTTGTAAATTAAGCGTTATCATAAGCTTCATTCTCGGCTCTTCCAAATTCACCGAGTTAGGAGTAATCTTTCTTCCTTCTTGACCTTGAAATCAAAGATTCATTTCTTGTTATTTGTTGCTTTGTATTCCAATTTAAGAGGAGGTGACGGGGTTTACCAAAGACTCATTTGTATGGGGACATTCCAATGGGAGGAGTTTTATATGCGGGTTACGTAAGCCCCTGATACATCATCAAGCTTTAGAGACTAATCTCTTATGCTGGAACTTACAATCTTTTCAAGAATTTTCTTGATCTCCCTATTGGAAATTTCAGCTTGCCCATTTGTTTGAGGATGATAAGCTAGACTCATTATGTGTTTGATTCCATACTTGCTCATGAGTTTCTCAAACACCTTGTTTGAAATGGAATTGCCAACCGTCACTTATGATGTGCAGGTGCCCCCAGTCTTGCTCAAAATATTTCTGTAAAGATCCACGCTGTATTAGCATCATTTTTAGGGCAATTTATTTGGCTGCATTTGGATACATAGTCCACAATTAGGAGTATGTACAGATTCCCAGTGAAGATGGAAATGGCCCCATGAAATCTATTCCCCATACATCAAAAATCTGCACCACCAAGATACTTGCCAGGGCATTTCATGTCTTTTGCTGGTACTTCCCATTCTCTGGCATTGATCACAAAGTTTAACCCATTCAAAACAATCTTTGAAAATGGTAGGCCAATAAAAACCTGATTGGAGAATTTTGTGGGTTGTTTTTTTTGTCTCTCTTGAAATGTCTCAGTATGGTGATCGCATGACACTCATATAAATTTTCCTTGTTCGCACTACGGCACACACCTCGATTATCATATCAACTCCTCTTTTGAATAACGATTAGGTCATCCCATATAGAATCGATGTCGATCCTTAACTTCTTTTCTCTGTTTGGTAGCTGAATTTTTGGTGGCATAACTTCTGGTAGAAAATTTACAATGTGATACGAGGTGATTAGAATGACAACTGGAATAATTACTCATTTGGAAAAATTTTCTGCTAATTCTATTTCTTCTTCTTTTGCAATAGTCTTTTCAATTATTGACAAGTGATCAACTATCACATTATCACAACCCTTCACATCGCCTGTCCTTGATCTCTAGATCAAATTCCTGTAGTAACAATACCCATCTGATCAGTCTTGGCTTAACTTATTTCTTTGCCATCAAATATTTAATTACAGCATGATCAGTATGGATGATGACATGGGATCCTAATATATATGGCCTAAATTTTTCACATGCAAATACCATGGCCAACATCTCTTTTTCGATGGTTAATTAGTTCTCTTGACTTGGTGAAGTTTCTTGGCATAGCATATGGCCTAAACATCTTGTGGAGTTTTACGTCCTAATACGACTCCCATTGCATAATCCATTAGGCATGCACATAATCTCTCAAATTCATTATTCCAGTCTGGTGTGGCCATGATGGGAGCTTCAACGAATCTGGATTTGATATTTTCAAATGAAGATTGGCAGGATTCATCAAAATTAAACTTTGTATCATTTTCCAATAGTCTACAAAATGGTCTTGCAATTTTTGAAGTCTCTGATAAATCTTCTATAAAAACCAGCATGTCCCGAAACTTCTTATTCCCTTATTGTGGTGGAAAAAGAGTCTTTATGATGAAACTTTTGGCTTAGTCCATTTCAGGCTGCTGCCAGTCGTACCCGAAGGACAAATATATTGCCATAAAGCGGCATTTTTCCCAATTCAACGCTAAGTTCTTGTCCTGGCACCTGTGAAGTACTGTCCCAAAATTTTGCAAGCAATGTTCAAAACTGGATCCATAAACTGTGAAGTCATCCATGAATATCTCCATAACTTCTCTGCGAATCTGAGAGCGTAGGCGTCATGCATCACATGAAATGTAAGCGGGAGCGTTGCATAACCTAAATGACATTATTACAAAAGCAAAAGTACCATAAGAATGTGAAAGTAGTTTTCTCACTGGTCCTCGGGTGCAGCTAGCAATTTGGTTATATCGGTATCATCAAAGAAAGCGAGAAGTGAGGGTGTCTTGCCAATCTATCCAACATCCCGATCGATGAAGGCGGAGGAAAATGATCCTTCACGGTTTTGATTATTCAACTTTGTAAATCTATGCACACCCTCCATCCTGTGGGTTAGTAGGGATTAGTTCATTCCTTTCATTCCTGATCATAGTGAATCCACCCTTCTTAGGAACCACATGAACTGGGCTCACCCAAGGGCTGCATGATATTGCATAAATAAAACCTGCATTTAACAATTTCAGCACTTTCTTCTTCCTGACATCCTTAAATTTGGATTCGGCCTCCTTTGGTGTTCAGTGAATTCTTTGCATTATCTTCTAGCGGAAATTTTGTCGCGTGCAAATAGAAGGGTGATACCTTTGAGATCTTTAATTGACCAGCAATTGCTTCCTTGTATTCCTTAGAATCTTTACTTGACTTCTTTTCTTCATTTCAATCAATGCGGTGATATAATTCACCCAGTTTTGCCTTTGCGGTTCCTAAGAAAGTATATTTCAGACGACTAGGCAATTCTTTCAATATTAACCCTTCTGTATTGGTTTCTTGCTCAATTGCTTTCTTTTCCTTGATGCATGAATTTTCTTTACTGTTTTCATTCAAACTCAAGACTATTACGTATATTGGCGGAATGCGAATTCTGTCGACACTCTTAAGATCTTTGGAGAAGTTCATCTTTTTCATTGATAGAATGCTAAATGTTACAGTAGGGTTCAGTTTGGCGATGGAACTAATATCTATAGCCATACAGTGCCTTCATCAACATCATATCTTGTTGAATTTTGTTGAGGTTGAAGTGCCTTTGCTTCATTCTACTCTCGAGGGTTAGCTCACCACTTTTGGCCCATCGATCAAGGCGGCTCGGGTTGTGAAAGGTCTTCTAACGTGAGAGGAACGTGTGTCCTCTTCCATTTCATGACAACAAGTCCCACAGGAAGATGATTCCTATGACCTATACATCATAGGACTCCTTCTAGTTGTGCGGGTGACCTTGACCATTTGCAGTGTAATTTATGTTGGAGTAAGTTCCCCTAAACTCAACCTTTGTACCACTGATAAGGGCATTAAGTTGGAAAAATCTTGGCTGAGAGTCACACAAAGCTTTCTTGAATTCATATTTCTCGATTGTGCGGGAATAAAAATGCAAAACACAGGTCTTTGTCTTAGGCTAGAAGGCTTTTGAATCGCGCGCATGTTGTCACCACTCCTTCATCAGCAATTTTCTTCTTTTTGCTCAGTATATCCTTGAGGAATTTTGCATAGTTTGGCATTTGAGTGATAGCATCTACAAAGCGAATGTTAATTTCTATCTTCTTGAACATATCTAAGAATTCAGAAAATTGTTCCTCCTTCTTTGCCTTCTGAAGTCTTTGTAGGAAAGGAACTGCATGTGTGTATGCTTGAACCTTCTCTTTCTGCTTTTGTTCACGGTTTTCCCCAAGCTGCTCAGTTTGCACTTTATTCTCAGTTTCTGCAGTCAACTCTGAACTACTCCTTCTATTATTTCTTCCAATTTCTTCCTCTTCTTCTTGCTCAGTCTTTTCTTTATTTTATGTTTTGTTGTTGCTCAATTCCTTGCCACTCCTCAGCTGGACTGCCATGCAATCCCTTGGATTCTTCTGGGTATCACTAGGGAAAGCATCCTTGTTCTTGATGCAGCCAAGGTTGAAATTATTTGCCCGACTTTGTGTTTCAGTTCTTGAGTGAAGCATTAGTGTTTAGCAAGAAAATTTATTGTGTTGGATTTAAAGTTTCCAATTCGACAAATTTTTGTTCGCCAATCAGTTTAAGCGGTTTTTTATTGTCTCCATGAATTGCGGCATTTGTTCACGAAGGACCTGGTCACTCTTTGACCTTGATATTCATTTCTATTTCTCTCCCTTCTTTGTGGCTGGCTACTTTGGAACCTTTGAGCGGATTATATCATGCGAAAACCTTGCCCACACATCTTAGGCCCTGTGATGCTCCTCCACCATATGAGAAGTTCTCATGGCCCCTCAGTGCTGGTGTGTAGTGTGTAGGCAAGTTGGGGTTAGGCTTGAAATTGTAGCTTCTCTATTCATTCAAATAATTGGCCTCCTTAACTTGATAGGGATCCTCATCAATTGGTTCCTCAAACAGCCGATTCCATCTCTTCCCACTGCACCAATTTCATGAGCATAGTGCATTCTTTTCTCTTGATTCCCCAACTTGTGCATTATTACATCAAGTTTTGCTTCCATAGTAGTCATTTTATTGAGCTCAATGACTCCACTCCTCTTTGTTCTGCTATTGCTCCTTGAAGATTCGGATGGAGCTTTCATGTTGCATTTGGCCAGGTCTTCTATCAGCCGCTTTGCTTCCTCTACACTTCTTCTCTTAAATGCCCCACAGCAAGTTGCATCTATGATACCCTTAGAGGTATCATTCAGGGAGTGGTAGACAATATCCATTTGGGTCTTCAGGTCTATGCCATGCATAGGGCACCTCTTCAACAACCTTTTGTACCTTTCCCAAGCAGTATATAAGCTTTCATCCTCCCCCTGTTTGAACATAATGATCTCCCTTCTTCTTTCTATTGTGAGTGATGGGGGAAAAAATCTGCCTAGGTAAGCCTCCATCAACTCTTCTCATATATTAACTGAGCCATATGGCAATGATTCATACCATGTGGGCTGTGATACTATCTTAACGAAAGGAAGAGATGTAGTTGATCATACGGTCTCCTGCAAGCTTAGTTTAACTGTGTTGGCCATCTTGAGGAATTTGACCATGTGCTCATTACGATCTTCAGTAGTGTGGCCTGTAAATTGATTCTGTTGCACCATGGTGTCCCGATCTTGGTTTCAGCTCAAGTTGTTAGCCTCGCGGCAGGTGCATCTATGTTGAATATTCTTCTTGTGCTTGGTCTCAAAATCCTCCATGTATCTTGTGAAGCCCTTTACTATGACTGCTTTGTTTCTTGTTCCCAGCGCGGACCCATTCTTTCATCTGCCATAATTTCTGTTTTTGCACTTCTGACCTTCCTTCAGTTCCTCAATGTTCTTTCCAATTCAGTGTCTAAGGGAAATAGATCTAATTAGATTTCACATTGCATGAAACTCTTCTGGCTCAACTACTGAAATGGAAACATATTGAGATTAATTGGAAATAGTGGTATTAAAAATCATGTATCCTTTAAGCTCTCTAAAAGATCGGTAGCTGATCCAGCTACTGCTGTCAAAACTGTTTTTTTGAATTTCTTTTATGAAATAAAGAAAAATGTACAAATTAACGTTTCTCTCTTTTGTCAGAATAATGATTTATTCAAATCCTTTCAACGGCGCCATAAAACTTGTTTTTCCTTTTAATGTGTAGACTAAAGCTCTCAGTTTTAACACCTCTACTGGAGCCTTACCATTCCCCTGCAGTGGAACCAAAATTTGAGCTAGTTGTTTGAAAATTAGAAAATGGTCTTGTATTTTGGAATTTATAAAATGAGTTTAGTCTAAGACACTGCAAGTGCACAAGTCATACAAGTAGTAAAAATTGGATGCAAGTTCAGATATCATTCCCATAGAAATTGACAAGAATTTTGAAATCAACTACCCTAACTACTCAAGATCCACACTATTTGCACCTCCTTGTAATGGTTTGAAAACTAGAATTTAAAAGACAAGATAATCCTATTTTATATTCTCTAATCAAAATAAAATTTGAATTGAAACAAATAAAATAAACTGGATTGAATCAGTTCTCTACTAGAAATGAACACCGATATTGAAGGCTAGCGGCCCAGAAACGACGATTTTACTATGGTATGATCCATTGATTTTCTCAATCCTGATTTTGGATCTAGATTTGTCAAAGATGCCTAATAATGCAGCTTGGATTTCTCCAAAATTCGTTAATTAGAGGTCCATGCTTCTTTCAAAGACATGGATCTAATCAATTACTTGTATTCAGAACACTCATTATAAGATGCAGGTATTTTCTTTTCAATACTTCCTTCCGTTTCTTAAGGCGCGAATTTCTTGCACCCCAGTGCAGGTCATTGAAAACCTCTACAAATTGGTTTGATGACTCCTTCTTTAGATCTGATGGAATTTTTCCCTTTCCTTGATTAGATCTCGGGTAACACGGGGTCAAAGATCTTCCCATCAAATTAAGGTGAAATCTCACGATTATTTAAATTGATAAATAATCCCCTTCAACTTCAACTATGAGTGAATTGGATATTTATCGAAGTGAACTCTCATAGCTCTTTAGTTCTTCAATAGTAGTCTAGCATACCCACAAGTAGAACATTCAAAACTCTCAGGAATCTCCATCTATGTATCACTTAGAGGGCCTCCTAGATATCAGAGCATGAAACAGTTCTTGAAATGGTATTCGATACTACTATTGGGAACAAATCAATTCAAAAACAACATTAATCCGAAGCCAAATCAAAATCCGGAAATTGAGTCTAATTTATGAGAAAAGACTATAACTAATCAACAAGTCCACTCGATTGGAAATTTATTGCTTCTCAAAAGCGAGATCCTGATCAACAATGGAGTATTGATCAGAGCGTCCCGCTTTATAGCGTAATAAAGCTAGAAAAGCTGAATTCCGAAATTGTCTGGAGCAACTTCATTAATTCCAGGCAGTAATTGGAAAATAGATTAAACAATTTGATCCAGCTTCACAATTCAAAACATATTGCTGGTTCAGATCCAGAAACACAAAAATCAAAACGAGTCTAACTAATCTATTCTAAAAATGTACAAGTGAGTCTTCTTCAATCCCCGAGGATCACGGGTTAAAAGAGTGCTTCTTCTAGCAGCGAAACACTCTTTATACATTTAAGGTAATTGGGCACGGTCGAAGGCTTCAAATTAGTTCCCAAATTAAATGGCTGACTCAGTTGAGATCATGACTACAAAGGAGCTTATGCGTGGGTTGATGTGACTTTACAAAGTATCGACTTACATTCTTGATTTGCAACCTTCTTTGTTTAGTTTTATGGCAGTAGGGAGTCGCGACCTGATGTCTTCTGTCACAACATCGTTCTTTACAGCCTCTTCATTTAGTTGTCGTGACTTAAGTTGTTGCTTATCCCCTTGATTCTTGTTGCGACTAAGTTTTTGGTTGCGACATGAGTTTTGCCTAGAGTTTCCTCTTTCTCTGGGATTTTTGTCGCGACATGAATTGTTATGTCGTGACCAAGTTCAGTTGCCAGTAGTTATGATTCTTGTTGCGACAACTTTTTCTGGTCTCCAAGTATTTGTGTCACGACCTCAATTCCATGCCGCGACTTGGCTCTCCTGCCCTTTACTGAGTTATGTGTCGCGACCTCATTTTAATGTTGCGACACCATTTCTGTTGCTAGCCCCTTTGATTCCTGGTCAAAACTTCCCTTTTGTGTTGCAACATCATTTGTTTGTCTTCTGCCTTTATTCAGGTTGCGACTCAAAACTGCCGATCTATTTTAGTTCCTTGTCGTGACATAAAATTTAGGTCGCGACCAGGTTTTTTCTTTCCTTGCTGCACTTTCAGTTGCAACCTAAAAGGCAGGTCGCGACTTGACTATACGTTTTAAACTCCGCCGTAACCTCAATTCTCGATTCACATTTGTTTTACTCAGTCGAAACCACATTTCTAGTCGTGACTTAGAAAATATCTCCTTGTGAATGGTTGCCTTCTCACCTTTGCTCTGGTCGCGGTTACTCAAACTTGATTTGTATCCTTATGATTCAAACTCATTTTGTGCGTGACATGAAATCCATGTCGCGACCTCAACTAGTGTCTTCAACTTATATTTTGTCGCAACAGCAACTTGCCTTTTGGAGACTTTGTCAGTTCATTTAGCAACCATTCCTCGTCGTGACATCAGTTATCTGTTGAGACCAAAGTTGTTTTCTTTTAGTGTTGCGACATACAGAACGGCGTCGCTACAAGATCTTTCTTTAAAACCTCTTTTCTGTCTTAATAACTTTTCTCTTGTCGCAACAACTTTCGTTTAGCCTAGACTTCTTTCTTGTCACGACCTGAAGCCTTTGTCGCGACCTCGTATAATATCTCCATCTTGTCATCATGTCGTAACTTAAAAATCCTTTGTTGAGACTTGGTCAGTTCATGTAGCAATCATTCCTTGTTGCGACATCATTCTTCTATCGCGACAAGAGTTGTCTTCTTTCAGCGTCGCGACATCCAGAACGATGTCGCGACAAGATCCTTCTTTAAAGCTTTTTCTTTATCTCTGCATACTGTCTTTTGTTGTAACAGCAAATTCTTGGCTCCAGTATTACTTCTTGTTGTGACCTCGATTTTCTGTCACGACCTGAAGTCTTTGTCTAATAGATTTGTAGCAACATGCTTACTCAGGTCGTGACTTAAAAATTGCTGATATGAGGAATCCCTTGTGTGACTTCTAAATCACATCGTGACCTAATTTGCCTTGACCATATATATCTTTTTCTTGCTAGAATTGTCAAATTAAAGGCTTTGAAAGGGCACCCCAAATTTGGTAAGGTTTCCATATTTCTACATAAAAATCAGCAATTATATTGTAACATAGGTCAGAAAAATGGATTTAAAAATCAATGAGTTTTTTACTCATCAGTGGTTTTTAGTGATTTTGATTCTATGATTCTATCGATGTATTGCTAGTTGGAATCAATAAAATTATTTTTCTCTTAAAAAAAAAAATTAGTTTTTAGAGAACTCCAAAATGACGTTCTTTGTGTTTTTAAAAAATTATTCCCATAGTTTTCAAGTTAATTCTCTAATTTTACCTTTATCCTTTATAATTTTTTTATGAGAAAGAATTGAGAGAAAAGACGATAATATTGATACAAGGAAAACCAAAACTAGTCTCGTCTTTTATTTTCATCTCAATTTCTTGTTTGAATGAGCCCTAATGGGAACGCTATGAATTTCATACATTTTTTTTCTTCGTGTGTCAATCTTTGACATTTTAATAATGCTTTAAAAGACATATATTTTCACACATCACAAATATCTAATTAAAAAATAAAAAACCAAAAGTTTTTAATAGATCCCACTATTTTATTATTAATATTGATAGATTAATATTTATTTTAAAAGAACAATACAATCCATAAAGACACTGAATCAAAAGTACTAAAAATTTTAGAGAATGACATAACATCCAGGTTAATAGCAAAAATAATCTACTCAAGGCCTACTCATTTGATAATCTAAAAATGCATAGAATACCTAAGATTTCAGATCTACAACATAGTGACGAACATGATTTGATTTGATGACTTTATCGGATTGAACTTTGCCATCTGGATTACCAACGTGAAAACTCACAAAGAAGCTAATCATCAAGAACACAACTACTGGTCACAACAAGTCAGCGGCAAAAAACGTTGCAATCGATGACAAAAACACGAAAAAGCAAAGGTAAACTTAGATCGGTGTGGAAGAAACCACTTAATTGGAAAAGAAAACCTAAATCTAGAGATGGAAGGGGTAATTTTAGGTTAAGAATGGTAAAAAAATCACCCATATTGTCTTATAAAGAAGGGCTTGAAAGACAAAATAAAGAGAGGGGCGATTAAGGCTTCAAAAGAGGGAAAAAAACTCTTAACTATATTAAATAATATTGATAGGTTAACATAGAATAAGGATTTCACAAATATTTTATTAATAATTATAATTCTATTAAATATATTTAACTTATAATTAATTTCATTTTAGTAGGAAGTGTTTTAGAAGGCTTGTACACCTGATAGTTGTTCACTTGACCATAAATCTTCCCAAAGTCTAATTTTCTCACAATTCCCCACCACAAAAGGAAAACCTGAGTTATAGCTTTCGAAGGACATCTGTGAGACCATCTAATCATCATATTGGCATCCCATCCATTTGGATGTGTCCCATATTAGCTATAACCTCATGTCAAAGTCCACCCCTTTCCCTAGGAAACCTCCATAGCCATTTTCCTAGAAGTGCGCGGTTTCTCAAAGTGATCTTTTCAAAACGTAGACCTCCTCTATCTTTTGATATGCACACCACCTCCACTTTAACAAGTGTTCCTTTTTGCCCTCCCCTGTCCCCAATCAGAGGAAATCTCTTTACAACTTCTCAAACCTTATAGCTACTAAAACTATTATCCTGTAAAGAAATAAGAGGTAGTAGGGAAAGTGAGTCAAACACGCTTGAATTAGAGTAATCCTCCCCCCAAGTGACAAAAAATCCTTTTCCCATCCGTCTAACCTTTGAGCCACTTTTTCAACCATCGGATCCCAAAAGCCTTTCGAGTTTGGATTCCCACTTGATGGTAAACCAAAATAAGATAATGGACAATCCATCTCTCTAAAATCCAAAATTGAGGCCATCTTAGAAACCATCTTCTGATTTGTATTAATACCCAAAATATCACTCTTCTCTAAGTTTATTTTCAGACTTGAGACCTGCCTAAAAACTATAAGGATAATCTTGAGACAAATGTTCCAAAGAAGCCTTAGAAAAGAAAATGGTAGCTATCATCTCTGAAGCTCTAAAATAGACACTCTAGTCTGGCTAGTCAGCAAAAAACCCTCAGTCTATTTGCTCTCCCTCTGCACAGGAAAATCATTATGCTTAGAACATCAACCACTAGTGTGAAAAGAAAGGAAGAAAGAGGGTCTCCTTGTCTCAAGCCTCTAGATGCTTTAACCCAACCCTTAGCGCTTCCATTCACAAGGATTGCAAAGCTTGTAGAGGATAAACAATCTCTCATCCAAGATCTCCATTTTGGACTAAAACCCTTCCTTTTTAGGACATGGTCTAAGAAGCCCTAATCTACATGACCATAAGCCTTTTCAAAATTAATCTTAAACATAATCCCTTCCTCCTCGGATCTCCTCTTCTCATCCACCACTTCATTTGCTATTAGAACTGCATCCAAAATTTGTCTCCCTTCGATAAAAGCCCATTAAGAGCTAGAAATGTCTCATGGACCACTTTGTGCAAACTCCTTGATAAGACCTTAAGGAATTGGAGGAGTTGTGTATGTTAGGACTTTGATCGTTGGATCCCCTAAACATCAAATTGTAGGGGTCTTGATTGTCAGATCCTTGAGTATCAGCAGCGCAATATGAACTTGCAAAAAGGGTGTTCCAGCGGCGGTGGGCGGTCCATATCTCCGATGATTAAGTCAGCAAAAAATGCGGAGAAGGAGAAGAGAATAGGCGCATTTAGAATTGCTTCCCTTCACCCCGTAGGGGATCTTCTTAATTTATAGGGCTTGGTTCCCAAATCTCCGTTCTTGTTTTAAGAATAAAATATGTTTTTCCTTATCAAGGATTATCCTTTTGAGAAATAAGGGATAAAATCTATTTTTCCTTATCAAGGATTATCCTTTTGAGAAATAAAGGATTTGAAAACTAGGAAATCCGTGGATAAATATCCTTTTTGTATTATCCATAACAAACATGCCATATGAGGTAGGATGGCCGACTGAGAGACTTGAAATATAAGATGGGCAGCCATGAAGCGAGTCTTTAACAAGACACCTTGGCTTTCTCCTTGTGGGTGTGGGCCCGAATGGGAAGCTGGGCCCATTGGTAGTGGGTTTGAAGACGAGTACTCATAATGCCAGCACCCCCGAGTTGAAAGTTGCATATCTTAGTGGGAAAATAATGCCAACATTTTTGGCCAGAACAAGCCACGCAGCACGCCCTAGGCGGCAAAGAGGAAGAAGGAAAAGAAAGGGAAGAAGGGGGAGAAGGTTGGATCAGTAAAGCCTATTGGTACAAGGTTATAAGGCTTTATGGATTGGGTAAATCCAACCTTTCAACAGGAGAGACTCAGAGTGATCGTCCTGCCCCCCAAGTTTGGCCTTTCAAAAGTGTCAACGGGCTTAGAGCCAAAAGTATGGCCTTTTCAAAGAGCCAACAGGCTTAGAGCCACAAGTCTGGCTTTGATAAAGTGCCAGTAGGCTTAGAGTCACAAGTCTGGCCTTAAGAAATGGTCAATAGGCTTAGAGCCATTAGTATGACCTTTTGAAAGTGCTAACAGACTTACGGCTGAGTCAGCCTTTAGAAGTGCGGCTTAAAACCAAGTTTGGTCTTAGAAAGGGTGTGACTTAAAGCCACAAGTCTAGCCTTTTGAAAGTGCCAACAGGCTTAGAGCCACAAGTCTGGCCTTTAGAAAGTGTTAGCAGGCTTAGAGCCATAAGTTTGGCGTTAGAAAGACCCCAATAGGCTACGATGATGCGGCCTTTTGGGAGTACTGACCCAGGGCTTGGAGCCGCAAGTACGGTCTTTTGAAAGGGCCCGACAAACTTAGAGCGAGATTACGGCTTTTGAAAGTCTTGACAAGCTTGGAGCCACGAGTTTGGTCTTTTGAAAGTGCCAACAAACTTAGAGTTAGAAGTCTGGCCTTTTGAAAGTGCCAGTAGGTTTAGAGCCACAAGTTTGGCCTTTAGAAAGTGCCAGCAAACTTAAAGCCACAAGTCTAGCCTTTTAAAAGTTTCAGAAGGCTTAGAGCCAAATGTTTGGCCTTTAGAAAGTGCCAGCAGGCTTAGAACCACAAGTTTGGCCTTAAGAAAGGGCCATCAAGCTTAGAACCAGAAGTTTGGCCTTTTGAAAGTGTCAACAAGCTTAGAGCCAAAAATCTGGCCTTTTGAAAGTGCCAACAGGCTTGGAGCCACAAGTCTGGTCTTTTGAAAGTGCCAGCCAGGACTTAGAGCCACAAATTACGGCCTTTTAGAGGGTGCCGACGGGTTTAGAACCACAAGTTTGGCCTTTAGAAGTCTTAGGCATAGCAGAGCCACAAGTCTAGCCTTTTGAAAGTGCCAGAAGGCTTAGAGCCAGATGTTTGGCCTTTAGAAAGTGTCAGTGGTCTTAGAGCCACAAGTCTAGCCTTAAGAAAGGGCCAGCAAGCTTAGAACCAGAAGTCTGACCTTTTGAAAGTGTTAGCAGGCTTAGAGCCACAAGTTTAGTCCTTTGAAATTGCCAGTAAGCATAGAGCCATAAGTATGGCCTTAAGAAATGGGATAACAGGCTTAGAGCCACAAGTATGGCCTTTTGAAAGTGCTAGCAAGCTTAGAACCACAAGTTTGGCCTTTAGAAAGTGACAACAGACTTAGAGCCACAAGTCTAGCCTTAAGAAAGGGCCAGTAGGCTTAGAGCCACAAGTCTTGGCCTTTGAAAGTACTAGAAAAACTTGGAGCCACAAGTTTGGTCTTTTGAAAGGGCTAGCAAGCTTAGAGCCAGAAGTCTAGCCTTTAGAAAGGGCCAGTAGGCTTAGAGCTAGAAGTGTGGCCTTTTGAAAGTTCTAGTAGGCTTGGAGTCACAAGTCTGGTCTTTTGAAAGGGCCAGCAGGCTTAGAGCTGGAAGTCTGGCCTTTTGAAAGTGCCAGTAGGCTTGGAGTCACTAGTTTGGTCTTTTGAAACAACCAATAAGCTTAGAGCTAGACGTTTGGCCTTTTAAAAGTGTTAGTAGGCTTAGAGCCACAAGTTTGGCCTTTAGAAAGTGCCAAGAGACTTAGAGCCACAAGTATGGTCTTAAGAAAGGGCTAGCAGGCTTAGAGCTAGAAGTTTGACCTTTTAAAAGTGCTAGTAGGCTTGGAGCCACAAGTCTAGTCTTTTGAAAGGACTAGTAGGCTTAGAGCCAAAAGTCTAGCCCAACTAGAAAGGGCTAACGGGGCAAAGTATCGTCGGCATTTGAAAGTGCAGTAGGCTTGGAGTCCTGAGTTTGGCCTTTTGAAAGGGCGTGAGCTTAGAACCATAAGTGCGGGTCTTTTGAAGTGTCGACGGGCTTAGACCACAAAGTGCAGTCTTTTGAAATGATCAGTAGGCTTAGAGCCAGAAGTATGGCATTTATGAAAGTGCGAGCAAGCTTAGAACCATAAGTCTGGCCTTTAGAAAGTGCCAACAGGCTTAAAGTCACAAGTTTGGCCTTAAGAAAGGGGCTAGCAGGCTTAGAGCCACATGTCTGGCCTTAATAAAGGGTCAGTAGTCTTAGAGCCAAAAGTCTAGCCTTTTGAAAGTGCTTGTAGGCTTGGAGCAACAAGTCTGGTCTTTTGAAAAGGCCAGTAGGCTTAGAGCTACAAGTCTAGCCTTTAGAAAGTGTCAACAGGCTTAGAGCCAGAACTTTGGCTTTTTGAAAGTTCCAGCAGGCTTAGAGCCATAAGTCTAGCCTTTAGAAAGTGCCAGCAAGCTTAGAGCCATAAGTTTAGCCTTTAGAAAGTGCCAGCAGGCTTAGAGCCAGAAGTATGGCCTTTCGAAAGTGCCAGCAGGCTTAGAGCCATAAGTCTAGTCTTTTAAAAGAGCCAGCAGGCTTAGAGCCAGAAGTCAAGCCTTAAGAAAGGGCCACCAAGCTTAGAGCTAGAAGTCTGGTCTTTTGAAAGTGCCAGCAAGCTTACAGTCATAAGTTTAACCTTAAGAAAGTGCCAGTAGGCTTAGAGCCACAAGTCTGACCTTTAGAAAGTGCTGGGCTTAAAGCGGAAAGGTGACCTTTTAGAGATGTCGACATGCTGGAGCCACAAGTGCGGGTCCTTTGAAAGGGTCGACGGGCCCAGAGCAGAGAGTACGGCCTTAGAAAGGAGACCGACATGCTTAGGCGAAAGTGCGCCCTTTTGAGAGAAGTGCCAGCGAGCGGTAGAGCCAAAAAGTCTTGCCTTTTGAAAGTGTGACAAGCTTAGGCCACTAAGTTTGGCCTTAAGAAAGTGCAATGACTTAGAGCCCTGAAGTCTAAGCCTTTAGAGATTCTTGATGGGCTTAGAGCCAAAAGCCTGACCTTTTAAAAGTGTCAGCAAGCTTAGAGCCACAAGTATGGTCTTTTGAAAGGGCTAGCAGGCTTAGAGCCAAAAGTTTGGCCTTAAAATTTGGGCCGACGGGCTTAGAACTGAGGGAATCGACCTTTTGAAGTGCGGCGGTGATTGGAGCCATAAGTCTGGCCTTTAGATAGTGTCAGTAGGCTTGGAGCCATAAGTTTATTTTAGAGGACGTGGGCTTAGGAGACGGAAGTCGGCCCCAGCGGAAGGGCTGCAGACTTAGAGCCAAAAGTCGGCCTTTTGGGGGTGCTAGTGGGCTTAGGAGCCGGAGAGTCGACCTTTTGAAGTGTAGTAGGCTAGGCCACAAGTCTGGCCTTAAGAAAGTGTTAGCAGGCTTAAAGCCACTAGTCCGGCCTTTAGAAAGTGTTAGTAGGCTTAGAGCCAAAAGTTTGGCCTTTTGAAAGTGCCAGCAGGCTTGGAGCCACAAGTCTAGTCTTTTGAAAGGGCGGAGTCGGACTTGGGGCTGAAGTGCGGCCTTAAGAAGGACGGCGGGTTTAAAGCCCAGTCACAGCCCTATTAAAAGTGCCCCGTGATTGGAGCCAAAAGTTTGGCCTTTTGAAAATGCTAGCAGGATTAGAGCTAGAAGTTTGGCCTTAAGAAAGTGCCAGTATGCTTAGAGCCATAAGTTAGGCCTTTAGAAAGTGCTAAGCGGACTTAGAATTTAGAAGTTTGACATTTGAAAGTCTTGATGGGCTTGAAGCCCTGAGTACGGTCTTTTGAAAGTGTGAGGTTTAGAACCAGAAGTTTGGCATTTTGAAAGTGCTAACAGGCTTGGAGCCATAAGTCTGGCCTTTAGATAGTGCCAGTAAGCTTGAAGCCACAAGTCTGGCCTTAAGAAAGTGTCAGCAGGCTTAGAGCCACAAGTTTGGCCTTTTCAAAGTGCTAACAGGCTTGGAGCCATAAGTCTGGTCTTTTGAAAGGGCAAGCAGACTTAGAGCCACAAGTCTAGCCTTAAGAAAGGGCCAACAGGCTTAGAGACAGAAGTTTGGCCTTTTGAAGTGCCGAGCGAGACTTAGATTTAGAAGTGGCTCTTCAGAAAATCTTCAAGGCCCAGAAGTGCAAGTCGGCGTAAGATAGTGCCAACAGGCTTAGAGCCACACATATGGCCTTTAGAAAGTTCCAGCAGGCTTAGAGCCAAAAGTTTGGCTTTTTGAAAGTGTCAACAGGCTTGGAGCCACAAGTCTGGTCTTTTGAAAGGGCGATGGCTTAGAATTTAGAGAGTCGGCACTTTTGAAGATAATTGATAAGAACTGGAGGCCGTAAAGTCTGGCCTTTTGAAAGTGCCTACAGGCTTGGAGCCACAAGTCTAGTCTTTTGAAAGTGTCAGCAGGCTTGAGCCACAAGTCTGGACTTTTTTTAGTGCCAGTAGGATATCAGCCATATTTGGATTTTTGAAGGTGCTAGCGGTAGAGGCAGCGTCACGGTCTTATGAGTGCGGCGAGGCTAGACCCATAGTCTAGTTTTTAAAGTACGACGGGCTGAGGTCACATCAGTCTTATGAAAATGCCAACAGGCTAGAGCCACAGTCTTATGAAATGGGGGTTACTCCAAAAATTGAAGTGAATATTACCCTTAAAGAACACTTGATTGGTAACATTCCAAATATTGAAAGAAAATTTTCAAAAGGAAATTTTAGAAAATATTCTAAAGGAAATTTTATTGATAACCTCCTTAAAGAAAACTTTCTTATTAGTACTTACTTTTTAAGGTGCATAACATTCCACATTATGGGCATTGGTTCATCGGAATGCTCGTCATTGCAACTGCCTCGAGTGAATCAGACGTAGAATGGGGGATCGATAGAGCTCCATGTGATAAAGAGCTACTTGATAGCCATTGAAGCCAAGCTCTTACAGCCTATAAACGAGACTTTATGTTTGATTTCCCACAGACGGCGCCAATTGGTGGGACTTTGATTATCGGATCCCCTGAATGTCAAATTATGGGGGTCTTAATCGTCAAATTCCTTGAGCATCAACAGTGCAATGTGAACCTGCAAAAAAGGGCGTTCCGACGAAGGTGGGTCGACCGCCTCTCCGATGATTAAGTCGGCAAAAAATACGGAGAGGGAGAAGAGAATAGGCGCAGTTATAATTGCTTCCCTTCACCCTATGGGGGATCTTTCCAATTTATAGGGCTTGGTTCCCAAATCTTTGTTCTTGTCTTAGGAATAAAATATATTTTTCCTCATCAAAGATCATCCTTTCAAGAAATAAGGAATAAAATCTGTTTTTCCTTACCAAGGATTATATTTTTGAGAAATAAGGGATAAAATATGTTTTTCTTTATCAAGGATTATTCTTTTGAAAAATAAGAGATAAAATTTGTTTTTCCTATCAAATATTATCTTTTCAATAAATAAGAGATTTGAAAATTAGGAAATTCGTGGATAAATATATTTTTTGTATTATCCATAGTGAACATGCCATATGCGGTAGGATGACCGGTTGGGGTACTTGAAATCCTAGACGAGCCGCTATGAAGAGAGTCTTTAATAGGACACCTTGTCTTTCTCAAATGGGCTTTAAGACTCTCCCGTCTAGATAGTTCCCTCTTGGTTTTAATAATAAAAGTGGGCTTGGGCTGCTTTATGTCTCAGGCCTTAGACCAAACGGGCTCTAGGCTCATTGAATAGTGGGTTTGAAAACCAAGGTACTCATAGCGTATACAAGACTTGGAAGATCATAACTGATCACTTGAGTTATGCTTACAAGGTTTGAAGATCAAAATCAATATCTTTTCACCATCACATTCATTATGAATTTAGGTACGCTTTTTGCTTTATTTGTGTTTTTGATGATTTGACATGAAAAATCTTTAGATGATTGTTTTCGCCTCTTAAGTATATCTTCCATTTAGTTAATTTTCTAATAGATTAATTATTTTTTCTCTATCATATTCGCCACCTACAATTTTCATGCCCAATCCCCTCAATTTCGTTATACCTATTTTTGAATTTTTGACAACGATTTTTGAAAAGACAGATAACATCATTTTGATGTTCTTTGAATTTAATGTTTTTAGTTATTATGTTTTTCACAAAATAAAAAATAAAAAAATAAAAATTGAGACACGTTTATTTAATTTTGGCTTGATTTTTTTTTTGTTTTGAAAACAAGAGACCATATTTAGTTCTTTTTTTTTTGTTCCTAAAAATACAAAGAACACACAATTCAAATAACAAATTGATTTTAGAAAAACCCTAGATTATTCTACCAGCTTTTCTGTAGCCTCTTCTTCAAGTAAGGAGGAGTAATTTTTGGACATTAACCTTTGTCATGGTCATATTTTCCATTTTTTTTTCTTAATAAAGTGGTTTTTCTACATAGATATAGGTTTTTATATGTTTTTTTGTGATTTAGTCATCGTCTTCATGCGTGTGTGGTTGTCGTCGTCTTGGTGCGGTGGGTGGTTATGTCGTCTTAGTATGACGATTTGGTTTTCGTCGTTGTAGTGCGACATTTATTTGTGTTTGATTCAAACGAGCAAAATACATACAATCAGAGACAAAAAATTAAATCAATGGTTGTCGATTATCTTTATGAAACTTGAGTCAGATATTGTAGTGTGATAGTAATATCAAATGTATGGATCTCAAACATCAGTGTATAGGCTTCAGGTGCACAATTTATTCTATTAACCTAAACGTTGCTTCATCCTTTATGGTTTTTAGTGATTTTGATTATATGATTCTATCAATGTATTGCTAGTTAGAATTAATGAAATTATTTTTCTCTTAAAAAAAATCATTTTTTAGAGAACACTAAAATGACGTTCTTTGTATTTTCAAAAAATTATTCCCAATAATAGTGTTCAAATTAATTCTCTAATTCTACCTTTATCCTTTGTAATTTTTTTTTATGAGAAGGAATTGAGATAAAAGATGACAAGATTGAACTAAGGAAAACCAAAACTTGTCTGAGTCTTTTATTTTCATCTCAATTTCTTGTTTGAATGAGATCTAATGGGAACCGCTGTGAATTTCATACATTTTTCTTCATGAGTCAGTCTTTGACATTTTAATAATGCTTTAAAAGACATATTTTCACACATCTCAAATATTTAATTAAAAAATAAAAAACCAAAAGTTTTTAATACATCCCACTATTTTATTATTAATATTGATGGATTAACATTTTTTTTTAAATAACAATATAATGATAGAGACACATAATGAAAATTAATAAAAACTTTAAACAATGATATTATATCAAAGTTAATAGTAAAAATGATCGACTCAAGGTCTAATAATTTGATAATATAATAATACATAGAATACTTAAGATTTCAGATTTGTTGTAAACACAAAAACTCATAAAGAAGCTAATTATCGACAACACAATTACTTGTCACAACAACTCAGCGATAAAAAACATTGTAAAAAGTTGACGATAAAAACGTTTAATTGGAAAAGAAAACCTAGATCTAGGAATGGAAGGGGTAATTTTAGATTAAGAATGACCAAAAAATCATCTTATTGTCTTATAAATAAGGGCTTGAAAGAGAAAATAAAAAGAGGGTGGATTAAGGCTTCCAAAGAGGAAAAAAACTCTTAACTATATTAAATAATATTGATAGATTAACATAGAATAACGATTTCACAAATATTTTTATTAATAATTATAATTCTATTAAATATATTTAACTTATAATTAATTTGATTTAGTAGGAAGTAATTTACAAGGCTTGTAGTTTGTGTTGGAGAATGAGCAATCCAAGGTGTTGGGCCTGTCCTGTGGCCTGTGGGTTGGTCGGTTGGGTGAGGAAAAGATCAATTACAAACAAGGATTAAAATTTCGGATATATCGGCCGATATATCGGCGATATATCGGATGCTCCGGGAGCGGTCGAAGCGATTTTGATACAGTCGTTTACGGGAAAATCGAGAAAAATCGAATATCGGCGATATTTGTGAAATATCGGTTCGACCGAAATGTCGGTGATGACCATTGGGAGACAGCGCGTGGGAATTTTTGGTTTTTTGGGAGATATATCGTGATATAGCGAAATATCGATAAAATATCGGATATATCGAATATCGGTAAAAATATCGGAGATATATCGAGATATATCGGGATATATCGGGATATATCGGAAATATATCCAAATGACCAGATTTGAAATTCTAACTTGATCTAACGGTTATGGATTGATCCGAACGGTTTAAAGAAGATCTAATGGTCATATTTGCACCAAAAATTAAAATCCAATGGTATAATTAAATTCTGGAAATATTTTTGGCCAAGTCAAATGAGTTATTTTGACCCAAAAAAATCTATAAATACCGTCATTAAATTTGATACGCGAGTGCTCTAAATATCGTCTTCCATTTCGCTCTAAAAAATTTTCTTTGTGATATCTTAAATAACTATATATTCGTTTAATTTGATAGTTTATATGATTTATTTCATATTTTAAATTAGTTAATTTAGTAATAATATATTAATAAATTAACATTTCATGTTAGTTAATTTTAAAAATCAAGTTATATATTAGTTAATATCGTATATGCATATTATAAATTTATAGTAGTATATGAAGTTTCGTATTTAATTAGTTTAATTTAGTAATAATATATTAATAAATTAATTTTTCGTAGTAGTTGATATATTTGAAACGGCGTATGAATGAATAAAATTTCTATGATGAAGAAGTTGTGAATCTGAATCGAGATATTTGTTCGCGCGTGTTAGATCTTTATAATCGATATTATCGGGCAGTATCTTTGGTATGAGTATTATGCTGCAAAGATTTGATCCCCATCAGTAGTGTTGCTTGATTGAATTAAAGCGTCAATCTTTCTTTGATTTTAAAGCTTCATTCACGTATATATTTGATAATTAATGTCGTTTACAACTTTTAGAAAATATTTTATGAATTTGAAATATTTTTGTTAATTTTCGATATATCGATATTCGTAAAAAATATCATGCGATATATCTCAGATATATCAGAATATATCAATAAAATGCGAGTGCAGATATGTCAGTAGCCCAGATATTTTGGCCGATTCTAGTTGTCTCTCTTCTCAACTCTCTGCTCTAGTGTGAACCACATATGCCATTGCCAGGGGGACGACTGTAGTAGGGTTTTAACTCCCCAACTTTTAAACCCATCTTTCTCTTCTCTCTCTCTCTCTCTCTCTCTCTATCTTTCGTGGAAGCCGAAACACCAAGAGGGTACAGTAGACGGAGGAGAATCTGTTGAGGGTGATCGTATATTGGTGCTTTATTGATTCAATTGCAGAGGTTTCATGGCGGAATCGTTGATCTCCAACCCAGAAGCCAATACTCAGAAAACTGGTCCCTCGGCTTTAGCGGATCCTTCTTCAACTGGGTCCTTGTTCCACAGAAGAATCGGGTTTCATCTCGCAAGAAAGCCTTTCTCCGGCTTCACTAACGGCGGCGGAGGAGGTTTTCGACTCGAGACTCTGAACCCCACCACCGACGCGAAGCGGCCTGGGCAGAGTACGGCTCCGTCGGCTTCGGGTGGGAAGAAGCAAGATGGGTCTGATCATGTGGAGAACGGGTTGGATCTGGAGCTCAGTTTTGGGATCACTGTTAGGAGAATTGTAAGCTGTTTTTTTTGTGTTTTTGGAAAGCGTTTCCTGTTTGTGATATTTTCTACCATCGGATTATTGTCTGTGTGTGCTTTTTTCAGATAGGTTTGTTTAGTTTTAAGTTTGGAGATTCTGACTGAATTTTTCATCTCCTTTCTTCTTATAGATACTACCTTACCGATTGTTTCTCAAGTCGAGTTGTTTTGGGTTTTAATATTTTGTTGAGATTGATTTGGCTCAAAGTTGTTTTCTTTTGGTATATGCTCCGCTGTTTGCTGCCTCATCTTCGTTCAAGTTTCAACCATTTGTGAACATATTTTATTAGGTTCTTTGTTAGTTTAGTTGATTATGATTTTGTCAGAAAGATAAGATTTCCATACTATTTTGAAAAAAAATAAAATAAAATACACACAAGCTTGTTTCTTCAGTCAGTGGCTTTATGTTAACTTCTCACGTTTCAGCTAAATGTCATCTTCTGAAGCTAATCAAGCTATTGATTGATAATATAAGTTTTGTCGTTGGCATGTGCTTTGATAAAAGTCTTTATGGGTCTTTTCTTATTTGGATTAATGTTTTCCTTTTCTTGTATGATTTCTGTTAAGTTGAAGATTAGTTCAAATTTTTTTGGAACTTAGTTTTTTTTTTTTTGGTTGCACTTGATTCCATGGAGATATCCAATAAGCAACTATGTACGTAGGTGGCATAAATAATTTTACAGGGTGCTGGTTTGGAAAATCTGGGAAATACCTGTTTTCTTAATTCAGTATTGCAATGCCTGACTTACACAGAGCCTTTAGCAGCATATTTGCAAAGCGGAAAGCATCAAAATTCTTGTAAGTCTCCCACTCTCCCACTCACACATACATACAAAGCAGCATATTTGCCTGATTCATGTTTTCTTTAGACTGAACTTTTCAAAATTTTACTATTTGATTTTTCATATGGTATGACATAGTTTCAACTCTTTAATTCTTTAAACTGGTAGTATTTTAATCTCTACTTCATGCTTATGATGGATTTTGCATTAGACTTCATTTTGTTTTTAAGTGTCCTCATTAGGAACTGTTGAAGCATGATATTCATATTAAAACCAAATCCTACAAGGTTGAGCTTTTAGGAGAGTTGGTCATTTAACATGGTATCAGATCTTGGTTTGGCAAGAGGTCTTAGGTTCGAATCCTCTCCTTGCAATTTAATCCCCATGTTTATTTGAAAGTCCATAATGGACTTTGACTCTCCACGTGCATGGGTATGGGGCCATGTGCACGTGAGGGAGGGTGTTGAAGCATGATATTCATATTAAACCCAAATCCTACAAGCTTGAGCTTTTAGGAGAGTTGGTCATTCTTGAGGAACTAATCAAATTACGCTATGTATGGAGTATATACTAGTAGTACATACAATGGAATCTGATATGCAAATGGTCCCTAAATCCCATTTATAAATAAATGAACTGTGCTCTAATGTGCCCAACACCCTCTATGCATGCTTTTAACATGTATGGTTTCTTGGATTAAATTGTTCTAGAGTTGTTCATTTGAGGGCGTGGTGGAGCGGTGTACTGAGTAAAGAATTTAAAATATATTAGGGGTCTTTTTTCTACTCTTTCTGTTGCTAGAATTTTTCATGTAGTTTATAGGTCACTAAGCTAATTAAATGCTTGGAAGGACTATTAGTGAGTGCAAGTGGAGCCAATATCCAACCTATGGTTGTCATTTAGGCCTTCCTCAGTTTGATCTATTCCATGTCTATCTATGCCAGAAGGGGTAAGGGACTTCCCTCCTTGGCTTATTTTAGAAGAAAATCTCAAATATATGATGGCTGGTTTGCTATCCTCCCACATTTGTGTATGGCTTTTCTGGAGGTCTATATGCATGATTTGTGCTTAACTGGGAGTGAGACTGTGAGGTTTTCTTTAGAAAGTGTTTGTGAAAATAGTTTTTGAGAATGGTTTCTGAAAGTTGCCCTTTGATGGTTTGTAGAACAAAAGTTTGTTTGGAAACTTGCAATCTTTTGAGCCCGATTTCTATATTTTTAATTTTTTTTTTAAAATAATTTTTATCTATGATTCTTTATTTTTAGCCATTATCTATATTTATATAACTATTTTTTAAAACTGTTCTAAAAAACCAAGTGATAATAACTAAAAATGTTCTCAATAATCACTCTATTTTCTGTTTTTAAAGACAATAAATTGTTTTTTAAAAATAGTTAACAAATAGACTCCAAGTTTCTCTTTTTACCTTATATATTTTGTTGAATTTCATCAAGTTACTTCCTCTTTTTGTTTGATTTTGTATTTGGGGGCGGGAGGTGGGAGTTCATTTAGCATTATGCAGTGTGCATCTTTTCTTTTCATCTTATATGTTATACTTTTCTTATTTGCCTCTGTAAAAAGTACAGGTACACTCAATATGCAATATGTGTTTATTATATCATTTACATGAAAAATGTACTGTGTCATGTATTATTATTCAATTATTATGATTTTTTCATATTGTCCTTTCCTTTGGCTAATTTTTCTATTTATTGTTTTAATGTTCAACCCCTATTACAAAAATAATCTAGGTTGAGTAAACAAGTTATTGATTGAACTATTTTTACTACTATTCTGTTGGTAATTTTGCCCCCATGTTCTATTTGTCTAAATTATATTTTGTAGTTTTTGTATCATTTTGTTATTTATCTAATTTGTGATTCTGTTTGTCACTTTGAACCTGAGTTTATCTGGTCAGAATGTTATAGCTATGCTTTATGTCTAATGTATTTCTTCTTTCAAATGAAGGTCATATTGCTGGATTTTGTGCTTTATGTGCTATCCAGAAGCATGTCAGCCGTGCTCTTCAGTCAACTGGAAGAATATTAGCACCCAAGTATCTTGTCTCTAACTTACGATGTATCCTTTCCGAAGTGATAGTGATTTCGCTTTATGTATCTTCAGTTAATGACATTGCCATGTCCTCAATTTATGTTATTGGTCTGTAACATTCTTTGGGATTTTCCATATTGTTCTTCTTCTTAATGATATATAGTGACATGTCAACATTGCTAAACAAGTTTTCTCATTGTATGATGGATTTATGTGTTGCTAAAATCTCCCTTTTTAGCACATTTAGTGTTGATTTAGATCATACAAAACTTGAGGAAAAGTATGAAGGAAAGCTAGTAAGTAGGAAAAAGAGAATGAAAGAAAAGTCAAAGAAAAAGAAACTATATCCTCAGTGTGCTTTCTCTTCCATCAGTCTACAAGAATTTTCATCATGCTTTATTTTCCTTCATATTTTTAATGAGAAATAAAATAAAAGTATTTGAGATTCCTTCCTCTTCTCCCCCCTTCCCTATAACTTCTTGAGATCTAATGGGGCCTTAAGCGAATTTACTTTTATTTATCAAGAAATTAAAATTTCTGATTCCAATGAGCTCCTAGTCAAAAGAAGCATCATTCTGACATACCTGATTGTGCCGTAGGACATGCCCTCCCATGCCAGATTCTATTAGAGTATAGCTTAGTGGTTTATTATGTTCTTTAATTATAAGGCCTTTGTTGTTATTCTGATCCTGCAAAATTAGTAATTCTTGACTCTACAATTAGGCATATCTCGTAACTTCAGAAATGCTAGACAGGAGGATGCTCATGAGTATATGGTAAATTTGCTTGAAACAATGCACAAATGTTGCTTACCTTCAGGTGTGCCTAGTGAATCCCCTATTGCTTATGAGAAAAGTTTGGTGCACAATATCTTTGGTGGCCTCCTTCGTAGTCAGGTAACCTTCTGTTGACATTGCAGCACAATGCAAACAGCAATCATTTACCTCTAAGAAAAATCCAGAATTAGGAGTTATTCTTGCTAGATGGGACTCCACAACGCTATTAAAATGTTCCATTGCAGGAAGCTCCTGTTATATCATTCTTTGATGGCTACTTATTGCATTTTCAGGTGAAATGCATGCAGTGCTCCTACTCCTCCAACAAATTTGATCCATTTCTTGATTTAAGTCTTGAAATACACAAAGCAGATTCCTTGCATAAGGCCCTTTTGCACTTCACAGCAACAGAACAATTAGATGGCGGTGAGAGACAGTATCAATGTCAGCGGTGCAGACAGAAAGTTAAGGCTCTCAAACAGCTTACTGTTCACAAGGCACCTTATGTTCTGACCATCCATCTAAAGCGGTTTCGTGCTTATGATCCTGGGCAAAAGATAGACAAGAAAGTTCACTTTGGTCCTACGATGGACTTGAAACCTTTTGTCAGTGGTTCCAATGTGAGTGACTTCTTTTTTATTCTCTATTCAACTCATTTTGGAAACGTGGTCAACTTTCACATGTTGCACATGGTCAACAGTTTCAATCTAATTTTTACTAATAGTAGTTGCCAAGAGGAAAGTGAGTGAAAAACAATTCACGGTAAGAGAAAAATGGGCTGAAATAGTCTGTGGCTAAGCAGGTGGTAAGAGAAGTGCATCAAAAATTAATTTTACTTGTAAATAAATCCACTGGGGGCACTTCTCTATGCCTTAAAAATTTTCCAGAGGTGTACATGACATTTTTTCTCTTCATTATTTCATCTTTTCTCAATGAAGAAACTGTTTTTGCAGAAACATTTCTATGTAATAGTTCAATAGCAGTTGGAAAGTTTGGTCAAAGTTGAAAATGAAAATTAAGTCTCTGGTATCACTTGCTATGAGTTACGTATGTAATGGAAAAAAAGTAGCATAGGTACCAAGTACTTGGTGTTTTGAATTTTCTGCTCACCAAATCTCATGTAGTAAGTACCCTTTATGTGCTCAACAATGCTTTATCATCACTGATGTCTGAGATAAAATTAGAGTTTGTTTCCTAAAGATTCTCTTGCAGCTTGTGCTCTTGTATCATTTATTTATGGTTAATTTTGCTTTACTGGGCAGGAACAAAATTTGAAGTATACACTTTATGGGGTTTTGGTCCATGCCGGTTGGAGCACCCATTCTGGTCACTATTACTGCTTTGTTCG
Source organism: Tetrastigma voinierianum (assembly GCA_016808115.1). NCBI lineage: Eukaryota > Viridiplantae > Streptophyta > Magnoliopsida > Vitales > Vitaceae > Tetrastigma > Tetrastigma voinierianum. The sequence goes on from JAEQBH010006429.1 coordinate 61,512, forward strand.
TACTTCAACTGGCATGTGGTACTCTCTTGATGACAATCGGGTAGGAAGCACTTAACATTTAAAGTTTATACTCATGGGTATTCTGGGAGTATGTTTGTAAACTGTGCACAGATGACATCATTCCATTTGAAATGAATCTATAACTTATGCTATGATCTTTTTGTGATTTAAAAATTTTCTATTTAAATATGAGCTTAACTATCTAGCTCTTGAGTCCTGGCTCAGGTAGTATAGGTATGGGGAGTGTTTGTGGGAGGTCTGGGTTCAAGTTCCAATGGGGCAAAATTTACCTGTCAAATATTTATGCAATCTTGTAATTTCCTACATAATTTAGGATTACAACTTCAAGTTTCCCTTCAGATTTAAACGTATCATTTCACATGTGATAATATATTAGTGAAGGCCTCTTACCTCTTATTTCATGTCTTCATCTATTGGTGACTCAATTCTGGAGTGTGCTTATGCCTTAAAATGCTGTATAAAGCAAAAAATGGATCCATGGTTCCATGCGCTGTTTGGGCATCTAATTGTGCACCTTCAGTTTGGAGAGAATTCTGATGATTTCCCCTAATTGGCATACAGGTTGTCCAGGTTAGTGAGAGGACTGTTTTGGATCAGAAGGCCTACATGTTGTTTTATGTTCGTGATAGAAAAAATTTTACTGTAAAGAAATCCAGTGATGTTGTTCCGAAACAAAGCTTGGTTGCAAGTGCCATAGCAAAGAAAACATGTTCCAGTGTAAGTCAAGGTCTAAAGGAAACTGTTCAAAATGGACCAGTTGAGAAAAGTTCAAGTGGCGCTGTTGTTTCTGCTGCTGTAGCTAAAAATGATGTACCCAGCGTCTTGTCAAAGGAGATTCTATCGAAAGAAGCATCAGTTGCAAAAAGTAGCAGGTTCTCATCAGAATGCTTGGCATTGAAAAATGGTCCCATGTCTGAACCTTCACCTAATGTAGCATTATCAAAACAGCGGGTGAAGGGGCCTCCTGTTCTGAACCCTAGTCTGGAGATATCCATGCCACCATCAACTTCATCTGTTAAGGGAAGTGGTATCGCTAATCTTGACAATACTGTTGCAGCTTCAACTAGGGCCAAATTTAACGAGTTCAGTGAGGATAAAATTTCTAAGAAAGATCAGGGCATCTTAGATCTCATACAAGCCAATTGCATTGGTTCCCAAAATTCTGCTGCTGATAAGCCTGACTCAGAGAAAACCTCTCTCAAGGTAATTGGAAATTCCATTTCCTTTGTGGTATACATATGCTATGGGGGATTTTGCACGTTATTCACTAACCCATGAAACCTTTTTATGCAGATTAGTATTATTTCAAATGCAGATGGAACATTGGAAAAAATAGAACCTGTTAAGTTGCCAAATGGTGCAATTGTTGAAGAATTTCAGGTAGTTATTTTATTTATTGAACAACTTAAGAGTCAAATTAATTGTTTGGTTAAACATTTCCATTTGCCTTCATTGCAGGTTGGTAGTACACTCAATGGGAGTGCTGTTGGTGATTCACTTATTGAAAAGGCTGATGATGGTGGCCAGAAATTATCAACTGAGTCAGTAGAATTTTCTAGCTCATCAGGCATGATGAATGGATGTATTCACCTGAAAACTCCTGATTGCAACCCTCACAGAGAATTTAAAAAGAAGCACATGAAGCGTAGGATGAGAAGCATGTATCTTGTCCCAAACAACCTTTTCAGAGCATCCTTGAGCCTGTATAAGAAGAAGAAGCACAGAAGGAGCAAGCGACACACTTCTGACATCAAGAATCTCACTCAAGACCAATTACTTGAAGCAGGTTGTGTATCTGTTGGTCAGGACCCATCCACATCTGATAAAACTCAAACAGTTTCTGTGGGTCCAACTAATCCTCGGGTAAGAAGGATTAAGCATGGTACCATAAAGGTAAGAGATAAGAAAGCTGCTGGGAAGGATGTAAAAACCTCAAATGGTGAATGTGTGATGGATAATGTGGACGTGAGTTTCAGAGACAGAATTGATCAGGAGGGAGCAATCCTTGCAACAGATACAGAACCACAAAAGAGTTCTAGCTCAGTTGGAAAACAATGGGATCCACAACGATCTAATAGTTTAAGTGATAGCGAGAGACCAGCTGCAGAATGGATAGTATGCTTACCCAGAGGTCTGGTGTGGGTGGTAAGTGTTTGTCAGGAACGTGGGCAGATTTTTTTTTTTGCCATATGTTATTCTGATATTATCAACATCAGGAATAGGTTTTAACCTTATATGAGCTGGCACTATTTCTTAACCCAGTCTCATGGTACATGTATGGGTTAATAGCTTCTAGGATCTACAGTCATTGCATTTGATCAAAGAAGATATCTTTGGGAAATTGCCTTTTTGTTCAAAATAAACTTTAAGTCATTCTAATTAATACACAGTTGCTAGTGAAATTTCTGCACTGCACTAATATGATAGCATAATCCTTGAGTGACTTGGTTTTGTAAATGATGTTTTTGGCCATGTATTGTTGATTGCAGTTGCTCGGTGGGATGAGACACAATGGCCTCCAAACCAGGTTATGGAGTCAAGAAGTGTGGAGGGTGTAACCATTGGTTATGTAGCAGATGAATGGTGAGTTGAATTAGTATTTACTTATTCTGTTGCTTTGGATTCTATTAGAATGTGGAAAACATTGAGATGGCTGATGATAGCTGAGGTGCCTTGTTGGCATTGACAGCTTGAAAGATAGCAAAGAGAGTTAATGCATGGTGTATTTGGTTTCAGAACTTTTTTATTTTATTTATGATTTTGAATTTCTTTTCAGTTGTGTTTGTTACTCAAAAACTGTTTTGGCTGGATCCACACGGTTCTGTGTCCTGTGTGACAAATGGGTTTAAGCTTTATAGTTTCTGTTGCCAGTTTTAGATGATCAGACTGATTATTACTATTCTCTTTAATCCCTTTCTTCAATATGTGTTGATCTGGGGAATGACCTTTTCAACTCTTACAGGGACGAAGAATATGATCGGGGGAAGAGGAAGAAAATAAGGAGCTGCAAAGGTAGCTTTGGTGGACCAAATCCTTTTCAAGAAATTGCAACCAAGAAGGCACATTTTAAAAAGGGAAAAATGGATCGGTCAGAACCGGAAACCAACCCTTGAGGATGAAGGAATTGAAATGTCCATGAATGGTTGAGGAAGCTTGACTTGTTACACCCCACTGTTATATGCTTTATTTTACCTTATGTAGTTGATCATTGCTCTGCTGTGCTGAACCGTGCTGAGAATGAGCTGATATTTTAACAGGGAAAGCGCTTGGAAATAAACCGAATTCAAGAATTTTGTTGTCCCATTTATATGTATTTTTTTTTCCTTCCCTTTGAAGAAAGTTTTGTTTGGGTTGTCTGTGACAGACAATTTTTTGAAGACTTGTAGCTCTGATAGACAGAAAGAGGTGGCTGCCTAGTCTCTACTCTCTACTTTGTTGTTAATGTTTATGGGAGGGAGTGTGTATGGATGAATTGATCTCAACTCTTCTGAAATGTAATTTCTTTATCCAATGCCCTCTTGGTTGGTTTACAAGTTACTTTTTATTTTTAATTTAGAGCATAGAAGATACTTAAAACCCTAAGTCTCATTTTCTCTTGATTTTTTCTTTGTTAGCATTTTTTTTTTAAGTAAGAAAGGATGATTTTTTGACAATTCTTGGTTTGAAATCATCAATCTATATATTTTTCCACCATTTTCTTCTTCTTCAATAAATTGGTTATTCTAGAAGGTTTAGCTTTTTATTTATTTTTCATGTTTTAGTTGTCGTCAATTTGGTGCGGCGTATGGTTGTCGTTTTGGTGCGGTGTTTGTTTGTCATTGTCGTGGTATGACATTTGTATATCATACTTTACTCTTTCATTTTATTGTCGACTTTGTTATAGTTCCTTTTCCTATAGATGAATCTAAAACTCTGTAGTATATATTTCCATAGGTCTTATCAAAACAAAAATATCAAATGTATCGATATCCGATTAACAATAAGAAATGAGATCAATAATCATTAATATGAAATTAATGATCATTAATATGCTGTAGACCTGAAATCATAGGTATTATAGTTATGATACTAATATCAAATGTATAAGTTCAATTATTAAATGTATATGATTTTAGCCTATAAAGGATTAGTTTGAATCAATAAATTAAAAAAAAAAAAGAGTATAAAAGATAAAAACAAAGTTAAATTACAAGATAGAACCAAATATTTCTTTCCTATAATCAAATGCTTCATTATATTGTCAAATCAATCCCCAAAGTTGCAGAAACTTCTTTCTGTTTACTTGCAACCAAGGACAAAAAAATCGGTTTTTGGCCGGCACCGAGAAGAAAAGCAGAGGAAAAATCAATTAAAGGAAAATTTGGTAAAATCGCCGATTTTTAGCCAAAAAATAGGAAAATACTGATTTTTCCACCGAAAAATCGTAACTGTGGAGTACGTGCGCTTGTGGTGGAGTTTATGAAAAAACATCTGTAAAACATCGGCAAAATATCGGTAAATATCTATAAAATATCGGTAAATATCGATAATCTTATTTTTATTTCAAAAAAGTGCATAATCACAATAAAATTATATAATCTGTTTTCTGAGTCGTAAATGCAGCATTCAGCTCAAATTTAACTCTCAAATTACATTTTCTTTTGTGATTTATCTCAATCTCAATATTTTGAAGATCTTATTATGAATATTATCTTCGTGGCAGATGAATCAGCCGTCAAATAATGTAATTGAGCTACATTGGTCTTAATTTTGGTTTTAAATTCTTATTGTAATGTAATTTACGATAAATTATAATGAATATTGTTTTGATAAGTGTATATTTCTTTATATGTTTTTATAGTTCGATAAATTCTTTGTGAATTTTGAAGTATTTTTATTAATTTTCGGCTTTAATATTTTTTTGTCGAAAATATCAGTGATATTTATCGATGATATATCAGCCAAAATTTTAAAAATCTGCATATATCCGTAATTCTCGATATTTTATTCCTTGCTTGCAACCATCTAATCCCAACAAAGTTAGTTAACCTTTTTAGAGCCCTTTGATTCCCACATCGAAAACACATTACGTTAATAGAAACAAATCAAGTATTTTTTGTTTTTTACAAAAAAAAATAAAATAAAAAAAATCAAGTATTAAAAATATTTAGTTTCAATAATAATCTATTCAAATATAAATAAAAACATTTTAAATTTATTAAATATAATCCTATCTTTAAATGAGATTTCAATTAAATAATGTTAATTATATATATATATATATATATATTAATTTTTATAAATCCTCTTTAAATAAATTTAAATGGCTTGATTTTGTAATAATTCGAATTTTCAGTTATTTAAAAAATGATTTATAAACGAATTTTATAAAAAATTATTATAGAAAATACTTTTATTAAAAATATTTATTATTAAAAGCACTTCATGCAAAATTCATAAACTGAAACAGTGAATCTAATGCGGAAATGACTATTCCAAACAGAAGATTTAGAATAAATTATATCAATTAAATTTCAATTGCGGATTTGTTGAAAGCTTTACTTAAAATAAAAAAAAGTAGAAAATTATAATTTTAAATATCTAATATATGGATTAAATATTTGTATATGGGGAGTAGTTATAAATTGTGACGCGGGACTCGTGCAAATGCTTAATTGAATTTTTTTTTGGAAAAGGAAAATTCCTTACAAAAAAGAAATCTTATGATTTGTTGAAAATAAAAAACTTGATTAATTTTGTTTAAAAAATTTAGATAATTATAATTTGAATATCTTTCAAATTCACCCACCTAACCTACTGGTTTTTAATATATATATATATATATATATATATATAAGATATTTATCTTATTTTATTTTAATCCTTTATAGTTTGGGAGTTTCATGTACGTTAAATATAAACTCCTTAAAAGAAGAATCCAATATTTTGAAAAAAATATTTGGAAACAAATTTTATATGAAGCTATAATTTTTAATTTTAAGTTATTCCTCATTCAAATCTTTGTAGAATGCCCAAAGCGCCTATAATTATTTTTTAAAACAAATAATGGAAAAGTAGTTTGAATCAAATATTTAATTTCGATGTAGCAAAAAGTCAAATTACTGTTTTTGAAAATTGTATTTTATTACGAAAGATAAGGAAAACAAGTAAAATACATTATTTTGTTTTAAAAATTATAAAAAACATAAAAAACACTAATGTTTTTAAAAGCAGTTATCAAGAACAAATTTAATAAATAGGAATCAAATAAGTCCTTATTGTCTCTTCCATTTTAAATTGAGTGAGGATCATAAAATAATCAAAAACAAAAATTCTAATAATATTCCCAAGATGGTGTCTGACCTTTTCTAGCAAAAGGATTAAATATTTTTTTTAAAAAGTTAAAAAATCAATTATCATTCTTATCCATAATTTAATTGTATTAGAAATTAGGAAGAAATAATACAAACTTGGAAACAAAAACAACTTTTATAATTATTCCTATATATTTTATATTTATATGAGAAATTTTAAAAATAAGATAAAACAAAATGGATAAAAAATCTCATCAAATTGATGAATATATTTGTTACAAATACGTTAAGAAAAGGAATTAATTGCTTTGCCTTTTTTGGAGTGCCAGAAAATGTCAGTTAACAAAACATGCTATAACTCAAACGCCCTCCTCCAGAATTATTCAGAAAAACCCAAATCTCTTTGAGCTTCCATTCGTAAAATCCAGAAAAAATTCTTCATCAACTCCAAAGTTTCTCTCTCACTCTCTCTCTCTCTCTCTCTCTCAGTTCCCAAATACTTCATACAATTCAAAGTGAGTTTCTCTCTTCTTCCGATTTTTTGCTTCCCGCTTTTTTTTTTTTTTCGTTGTGCAATTGTGATTTTCTGTGGATTGGTTGTATTGAGGATGGTTCTGATATTTTGTTGGGATGATGCTGTTATCTCTGTGATGCTGTATGGGCTTGGGTTGTAGTGATAATTTGTTGGGAAAGAATTTGAATATGCACATATATTTCATTGTTATGAAAAAAGCACATATATTTCATGCTTTTATGTCTCTTTATTTGTTGTTTTTTTTTTCCCGGTTTTATTGAGGTCTGTTTAAGGTTGACGTTTTGTTTTGAATTGCGAGTGAATGAAATTTGCAATGATTATGGCTTTTGGCATCTGCCATGCTTGGACCCCTGTTTGTATTGATAGCTTTTGCAAATATAGGATTTTTTTTTTTTTTTTTTGAGATCAGGGTTCTGATGGATATTTTAGGACCATTAGCTACTCGAGATTTTTATTTTTCTATGGTTGATTACTTAGAAAAGGGATGCCTTTAATGGAAATCTGAGTCTATTTGTTCAACGGCTTCATCCTATCCATCAATTTTTGCTGTTTTTTTGTGATATTGGCTTTCAGTGTTTGGTAAAGTCTTGTAACAAATGTATCCTTAGGCTCTGTTTTGTAGATTAGGGATTATGGGATATTCGGGAGTTTTTCAAGATTGATTTTTTTTTTTCTCCTTTGAGGAATACATGATTTAATAAGATGATGTTGGCTTCCAATCTTCTTCAGTCATACTATGCCACATTAGTCGAAGCTGAATGATAATCCTTCTTGATTAGCTGTCTTTCACTTTTGTAGTTTTCCTGCTAGGAGATGCCCGATTCATTAAATTTTTTAAAAAGATTAAAAATATTGTACAGTTTCAATTTTGATCAGGTTGAATGAGATTAAATGATGACAATAAGAGTAAAAATAAATCAAAGATGCATAAAAGATTATCAGTCTTTCTAGCTGGTATCTCTCTTTCAGGACCATGAGAGTTACAAGGAGACATTATATTTAGGTAGGGTCAGGAGTCTCTGTTTTAGTCAGGAAATCAGGATTAGGAGTTCCGATGAGAAAGGAAACTGTGAGAGATGCACTCCCTCATTTAATTTTTAAACTTTTGCTCACCGAGGTAATAATACTAAAGGGTGTTTAGAGTTGCGCCTGTTACGGTCCAAGAAACAAGCTTCAATCAACAAAATTCTATCTTCATTAGTTAAATTTCCTGATGCTGTGATTTGTTTTCCAGTTTCAAAGCATGACCAAGCTAGAATATCAGGGGTCACTAGGCTAATGTTCAACCACCCAAAGCCTAAGACCTGTAAATCACTTCTCATACTAAGGGTGAGTTTGTCGATGGTCAAGGAGAAGTTTATAACTTATCCATTCTGATTTTACTGACTATTGAAGTTACAACAGTGACCTGATTTTTGCATTCCAGATATTGATAATCCCTGCTTGCACTTATTGCCCAAAAAAACGGTGATGAGAATCTACAGTAGACCACAGTTTGCCTGTCTTTCTATTCAAACAAAAATAATGCTTTGGTCATTGTGTCCAACGTGTTTATGAGGGATCCTGGATCCACATTTGAAGACATTCAACCTGTTTTCCTGCCATAGCTGAGATTTCCATCCGCACTATGTAAATAGCTATTTTAAAACTGATTGGTACATTGGATTTTCTACACTTATGGTGATGGTGCTGTGTCATTTTTTTTGCTCCTAGTCATTTTGCACCATGAAAAGAAATAAAACTAGAGCATAAAATTCCTGTAATAAAGAGATATCATGATATAATTTTGTCTTATCTTTCTAACCACCATTCTCTGTTTTCTGTTACATCATGAATCATTTATTTTTCCATGCTTATTGGATGATGGACCATTTGCTATTATGAAGGGGTAAAATTTTCAGTTTATTTCTTTTCTTTCCTTTTCTTTTTGCTTACCTTCTGTAGGAATTCTCTATCCTATTACAGCATTAAAGGAAAGAGAAGAAACTCAATATATATATATATATACATGGTTTAAATTTTTCAAAAATTAAAACGTTGGATTAAAATAAATCTACCAGACTTTTCTTTCCCTACCTTTTCTACCTTTGAGAGAACACTAAAGGAAAAGAGGAACATCAAATCTCTTAATTTATGAGCTTTATTAGAATGTACAGGAATGAAAACAATAAGAAGTCGGATAGCATAACTGATAAAATGACAATGTGCACTTTCTATTAATCTAAACAGCCAAAGGCACCACATGTCTTTTGTGTTAAATACGTTTATTTGATAGGGTGAGCCATGATGAAATAGATTATTGACCTGTGCATAGATCCCCAATATTTGAAGTGGTTTAGTGCCATTTTTTTGGCTAGTAGTTCTCTTTTATCGATAACTGACAATTTACTCATTGATAATTTGCAATGTAGGTGATCGATAACTCGGAATGCATCTTTTGCTACCATTATTTTACAGATGACTAGTGTTGGGAAGCGACTGTACTGTTTCTGCCATTGGGGTGGAAAGCGTAAAATTGACGCAGCAAGAAATGTGACTTATGAAGGAGGAATTACAGTGGCTGTTCTCCTTACTGAAGGTACAAGCTACAATACTTTTGTACCGATTGTGTGTGAGCATCTTGGCATTGACCCAAAAGGAAAGGCACTCTACTATTCAGCTAAGCTTGATAAGACTCAATATATTTGCTTGAAAAATGATTCTCAATTAAAGGCCTTGCTGGAATTGAATGATGAAATTGCTGATGTGTATGTGGCTCATGCTGATGGTATCTTGAGGTATGGATTTTCTTGTTCATTTTCTTTTTGGCCCAATGCCATACATACTTGGATTGGGTATTATTTTTGTTATTGTTATAATTTATGTTACCATAGTTTGTTTCTGACAATTCATTAAAGAACTCGTTTTCTAAAATGTTACACATTTGTAGGTCAAACCCTGCTTTGCAACAAATTCCAGTTGAGAGTGGTGCTAATGGGTATGTGGACCATGAAAATGATGGCAGTTCTGGGTATGATTTTTAGCTCCCATGACTTATAATCAGATTAAATTGTAATATTAATTTTGTGGCTATTTACTATGTTACTGAAAATGCTTGTTTTATCTCTGAATTTTGAAGGTCCTCGTCAAACATTGCTATGCAACCAATACCAAATGGGAGCAATGAAGAGCCCAAAACCCATCTTTGTGGCAATGATATCATGGCTTCTATTCCAAAGCACATTGGAAGTTCTGCACTTGTGGCTAATATGCGTGAAAAGGCCATTTTGAAAAAAGGCCAACTATTTGACAGCCCAGAAGAGTTTCAGGCTGCCGTTGGGAAACACTCACTTGAAAATAATTTTGAATGTACAGTCAAAGATAACAGTTATAAAATTATGAGCGCTCGATGCAAGGTTGATGGTTGTCCATGGAAAGTAACGGCTTCTTGTGAAGGAAACACAAGATTAGTCATAGTGAAAAAATTTATCAACATTCACGAACATCCTGTGCAGGATCAGATGGGTTACAGATTGGGTTTGAGTTCTAATTTGGTTTCAGGATTGATTATAGAGAAGGCAAGTGCTGATCCTTGCTCTTTGTCTAAAAGGAAGAACAAAGATGAATCAACCTTTGATGTTGACATGAACTACCACAAGTTATGGAGGGCAAGGAAGAAGGCGAAAGAGGCTATTAATGGGAAGCCAGAGGACTCCTACAAGCTAATTCCATGGATGTGCAAGCGACTTATGGAGTCAATTCCGGGTACAGTTGCGAAATGGACATGTAGTGATGAGAATAAATTCAGGCAGTTATTTGTGGCATATGGATGCTCCATAACTGGTTTCCATAATGGATGTAGGGAGCTGCTGTTTGTTGATGCCTATCACTTGAGTGGCCCATATAAAGACACTTTGTTGTCCGCTTCTGCCTTAGATGCAGATGACGGCTTATTTCCTCTAGCTTATGGAGTAGTTAATACAGATAATGATGAGAACTGGTTGTGGTTCCTAGACCATCTGAAGTCTATTCTGATGGATCGTCGTGTGGTTTTAGTTTCGGATAGGAACCCAAGCTTTCTTTCAGCAGCTAATAAAGTGTTTGGCAGTGAGTACAATGCTCACTGTCTCAGCCATTTGAAGGAGAGCCTAGATTACTTCATAAGTAGTAATCCAGTCTTAAAGATGGGGTCTGACAAAAAGAAAATCGCGCTGAAGCTTCTTGATGACATTGCATATGCAAGAAAAACAGAAATGTATGAATCAAAATTAGAAAAGATGCGATCTTTGAAGGAGGAGTTATATGATTGGGTTATGTCCAGTGGACCAGAGCATTGGGCTAATTCTTTGTTCCCAGGGAGGCGATGGGATAAGATCTTCATAAGTCAGGTAGAGTCCTTCAACAGATTTGTGCAGGAGGAAAGAGATTTACCAGTCGTATGCTTCATTACTGCTCATCGCCTGAAGTTAAGCGACCTTCTATTGAGAAAGCAGTCAGAGGTGGCAAAGCGGGAAACCCCAGTGGGTATAAAGATTGAATTGAAAATAAAAGAAAACCAGACACTTTCAGTTGGTTTGAATCACAGTGCTGTCTCGCCTACTAATGTGGAGGTATACGAGAATGGGGATACTTTTGCAGTGGCATTGGACATGAAATCATGCAGCTGCCGCGAATGGGAAATGACAGGTATCCCCTGTAGACATGCTTGCTGTGCTGTAACTGCTAAGAACTCGAATATTTATGATTATGTGGAGAAATGTTATATGAAGGAGACACAGGAGAAGATATATGCCTCCAACATGCCTTTAGTACCAATCCATGATATGCCCACATTATCTGATGACCCAAACTCTCTTGTTGTTGGAAGCATGAGTATTCTTCATCCACCTCCAGATAAAAGACCTCCTGGTCGACCAAGGAAGAAGCAGCAGCAGATCGAATCTCAAATTCTGGACAAGAGGAAACTGCATTGTTCGCGTTGCCATAAGGTTGGTCATAACAAAAGTACATGCAAGGAAAAGCCATCAACGTAACCCCCATTTTTGTTGATTATTATTATTATTATTATTATTATTATTATTATTCAGTGTACAAAAATAATCAGGATATATGTTTTAATTATGTACAGAAAGTTCAACAGTCTATCGGTTATGGCTGCTTGGTTACGTAGACACCCTTGAATGCATATGAAAATAACATGATGTTAAGGCAGGAGATACCATTTTTTTTGGACAATTCCATCCTCTTTGATTCTTCTCTCTCTGTATAATTGCAGCAGGGTAAATGTCTGTGACTTATTCGTTTAACATTGGATTCTTTTCTTTTCAAAAAAAGAAAAAAGAAAAAATTGGACTCCTCTTTTTTGGACGCAACGCCCTAATCACTATCTTGTTTTTTTTTTTAATTTCATTCTCTTCTTTTGGCAAATTTATAACAAATGGTGGTTAAATACATTTAGCTTCGATTAATAAAAGAAGGTGACTGATATTTACCCTTGAAGTAAAAATAAACTATGCTACTTATAGTGTTTCACATTGCCTAGAGGAAGGACCTGGATTCGTATGTGTAAGACTTTTGCCAAAACCATCAGAGACCTTTTCTTGAGGTGTGTAGATCCCGATAAGCTAAATCGGGGTGGTGGTGGGAAGTCGTAATGCTTGTTAGGGAGTGGGCAAAAAACCTAAGAAATTGAACTGATTGAAAAACTAAACCGAAACCTTTTGTTACCTTGATCGTCTGAACATTTGGGCATCGGCAACGCAACACGAACCTAAAAAAGGGCAATCCAGTGGCGATGGGATGCCCGTCTCTCCGATGATTAAGTTAGCAAAAGATGGAGAAGATGGAGCAGAGAGTTAGCACAGTTGAAATTGCATACCTTTCCCTCATGGGGGGTCTTCCTGATTTATACACGAACCTCTCCCTGATTTTAGGAAAGGAAATATTGTAATTTTAGCGATAAAATCTCTCATTCCTTATCAAGGATTAATTTTTTTAAGAAGTAGGAGATTTGAAAATTAGGAAATTTGTGGATAAATATCTTTTGCGTATTTCCTACCTTTATCCATTTATCCATAACAAACTTGTCATATGCGAAAAGACGATCAGCTTAAGAACTTAAAACTCTAGACAGGTTGCCTTGAAGTTGGCCTTTAGGAAGACACTCTAGCTCTCACAGACGGGCTTTCGGATTATCTAGTCTAGGTAGTGCCCTTCGGTTTTAATATGTTAGGTGGGCTTGGGCGGCTTCACATCGAGGGTCAGGCAGGCCTTAGGCCAAACGGGCCTTGGGCCCATTGAGTAGTAGGTCTAAAGACCATAGTACTCATAATGCCCCCCCTTTTACCCGACTGGAATTTTGTGCTTTTTCAGTTGGAGAAAATACTATGTTTTAAACCTCGAGTGTGGAAAGTTGAAAGGACTGAAAAATTAATGCGTACATCGAACGCGTCGGAAGGTGGAGCGCGTTTGGTCACAAAGCATGTGGGTAGCGCCCATTTCCCAATATGTTTGCGGGGAATGATGTTCTGACGGCGCATTTCATGCTTGTTGATGTTTCACCCCTATATATAGGGGTTAGGCTTTGAATGTTGCCTCTTTTACTATTTCACGAAGCCTTTTACCTGTTGTAATTTCTTTTCTCCCATGCTTGACAGTTGCTTTAAGTGAACCATTGCTTCAAGCGTCGTTGAAGCCCCCTCGAAATCTTTCAATTTTTCGGTGAGTTTTTACAAACTTCGTTTTCATTGCTTTTGTTGTGTTTTAAAATTATCTGGTTTTACGGAATATCTGTGCTTAGGAAGTTTTGCCTTTTGAGCGTGTCCATCGTTTATCGGTGGGGTTTTGTGGCTTGACTATTGCGATTTATGGGATATTCTGAGTTTGGGGTCATCTGATGAGTTAACGTAAAGCTTTTTGGTTCAAGGTTCTTAGGTTTGGTTATTAGTGGGTTGTCAAACCTCCAAAAGGGGGATTTCTTTTGTCTCTACAAGGTTTTGAGGCTTTCACTTCTTTAAGATCCATAAGCCGATCCTCTTTTTTTTTTTTTTTTTTTTTTTCCTGTAGTATGGCGAGAGTTCAGGAAGAGACTTCTACTAGTCAGGATGGGCGCAAGAGGGGACCCTCTAAGAATCCCCCACTACGAGCAGCCTAGTCACTGCTATGTCTGTAGAGGAGTTGAGATCCTTATGTCAAGTCCCTGCTGACATTAGTCTGGAGTTGTTAGACGGAGCGGTTGTCTTGACTATAGGAGGGGCAGATAATGCCGTCTTCTTCACTCGGGAGCCATTTGCTGCCGGACTTATCTTCCACATCTTATCGTTAGTGGAGCAGTTTCTGCATTTCACCCGGGCACCTCCTACGCTTATACATTCGAACGTTTTCAGATTTTTATGGGTTGTAGTGTGTTGAACTTTCTCTACCAGTTGGATATTTCACTGGTAAAGATTTTTTTTATTTACACTTTGAAGCTTGGGATTGGGGGTAGGCTATCTATGTTGGCCCTACCTGGCCTGGTTTGCAATTTATGCTTAGGGCTCCCGACTCATAAGGCAGGCGAGAAAGGAGTTGTTTTAGTGAGAGGTCATGGTATGAGGCTAGGCTTTCTTGGGCTCCAAACGGCTGAACCGATCCTCGTATTCTAGGTTTATCTCCATTCAGCGAGGCTTGTTCTCTTTCTAGTGCCACACTTGACATACTTGATTTTTTTTTTTTTTTTGGACTTTGTAGGTAAGTGTAGGCGAGGTTAGCTAGTTAGTTAGGTGGAGAAGGCTAGTCTGGAGCGTATCAGAGGGTTACTGGAAATTACTGAGGTGAAGCACAATCACGAGCTCCTCGTGTCAGTGAAGAACTTGCAACAGTTAGGCTCTAACCTTTTGTTACATAGTCCTCGTCATCCCTCGCTCGTTGCCAGAAAAGCTTGTCAGGGGTGAACATTTTGTCCTTGCTGACCTCTTGAAGTCGATCTGGAATTAAATCCTCATACCAATCAAGGTCATTGAAGAGCCTCGGTACGAAGATCGTTGAAGGAGCATGTGTACTGTCGATCGGATCGGTCACCTTTGGATGTATAGGACCCAGAAAGCCACTGCACCCCGATGCACCCAAGAAGAAGGCTGCCCAAGCGACAAAGAAAAAGAAGGGAAAGATCATACTCGATTATATCAAGGTTGTAGGTGCGGGATTAGAGGGCTTTGTGGATTGGTTGGATCCAACCGCTAGTGACCCGACTGAGAAGAGAGAGGAAGATATGTCTAGCCTTGCGGATTAGTCGTACGGTCTTGCGGTCAGCGCAGAGCACTCGGGGGGGGCTACCTGGAGCTCTAAAGTATACGTGAAGCGCGAAGGGGTGGCCAGGATGAAGAGGCTCGGAGGCTCGATAGTAATTCTTTGTGGAATCCAGCATGGGACGAGCCTGCGGCGGCTTTTCGACTTTGGAGGGTGCCTCCCAGGATGCTTCTAGAGAGGCTTGTGCATCACTAGAGGATGAGGTCCTAATCAAGGGGCCTCCCAATGATGATGAAGTTGTGGGGGAGGCTCCATCAGAGACAATCGTTGGGTTGTCATTCTCGGTCGGGCTTGCAAATGTCGGCCCTCGCAGGCCAAGGCTACTTGACCGGTTGATGCTAGGCTCGTATGTTCTTCCGTAAGAGTGGGATCGTCCTTCGGCAGACATGGTCGCTCCCGGTCCAAAGGCTGTCCGGGAAATCATTGATTGTTGGAGCCCCTTTAATAATAGGGAGTCTTCGGTTGTACACATGCACGGCCTCTATCCCACTCTTCTCCGAGTACAGGTGGCGACTCGTGCTGAGGAGTACTCCATCTCCTTCCTTGGCTATTTGGATAGGAAGTCCTTCCAGCACGTGGCTGAATATAAGATGCTCATCCATAACTACAACTTTAACGAGTTGGCTGAGCTGGTATGTTTTGACTTTTAGTACCTGAACGTGAGTTTTGTGTTATAATTTTCTTCTAACATCTCCTCTTTTACAAGTTATCACCACTATTCGGAATATGGCTTGCTAGTATAGGGAATTTCATTCCGGTTGAATGATCTTAGAAATTTATGACTTTAATACTTGATCGACCGTTTCCAAGCACCGGGCCTTGAGCGCCTCCCTTGAGCGAAATATGGAAGTCTAGCAGGAGCGGGAGGCTTAGGCTAGTTAGGAGAAAATTGCGAGGCGGATGATGAGTCCCAGAAACTCACATCATTTTTAAGCCTATTTTACATGCATATTTAAGAGTTTAAGGTCCAATTAAATGATGAATTATGGAATCTTCACTCAGATTTATGTTTTGCAGGGTTTTAATGCAAAAGCAGCGAAAAGAGTGGAAAAAGTTGTAGAAATGGCTAAGGCAGGAAAATGAAAAATATCGCGACATAATAAAACTTTGTCGCGACAAAAATCCTAAGACAATCTGTAGAAGTTTGTCGCAACAAGCAGAACTATATCGCAACAAGGACAATGCAAAGTGTATAATGACAGTTGAAAGAATGTCGCGACATTTCATAGCTTTGTCGTGACATCATATGAGATGAAATACAAGAAAAATGTTGCAACACAGAAATGAATGTCACAACACAATGAAAGTCTGAAGGCAGAAGTACTGTAGCGACATTTGATTACTATGTCGAGACATTTCATAAGAAGAGCTCCTGAATAAGCACTTGAATTTTGTTGTGACATGGAATTGAATATCGTAACATAAACTGAGGATAGGAGGCGAGAAGAATGTCGCGACACCTGATAACTCTGTTGTGACAAAAAATAGAGCAAATGGCAGAAAAACTTTGTCACGACATTTAAAATTCTATCGCAACAAATGAAGGGAAAAATTAATGAAGACACCCACGAAACAATGCCATTGATAACAAACTTGTGGTCATCGCGACAAAGGGTGGAGAAGGAAAGAAGCGTAATCACGACACAGTGAACTCGATCGCGGCGAGCTAGGAAAGGATTTGAAAATATTTGTCGCGACAAGAGTTGTTATGTTGCGACAGACGGTTCAAAGACTAACACTACAAGGTATGAAAATCATGTTGCAACATCGGAAACTTATGTCGTGACAATCACAAGAAAAATTCAACTAAACTATGTCACAACATTTTCAAATTATGTCGCGACTTAATTCATGGAAAAGGCTAAAGACCTTGTCACAACAATTCCCCCTTTGATGCAACAATCATGAAGAAGAGAATGGAGACATCTACGGAAGTTTTGTCGCGACATCAGAATGTTATGTCGCGACAATAAGTCAAAAGGAATGTCAAGCATAAATGTTGCGATAAAGCCACAACAAAGCATGAAGACACAAGGGTAGAATGCTACGTATTAGACGAGCAATGTCGAGCACAAACAAGCAATATCGCGACAAAAGATTCATTAGACATGCATGGGAAATCCACAAATTCAACCTGAATTCGGGCACAGCATTTAATAACCCTATAAATAGAAAAGGCTGGAAGGAACAATGGCGAAACTTGAATGAGACCCCTAAACGCAGTATAGGGAAGGATTGATCTCATTTGTATATATTTTATCTTTCTTTTATTTTATTTTTATTTTTATTTCTTTTAGAATCGAGTAATTGATCGTCACGAATCATGAAGCTTCAGTTAATGTTTATCTAGTTTTCAATTATGTGCGATTTTAATGGAAGCTAGAAATTTTAAAATTCATTAGATTTTTAGTTTTGATTCTTGATTTAGTAGATTTGGTTGATCATTGATCGTGTGTGTTTGTAATCCAGATTTGAAAGGCTAAGCTTCCTTTGAGAAGGAATGTGTGTTTTGAGTATCATTTGTGTTATTCACTGAAGTTGTGGGTATGAACATTGGATTGATCTAATTGGTATTGCTCTTGTATTGAGCTGTTCTAAATATTATTGGTTTATACCCAGAAAGAGCTGTATCCTTGCTCTAATTTCTAAGACCTCTCTAAGTGACACAGAGATGGATTACTCGCGAGCAAAGAGCAGTCACCTAGGGATATTTTGCATTAATATTCTTTGAATTAATATACTCTAAGTGTAATTTTGATGCTCACAATTGTAGTTCCTACCTCTATAGGACTATTTGTTGAAACATCATCTCTCACCCTTAGAGGTTTCATCTCAATTTGGAAAAATGATCTTAATCCTATGTTAGCTCAGATTCTAATCAAGGAGAAGGAACATTTAAAAGAATTGTTGACTGAGGTACCAGTTGCATTAAGAAAGGTTTGTGTCGCCCTGTCTATGGGGATAAGCAATTTTCAGTCATAAGTTTTTGGTTGTGAAGTACTGGAAAGGAAAAACAACCATATCTTAAAGAGGATCAACGGAGAAGGAGAGAGACGAGGCTAAAGAGGAAGCCCAGGTTGCTCGGCTGGCTGCTATCGCAGCAGGTGATGCAAAGGCAAGGGCAAAAGGTAACCTGGCTAGGGTCCAAGCGCCTTAGCGGTTGCAAAGGAGGCCAAGTGCAAGGCAGAAGCGGAGACTACTCGCCTGGAGGTTGAGCAGACATCGCTCTTGCTAGAAATCGGGGCGGCTAAGGATGAGGTGTCTTTTCTCTGCTCCCAGGCAGGTAGGGACAAGGAAGCCATAAAGGAGGACTACCAAAAGGCCTTGGAGCTAATTTTTGCTTATGGTTATGAGTGTTGCGCGTTCAAACACAACATATGTGGGGACTAACAAGAGGTTCCAAATGGTATGCCCGACTCCTCTAACCCACTCCTTCCAAAGTTCTTTGTGATTTCAAAATTGCCCTAGCCTTGCGTGCGGGGCCACAACGGCTTGAGGCGGAATCGACGAAGTGACAAATGAGCTGAGGGGAATTGCAGTAGGGATACTGGTGATTTTGTAATTGGCCCCGTTTGGCCGCCATAATACATATGTATCATTGACGCTATTGGTGTATTTATAAAATATGATTTCTAGTTTATTTATTGATTTCTTTCATTTCACAACTCCCTTTCGCGAATCTTCACTAGGATAATTGCCTCAAGGGTGCCAAATGTTGAAGCTACATGAGGCGATTGGCAAGGCTTGCATTGTTTGCAGGCTTTTGGCTCTGCCATCGGGCTAAAAACGTGTAGCGTTGCGATCGCCAAAGGCTGAGATCCACGTCGACCTTTTGAAAGTACTAGCAACTTGAAACCACATACGAGTCTTTTGAAAAGTGCAACGAGGCTTAAGGACCACATATGGTCTTTTGAAAGTGCCATTAGGCTTAGAACCACATATGGTCTTTTGAAAATGCCAGCAGTCTTAGAGCCACATCTAGTATTTAAAAGTGCCAACCAGGGCTTAGAACCGTAGTCTTTTGAAAGTGCCAACAAGCTTAGAGCCACATACGATCTTTTGAAAGTGGGACTATTAAAAGAAAATACTTTAAAGGAAATTTAATTGATAATACCTTTAAAGAAAAGAATTGGAAGAAAATGCTCTAAAGGAAACCTTATACTTTTAAAGAAAACTTCTATTGATAATACCTCTTTAGATGCATAGAATTCCACATCCTAGGCATTGGTGTCCCGTCCAATTTATCTAATGCATACAATCCGGCTGGCCCCACTCTAACTATCGTGTATGGCCCTTCCCAATTTGGTTGAAACTTACCGGCTGCTGAGTTTGTTGTGTTTTCGAAGACCTTTCTCAAGACCAGGTCTTCAACTCGGAGTGCACGCGGCTTCACATGCTTGTTATATAGGCTTGTCAGTCTTCGTTGGTACGATTCTATATGCCTGTGCAACCATGGGAGCTGCGTGGAGTCATATCTAAGTCTTTGGCAAGGGCTTCGGTGTGCTCTCCCAGGGATTTACGTTAGAAGTGTGGGCATGCGAGCTTGTAGGAATTATGGCCTCCATCCCATAGGTGGTGACGGCCGACACTTCAATTGGCCAGAGTGGTTGTTATAGGCCCCGAGGACTCGGGTAGCTCTTACACCCACTTTCCCTTAGTCAGTGTAAATGTTTTTCAAGAAATGCGTCAAGAGATTTTGTTAGATGCTTCAGCACGGCCATTTTATAAAGTGGGTACCATGGGGTTAATTACAAATTTATGATTTTCAACTCATGTAAAAAATTTTCTATATACTCACCTTTATCAAGCCATGGCCCATTGTCAATTATGATCAACTGAGGTATTCCAAATCGACAAACAATATTCCCCCACAAATTAGACGACATCCTTGTCTTTGATGGAGGCGAAGGCTTTTACTTATATCCATTTGCTAAAGTAGTTGGTGGCAACGAATAATAACTTTTTCCTATTTTGAGAATTGATAGAATGGCCGGTCGAACTATATCGATTCCCCAGCGAGAAGCGAGTCGAGGGCTGCTTGATGATGGTTAGATATCGAGTTGGCGCCCTTGAGATGGGGGCCTGGCTTTGGCAACGACCACACTTTTTAACATAGGCGACTACATCTGCTCTCATGGTTGGCTAGTAATAACCTTTCGTATGGACCCTGTGAGCCAAAGTTCTTTAGCTTGGATGATTTCCATATTCCTTCATGGAGTTCTTCCAACACATATTGCCCCTGCTGATTAGTGAGACACTTGAGGTATGTGCCCATTGATAAGGGAAAACCTAGTCGCCTGGACCTAGATCTTGTGGGCCTCAATCCTGTTATCCGGCAACTCTCCCGAGCTTAAGTAATGTATTATCAGAGTCACCTAGGAAGAACAAGCTTCATCTACTTTGTTCACTTGGTTTGCAATAATTGATGATGCCGGTTGAAGATAGACAAGGAGGAAGACCGTATCTTTTATTGGGAGGGACGCAACTACTGCTGCCAACGCATCCGCCTTTTCATTTGAGTCCATTAGGATGTGTTCGAGCTTCCAAGCCTTAAAACTCCCTAGTTGTTGCTTGACCAAGCTTTCATACCTAACCATGCGCTGGTCTCGCGTTTCGTACTCTCTGTTTACTTGTCCTACTACCAGTTGGGAGTCATTGCGTATGATGAGATTTTTTGAGGATACAAACTTTGCAAGGTCGATCCCGGCTAAGATTGCTTCATATTTGGTCTCATTATTAGATGCAGGGAAGTTTAAATTTGTATGAAAGCACTCACAGCCTTTCCCCGGTTGGGGCTTGAGTTCTGTGGAAATCGGCTCTGTTGGCGAGATATGCCATCCACATTAAGGGATCCACTAGCCAGAGCCTCATCTTGGTCTACCACAATCAATTGAGGTAAATTTACGCTAAAAAGTACTAATATTTTCCCCTTCACGCCGGTGAGGTTATAGAATCTGAATTCGCTTAGTTGATCGCCCACGGGGCCGATTTCTTCGTGATAGGTTGGGAGCTGTGAATAGTGGCTAACGAAAGGGAGATTAGTCGACACGATGATAGGGTGTGCACGGAGTAAGGGCAAAAGATTCTTAATTTGCTACAAAGGGCTAGTGTGAGGCTTGTTCGAAGGTATATCGGGTTCTACCACTTGAATAAATTTTCTTATGAAGAATATTGGTCTTTGCTTTCGGTTTTCGTCTTCCTTGAACAAGGCTGCATTTACTGAGGTTTCGGACACCGCTAGGTAGAGATAAAGTGTATAGCCTGCTTTTGGGCTAGCTAGAATTGGTGGTTCGGTAAGGTATTGCTTAATTGCCATGAGAGCCCGGTCGCATTCCTCATCCCAGCCGGCCGTTTTGGTTCCCCTTAGAGTGATAAAAAAGGCTTTAATCGATATGTGAAGTGTGATATGAATCGCTCGAGGCTTACCACGACGATCGGCTATTGCACTCATTTTCTAAAGGTGCGAGCACAGGGAGTCCATTCTGACACGAGTTGAATCGGATTGGCCTCTATCATTCCTCTAAGGTCACCGTAAAGCTAAGACTTACCGAACAAACTTGAGCACATTTGAGGAGAGTTGAATTTGTTCGTACCTTTGCAATTGTATAAGGGAAGCTGTAGTAGGTGCTTAGTGCGGGTTGAAGCTTTCCTTGGATTTTACAAGCAGATCGTCGATGTAAGCCTCTATGGTGTTGCCCAACAGTGGTTGGAATATCTTATTTATCAACCTTTGATAAGTTGCCCCGACATTCTTCAAGCCAAAAGACATCACATTGTAGCAATACAACCCTTGTGGTGTAATGAACGTCGTTTTCTCGGCGTCGTTGGGTGCATGGGAATCTGATGATATCCGGAGAAAGCGTCTGGAAACGATAGTAGCTTGTGCCCGGCTGCTGCATCCATAATTCGATCTATACGCGGCAAAGGGAAGCTATCTTTTGGGCATGCCGTTGAGGTCGATGTAATCCACATACATACTTACCTCATTTCTTTGGAACCACCACCATGTTGGCTAGCCATTCAAGGTATTTTACTTCTATGATGAATCCTGCTCTCAGTAAGTTGTCCACTTCCGTTTGAATGATTTGACGGCGATCCGAGTGGAAACGCCTCACTTTTTGTCTCACCAATTTGGATACGGGGATAACATTTAGTTAGTGAGAGGCCACCATCGGGTTAATCCCAACCATTTCTAAGTGGCTCTAGGAGAATACGTCTATGTTATTCAATAGAAGGAGTCATAACTGCTCCCTTTCTTCATTGGATAGGAGAGAACTGATGTAAGTGAACTTTTCTGGCCCGTCCAACGTTACTTTCTCTAGGGGATCCACAGCCAACGAATCCTCCTCCTCCGCCCTGATCTAGGCGGCAAACTGTGATTGCTATGCGGGGGTTTGACCTTCTAGATGGTGACGTTTAGGTCTTTTCTCTCATCTCTGTTCTTTATCTGCGGATAGTTGTCTGCTTTCTTGCCATGTGGCAGTTGATTAGCAAAATGTTGACTGCCTAACGTTAAGTCGAATAGGCGACCGTTTGGTGGTAGGTCGAAGGATGGAAACACCGTGAGTGTGGCCGGCAGCGTTATGGCGTTATGGAGCCCCAAGTCTTCAACAATCAAGAATAAAACTTGTTGAGTGATTGGCCCAGCTTTTACAGGGAGCGTGACATCTCCTAGTGTTACGGTAGTTGCATCGTTAAAACCAAAGAGGACCCGCTCGGCTGAATTCACCACACTTAAGGAAAGCTTCATCTGTTGGAAGGGTGTGGATTGCAACAAGTCTACTACACTACTAGGATCTACTAGTACCCTGTGCACATCAAAACTGTTAATACAGAGGGTGAGTACCAGTGCATC
The DNA here is from genome assembly GCA_016808115.1 of Tetrastigma voinierianum. Lineage (NCBI taxonomy): Eukaryota > Viridiplantae > Streptophyta > Magnoliopsida > Vitales > Vitaceae > Tetrastigma > Tetrastigma voinierianum. Next base: position 84,481 of record JAEQBH010006429.1, read on the forward strand.
ATAGTGGGGAACAATAACCCTATTCAGGTTTATAGGAGGAAAGGATATGGGGTCATCTATTGGCTTGGTTTCTTCCTGTCTGCCTCCTGTGTGGAGAGCATTTACCTTGTCCTTGATTGTGGCGGCTCTTAAGAGATTCTTTTGTCAGCGCTTCCACTGATATTGTTCGTTAGACGGGCCTCCTAGTATGTAATTCATGGCTGGTCTGGATTCTGAGGGGCTACCGTGCCGACTATAATTTTGTCTGCCGCTTGCCTTGATTCCACCCCATGGTCAATTTCTCTGATATACCTCCTGAGGTGCCTTGCCTTAATACGACTTTTAAGCTAAAACTTTAAGCCGGCGCGTCGGTCCTCATGCCCATGATCTTATGATAATTGCACCGCAAGGATCTGTTTCTTTGGGAGGGATTTGTCTGGATTGATGCATGCCATTTAAACTTTGGCAAGTCGCGAATGATAGACAGTAGCCTCTCATAAGAGGCGTTCAGGGGGGTGAATTACATGAGCTCTTTCTTTTTCTATGATTGATCTTTGGATCACTTTCGGTCTCATTTCTAACCTCCCTTGGATTCAGACAGCTTATTCCCAGGTGGCTTATTCCTCGGTCGGCGGTTTGTAATGCATGGCGATCCCCAGGTATTTTATACCGGATATTGTCCTCGACATTGAGTACTGTCAACCCGGCTTATATAATTCTTCCCGTATGTTGGTGGGTCTAAAGACAACGGCTGGAAAGAAAGGAATGAATAGCCCTAGCTTCTCTAAAGTTTTGGAAGGAAATGCATCCATGTTATGACTTTATTTGTTGAGCGGCTTGCCTTAACCTCCTTGTGAAGTCTCGAATAGACTCTTCTTCATGTTTGAGAATAGTTTATTGGGAGCTGATATTCCTCTTTTTTCGTACTGAACAAAGATACTGAGAAATGAAGGCGGCTCATAGTTCGTTGAACAAATTTATTAGCAGACCTTACGAGTTCGGAACCAAACCAACATAGGCCCATAAACTGGCGAGAATACTTTGTAAAATAGTCGATCATTGCCGACATTCAGTGTCGTCACCTAATTATAGTGGAGCATATGGCCGTAAGGGTTAGCGGAGCCATCGAACATGGTGAAAGCTAAAATGACAAACTCGCGAGGTGGCTTGTAGTCGAGAATGTGTTGCCCTAAAAGTGAAGAGAGCATGTCAGCCGGTCTACGAGTTAAGGTTCTTTGACGGCGTGCAAAGCGTTAACTTTACACGAAGCGAGATATCTGGCGGCATTGGTGGCGTCAGTCTTGAGGGCAACATCGACGGGTTCTTAGGGGCTTGATCCGGCCGGTTCTATGAGATGCACAGTTGATGGCATCGAAGAGAAGCGGTGGCGAAGGCATCTTCGCGCGATCTTGTCTTTGGCGGGATTTCGGCGTTCTTTATTAGCGAGAGACTGAGGATGGGAGCTGCAGGGCCCGGCTCATAAATGCGTTTGGTGTCGATATCGTCGATGTGGCCCGAATGCGTAATACGGCCGCTATCTATCGTCTTTTTCGAATCCGCGACCTCTTTTCAACTTTGGGCACATGGCGGTCATTCTCCTTATTTATGGCGTTAATTCTCTATAACTCCTTAAATACGTCTTGCTTGTTCATCTTGCTTCTCTCCAAGTCCTGATGTCAATAAAGGACTGATCTTCTAGTGATTGGTTCATCGGATTGCTTACCATTGCGACTGCCTCGGACGAATTAGATGTGGAAGGGGGGATCGACAAAGTCCCAGGTGGCTAAGGGTTAATAAATCATCGTTGAAGCCAAGCCCTTGCAGCCTATAGGCGAGACTTTCTGTTTGGTTCCCATAGATGGCGCCAATTGTTGTTACCTTGATCGTCTGTGTAGCGCTCTTTTACCTTTTAAAGACTTGTTCATTTAAACACATTTTATATACTCATTTCTAATATGAATAATTAATATTCATTTAAAACATAATTATTTATAGATTGTATGATATCATGACCTAAACACGTTCTTTGACACTTTAAAGAATATATATACATTCCTTAATTCAAATAGGGCTTATAAATGTTCTTGAATAACGCATTTATACAAGTGGCATTTTCACATGCATTTTCAAAATACATTTACAAAATTATTCTTGAAGTTCACTTCTTTTTAAAACACATTCCATAAATATCAAAACAAATGAAGTAAGAAAACTATATTCTTCTCATGAAAGACTTTTACATCATTGAATTAAATGCAAAATAGTTACAAAATATCATGAATGGAATGATATGTATGGGATGAAGCATTTACTTATACTTTGCTAAGTTTGACCGTGACTCCGCACCCGACGATCTTTGGTCCTGCTACTTTCTACTTAGTACCTGCGCGATGACAAAAACAACGCAATAAACATTTTCATGCTTACTGGTTCTATACAATTCTCTCTTCATTTCAGTTTAAATCAAATCTTGCAATGTTTATAAAACAATGCTTTTGTACATGTTTCAATGACCAATGCAAATACTTTATACAAAAAGAGTCAATTTTATGCATGCGTGTCGCGGAGTTTTACTTCTCCTCCGAATGGCTTTGATGTTGGTTCTGTGCTTGTGCGGTCTTTAATCTTGTACCTATTCACTCGGTACTTGTGCGTTGATAAAAACAACACGTTAAGCATGAAAATACTTAGTGGTTCTATACAATTCTCTCTTCATTTCAGTTTAAATCAAATTATGCAATATTTATAAAACAATGCTTTTGTACATTTTTCAATGACCAATGCAGTACAACACACACACACACACACACACACACACACACACACACACACACACACACACACACACACACACACATATATATATATATATATATATATATATATACTCTATATATATATATATATATATATATATATATATGTACTCGATTGGTGTACACTACCAATACTGTCCCCATTTGTTTCTGATTGATATACTATACAATAGTACGTTTGTTTGACTCTTAGTGTGTGCAAATTTATCCCTTAACAAATTCTAACGAGTTTAACATTCTTTTAAAGGGCATTAAAATCATTCAATACAATTTACAATAGTATATATATACATTTGTACTTATGCAAATAGAACATTTTTCACATTCATGCAATTTTTCTTATGCAAGTCGTTTCACAAACAATGTCTCAAATCATAAAACTAAATCATTTTGAAACACAAATCCATATGCACTTTCTTGTTAATCATTTCCAAAATTCAAATCATTTCGTAATTATTCAAATATTTTAGAAATAGAGAGAGTTTGAGAACAAACAAAAAATTGTCGCTTTGATTCCAATCTTCAAAATCTCGACTTCAATGGGTTTTCCTTCTCGTCAACCCCTATTCAAATACAATGACAATCACATATTAGTCGATTATTCTAGGAGTTCTATTTTCAGTAGGAATTGGAATCATCTCATTTGGATAACTTAAACTCAAATTCTGACATTTTCAATGTCGAACTAGTAAACAATACTGACTCATTAGATCACCCAGCATTTTTTTTTGTTTTTCGATTTAAGGGCTCTTAACTCCCATGAAATTGGTAATGGTTCATTCACTCACATTTGAATATGTGGATTTATAAGGTTTCTTCTCCAATTGGAATCATCAATTTGAATCCACCCAAACTCAAATTCGACATTTAATGCTAAACTAGTAGATATACTTGACTCATTGGATCACCTTGTTTTTTTTTTTTTTTTTCATTCTGGGGTCTTAACTCTATAAATTGGTAATGGTACCTTCACTCATTTGAATCTATGGTTCTAAGGTTTCCTTCTCCAATTGGAATCCCTCCAATTTGGATCACCAAAACTCAAAAGTTGTGTTTTACATCTGAACTACTCTAATTTGCAAAAGCAGGAATCGATTGTTCTTACATGGCTCCACTTTACTTGATTTACAGGCACTTTAGGGTAATAATTTTCATACACTTCCTTCAAGTAAATTATTCCCCCTAGAAGTCTATTACCAAATTTTAAATCACTCAATTTGGATGAGTGAAACTCAACTTATGGCTAAAACACCATAACAACACCCAAAACAGAGCATACCTGTGAGCTACTCGAACTCACCTTTAAGCCCATATTCGGGAGCCTTAGAGCTACAATTTGCTTATGGTCCCTTCTATAAATTTGTAGCCATATATCTTATGGTTCTTTACCAATTGGAATCACTTCATTTAGATGACTATAACTTAACCTATAACCAAAACAAACGAGGGTTTTGAAAAAATTTTCGACAACATTTCCTTTAAAGCTAACATTTCCCTTTACAAGCTTATTTCTCAAAGCAATCCAAACAATACCAATCAACAATACTCTTCAAAAACTCAACCCCGAAACAACCCCTAACTCAGCTACAGTAATGCAAACACCTTTATTAAGCCAATGCAAACACCTTACATTGCTAGGTTTTTCCCAAATCCAAACACAAGAAAAGATGTTAGGGCTTAGTTTTTCTTACCTTAAGCTCTTCTTCTTTTCTTTCTTCTTCCTCCCTGTTGATCACTTCATCTCTTGTTTACATGGGAGAAGAAATCACCAACAACGGCCTCCTTCTTCCTCTCTCAACTGTCTCTTTTCTCCAAACCTAAACGCATAAACGAGAGTTACGCTTTTTACAAAGACCAAATTCGGCCTTAAGTCAAAATCCTTCATAAAGTGCCTTGCTCGCCTACACTAATTCCCATTTCTCATTTTAAAGCTTCATTTCACATTCATTTCATTTCATTTACATTTTGGCAATTACATTCTTCATTTATGGCCCTTAGGTCCCAATTTGACATTTTTACCAAATTTATTTGACTCCTGTAAAATTTCCGGGTTGTATATTTTTTTCGTTCATAGGATTTAAATTCCGAAAAAAATTCATTTACTTTATTTTATACCAAACATAAACAATCGTTAGGGTATTTTTGGGGCGTTACTGGCCCGAACTCTAGGCATCAACAACGCAACACGAACGTGCAAAAGGGTGATCCGACGGTGATGGGCCGTCCTCTCCGACGATTGCTAGCAAAAGACTTTGAACAGAGAAGCAAGACAATTGGAATTGTATACCTTCCCTCAGTCTTCCGATTTATACATGAACTCCTCTCATCGATTTTGAAAGAAAATTCAGAATTTTAGCGATAAAATCTTCTCATTCTTATCAAAATTAATTATTCCTTATCAAAAATTAATTTTTCCTTATTATGATTAATTTTCCTTATCATGATTGTTTATTTTCGAGAAGTAGGAGATTTGAAAAATTAGAAATTTTGCAGATAATATATTTCTATGGTATTTCATTTTTATCCATTAACACCCACCACTGAAGAAGAGTCCCTCTCCCAGAAGGACCTATATATGGAAGGGATACTGTCAACAGTGGATTTAGAATTTTTATATGGGTTGCTCCTAAAATTTTGGTTTTTAGAAGATAATCTTATCTGCGCACGGCATTCAGATTCTCCCGTCTAAGTAGTGGCCTCTGATTTTGATATGGTAGGTGAGCCATCGAAAGAGCTCATGCTCCAGCCACTACTGCGACTCACAAAACCGATATGAAAATAGGTTAATTGAACTGCTTGTATTTGGTTTTTGTTTCAGTTTTACAAAAACCTCGCTTCGCTTTCATAAAATACAAAAACCGTATTTAGGGTTAACCAATTGCGCCACTAAAAATATATATATAAACAAAGCCTTATTCAGATGAAGGCGGCTTTTCCACTTTATTACTCTTTTACCTTTTTTTTTCTTCCAAACCATACTCTTACTATTTTCCTCCAAACTAAAGCATATAGGTTATGATTTATTTGGATTGATTTCTTTTTTCTATTGAAATTATTAAAACATGCAGTTGATTAAAAAAATCTTGATTAAATTATTCAATTTCATGCGTTTCATATATTATTTGTGTATGTATTATAAATATGTATTATAGATGCACAAGTGTCATGAGATTGCAAATGAATAAATTGTATTTATTTTTTTTCTTGTATATATAATAATTATTATAATTTGAACTTAAATATATGATTATGGAATTGCAAATTTATTTTTCAATTATGGTTAACCAAAAAACCAATATATGGTTAACTGAACAAATGGTTAACCATATTAATGGTTAGATTTTTTATATAAATAACAAGTCAAAAACCGAATGACGGCTATTTTCGCGCTACGCTCGATGACCGAACTACGCCACCCCTAGTGTGCATCACACAACCACAATACGCATAATATCAAACTAAGAGCTTATTGTTACGAGATCGAAAAATGCCCCAACGAGGACGCTGGGCATTCAAGGGGTGTTGGGGGGTAGCTTATGGTGTCCCACATCACTTTAAGACTGGGACAAGCCAATGGAAAGCTACTTGTGTGACACTATAACCTTAAATCGAACAAATATCGGGTGAAAAGTTGGATCATTATATTACTATTCTCCCATATCAAAATATTTAAGTTCAAACTAGAAATAAATAAAAGAACATTGAAACAAGTAAAAAGTTAATAGCTAATATAGGTTATCATTATATTTTTTTCTATTAATATAAATAAAAGTGAAACCCATCAATTTTCTCATATCCTCTTTTCTTACTTCTAATAAAATTACAAATCCTAAGGAGATATTATTCTATAAGAAGCCAAAAGGCCCCTCTAAGATAAAAAAAAAAATACTATATAGTTTTATTAATCTTTTCTTTTATTCAACTATAATGTTATAATCCCTGTATATGAAACATCTTTGTCATGTCTCATTGAATTGTCAAATTTAAAGATAAATCTTGAGTGGTCAATAAAACTCACATATAGAACAACTTATTTTGAATTATATAAATTTTATTTGTAATGAATTTATTAGACATCATAACTTTAAAATACGTTTACAAAGCTAAGAGTAATCCATATACCCTTTAAAAAAAAGAAAAAAGTAATCCATATATATATATACAAGGGTAGTAACTTTTTCTAGTGTGATAATATATAATCACATTATCCCAAAGGATAACTCAAATGTCAGAAAGCCTGGACGTGTGATAAGTATGCTACGGGTTCGAGCAGCCTGGTAGCATCGGAACGTTTATCCAGTTTGGCTACTCCAAGACTTTCAGGTAATTAATTGAGATGTGCGTAGTTCTTATCTTACATCTACAAATTATAAAAATAATAATAATAATATATATATATATATATATATATATATATATATATATATATATATATATATATATATATATATATATATATATATATATATATATATATAATCACACTAATAGCATTTCATTCAACAGTTCATAACTTTAAACTTTTTAAGTTTCACATATAAAGTTTATGATGAATAAAATAAAGATCCATCACGAAGAGTACACATTCTACCTCAAGAATTTTAAGCTTTACACACAAAATTTATGATAAATAAAAATAAAAATTTCCCAGAATAAGACATTTAGCAAATGAAATTCTTAATACTTGCAGAAACTTTTTGTTTAATTGAAACATTGATGGAAATTAAAACTATAAAGTCATTCAAACCATCTTATTTTCTTTCTATCTTTTGGTCCTCTTATTTTTCCTTCTATTTTTCATAACGAAATATATAAGAAAAAATATTAAAAGTTTATGTTCTTTCCTTCTTTTGGTACAAGAAAAAATGGAGATAGAGAATTGGTTACTTGAAATTTTCTTTTGTTCTATTAAGTTGGGAAGGTAAGTTGGGAAGGTTTCATACATCCAATTCGTTTCTTATAATTTCAATTTTAAAGGGAGGATTGCCTGAGTTGAAACAAAAAATTGTACCATTGTTAATCGGCTACAATACTTTTAAGGTAGTTTATGCCCCTTGAAATAAATATCAAATTAATAGGCTACAATACTTTTAAGTTAGTTTATGTCATTAATGTATTGCACAAATGTAAAATAAACATATCTTATTGATGGCTTTTTTAGGTTTTTTTTTTTAAACCAAATGAAAAAGGATTTAACTTATTTTTTTAGTTATTACCATTTTGAATAACTCTCATCAAATTAAGGACAATTTTAAAGAAAATTACATTCCATTTATAAATATATTTCAGTTCAAATTAAATGGTTTCATAATACACGCTATTTTTTAAATGAAAATAATCAAAATTTTTGACAAATAATTTAAAATATTTTTATTTCAATTTTACAAAGAATAGTAACTTAAAAAATTGATATAATATAAGCTACATTGGATTGGAAGTCATATTAAATTTTAAAAAAAAATGTAATAGAAAACACATTTTAATAAAATATGAATATGAATATCTTATTTAAACATAATTGATTTATTTGATTAAAAAGAAATACCAATTTAAAATTAATAGTGGTTAATACTATTTTATTTCAAATGAATTCAAGAACAAACAAAGTTTAACTTACATGAAAGTAAAAAATCACGTTAAACAACAAATATTGTGCAAGTTTTTAAAAAAGTGAATAAATATTCCATCATTGAAATATAAAAGTAATAATCATTCTAACCTTACATTTCGAAATACATCCAAGTGAATAGATGTCATAAAAAAGAAAAAAGAAAAACACCCAACTACAAAAAATAATCAAATTGATCCCTAATCAAAAGTAAGAAAGGAAATATTTCTAATACATTAAATTCCATTTCTTGTTCATAAGAAATAAACTTCACCAAAAGGTTAAGGAGTGACATTCTGAATAGAAAGGAAATGGTTTTACTCAACATGCTTATTTATTTATTTATTATCTTATTGTAGATAAAATTCAGAAGAACAATCTAAATCCAGAATTCAAAATAAAGTTATATGGAATCTGGGCTAAGCCTACAGAAAAACATATGCATGCATTGTCAACAAGACTGTAGAAGATCTATCACTGATTGTCTATCAGGCATACTTGGAATGGCCCCCTTCACTTGAACACAGAGAGACGCCGCCGCAGCTGTACAAAATGGTAAGCAATCACGAAAAACTTAGTTTTTTCGTTCAATGTCTACAAGGGGGAAACCGGGAAATGACACAGTTCATCTTACCAGCAAACCTCAAGCATTCCTTTTTGGACTTGCCCTCCACAAGAGCAACAGCGAAGGCAGCAGTATATGTATCGCCTGCTCCAGTAGTGTCGATAACTTTTGCAGCAGATATGATTGGTTGTCTAATTGGTTCTTCCCCCTTTACAAATAAAGCTGACCCCTTGCCCCCCAGTTTCACCAAGACTTCTTTAACACCCTACAATATACAAAAATAAGATCATCTGTCATAACTAACATGTGATGTTTAGGTTTAGCAGCAATTATAGTCGGCTTTCACTCACGCAACATTAGAAGGTAAATATCAACAAATGCCTCATCCCAACTGAGGTCATCGAAGAAATGATCATTTTCATCACAATATGCTGTTAAAATTTTAGTTCTCGAATGGATTAAGACTGACATTTTTGTGGCAGCTCTCATTCATTGATTGTCCATGATCATCAATTCATCATAAGTATATATAAACAGCATGGGTACAAAGCACAAGGACAGTACAATTTCCATAGGACATTCACAACCACCCCAACAGAACCATTATAAAATTATAAACTTGGGTTAAGGTATAAATTTTTGGAAGAATCAAGGTTGTTTGGGCGCACCAGAACTCACCATTTCATGACATTTTTCCACAGCTTGGCTAATCTGTTCAAAACTTTCAGTTGGCATTCCAGTTAGTCGTGCAAGTTCACTTTCATTTGGGCTTAAAATATCGACAACATTCAGTAGTTCCACTGGGATTGGTGCATCCATTCCCCCCGCATCCAAAATGACTGGAACACCAGCATCCCTTGCAGCCTGAAGATAATTAGCAACGGAATTTAGAAAAATCTAGCCTTACAGCCAACACAGAGGTCAACAGTGATCTTCTGAGAATGTGCATTTTAAGAAAACAAAGATAAAAAAAATTGCCAAAACTGAAAGCTGCATTTAAAAGAATGCAAACTCTGATGATCTTATTATCAGCAGCAGGTCATAATATTAGAGGTTTATCAGAATCAACAGTTTCAGACAACAGAGTGTTGTGTGTTTATTTTAGAAAAGGAAACGAATATGCACACTTGCAAATTGAAGAAGCAAACCCTTGATTGTTATGCATTGTCAGAAGGAATGCAAGAATTCTGGTCAACAACCCCATGTTGAACAGAAAATTATAACACAGTAATGCAATAAGGCGCGCCCAACACAATTTTTGTGCAATTCAAGTTGTTGACAAGGAAAGAAAAGGTAAAGGACTCAGATTGTTTTCATTGCATTAGAAGCTTTAAGGGTCTTAGCAAAACAAAACGATGGGGCTAATGCAAAGACAAACATTTGACTAAGAATTCAACCATGGTAGAAATCCTAGTTATTAGAAGTTGGGGTACATGAAGCTAAAGCATTTTTACAAGTAGAGGGAGTAAATGTCAACTGCTAGGGTGTAGGCATATACCCAGATATCTGCAAAGGAAAAAATACCAATAAGTGGATTCCAAACATAAGTCTGTGATGACAAACCTAGGCCAACTCCAATCTGTCAACAGAATATCAAAGAGACAAACTCTTGTTGAACAATGCACTCAACTATAATTCTAATTGAGCCAACGAAATTTACTTTGAAGCTTAAAAAAAGCCTTGAAGAACTGAACTTTCAGGCCTTATTTATCCTCCCCCACAACATTCATTTGATGGATAGTCAAAGACTTAACAGAAAAGGCAACACCCAGTATATATGAAGATGGATATGTGTGTGTGTATATCGATTAAAAAAAAAAAATGTGCGTGTACATGATAGGTACCATAGCCCAATAGGTGAGCCCAACCCAAAAGACCGGCTTGATAGGTGGGAGATCCTCTCAAGCTTAAGCACAACTCCACAATTTCTTATGGAACTGATGTGGGATCGTCTCAGTAGTACATTGATATATGAAGATGAATAATAGCAATGCCAGCAGGCTCTGAACCATCAAGCAGCTGACATGAATGATCAGCCGTCTCCCTGTCAGCCAACTCCTTGCCTGCTTACGTAAGCAATATCAATCACCAAGAATTCTTCTTCTTTTCAAAGCCACTTTGAACTTCATTCCACTGGCTATCCACTGACCTCCAAGGCAAAAGTGGAAGTAAAAAGAATACAAAGAAAAAAAAAGTAAAACTTCAAATCAAAGGAATAAGAAAGAGAGGAAAAGGCTGTCTTAAAAGTTTAATTTCCCATTACAATGAACGCTTTACCCACTTGCCACCTGTGGCTGTATCTGAGTTGAGAAAGTAATACTTGATTTCTTGAGCATTTTACAAGTACATCTCAGAAATTAGCAGAAGGTCCAAAGGTGGTCAGCTCCATCCTGCTGCAACATTATAAAACAGCCCCAAGTATAACTCTGGATCCAAATGAAGACCTCCATTTACATCAAACCCTGATAATATGGGGAATCATAACCTCCTCTAACTTAACCAACAAATCAATTATCATCCTTGATATTGCATAAAGCTTGAAGAAATGATTTCTTTTTCTCCTTCCTCACAAACTCTCTTACTCAAATATTATTTTTTAAAAGGTCTAGTTCTGTTATCATTTTTAACCTATTCTCAATTCCTTTGCTATTTATCTCTTACATCAAGGTCATCTCCAGCATTGAGCCCCACATCAGATAAAGAGTGCACCTGCCTTAGCACCCTCCTCTGTAGTTACCTCAGTCAGTACTCTTTCTCCTTGGAGAATTCCTAATTTGACTTTCACAGCTTAATCTCTAATCTATTTCATACTTTCAGTCTATACAAAATAAAAATCTTGGGTTTCTTTCAAACTTGGACGGATCCCTCTCCACTTAAAGAACATAATTCAAAGAGGGGCCTGGCATAACTTGCCACAAGATTCCAAATGATCGTGGTCTGATCAAATGCCCAAGAGGGACACTCTTTCTAGCGAACACCTCGATAAAACCTGTCAAATTCACAATCTCAAAATGAAACTTAATTGAAGGAATGCTTCTCAATCTTGAACCAATCCTACTCACTTCCCTTCCAGAAGCCCTATGATATTGAAATCACCTTTCATGCATAACAAAACATGCATATGCATTTTAGAAATTCCCAGTTTATGTCATGGTCTTCGGCATGCATATTTATATTCATCAATATCAAGATGCTCCATTCATCTGGGTCCAAACCTTAGGTTGGAGATACTATTCTTGTATAATTATATTTTTCTTTTTCCTTCTAACTCTATGGATAGAATGAAGTGTTTGAGTTAGTTCAGATGTCTTATGACAACGAAGAATCTGAAATATGCATGTAACATATAACTTAATTAAGAACTAGGAAAGGAACTTCTGATGAATAAGGCTGTTTTCCTCTCCTCTTCAATATCAATCATTTTCAAAGCCCTTTCAGAATACTTGAACTATTAACTGTGTGAACTAAAGTAAACTATAGATTCCATTTCCATCAATCTTGTGCAAAAACTGACCATGTTTAATTTAAGAGCAATTGTTCCTCGATTTATTAATTCTTAATGTCCATAAATCATGCAATGAATCCATGGAATAAACATTTGGTCTGCTAACCTTTTGAACAGAAAATAGCCCAATCACTAATCAAGGTGGGACAATTAGTGAACCAAAGGTAGTCAGTGCAGTATTTAGAAAATAGTGCAACTAAAAGATAAATATACAATTACAAATATATCAACAGAAATTATGCCTTCAATCTGCAACATCCACTTCTACAACTAGCTACCAATTATGATAATGATTTATGAGTCATCATATTTTCAGGATTTGTTGCTTTTTTATTGACAAAATTAGAGTTTTTGTTTGGACTTATATTGCTTAGCTTTCAGAAGGGTTTGAGCACATAAACTATATATATGCTTTGGGCCCCTTTTTTGGCATCCCATTTTTATATATACACTTTTGTGTTACCTACACACACAAACACACACATCTACATACATAAATAAACACAACACCAGTCAAGAACAATGAGATAATGGACTAAATGAGTTTTTTGACGGGTAAAAGCAAAATATGACAATGGACTAAGTGAGTTTAATGAATATCGTTTCTCTAAAAGTTCCATTTTTTTGGCATCTTCCTATCACTATATTTCTCTAGCATTTTGTCCAGAGTTTCAGATAGGTCAATCAATCTTCCCATCACTGTTACTGCAAAACCAGTTTCTCTATCTGTCCATTTTAATACTCCCTGTAAAGCAACTGCATGTATTTACTGCCTTCCATCTTTATGTTATTATTCTGCTTATAAAACAATAGAAATGATTATAATTAACAATCGGTTTCTCTCTTCAAATCAAAATCAAAATTCTCCAAAGCCCCAGAGAGATAGTCCACTAAAAACTTTAATAATATATTTTTGATAGGTCTAAACCCTCTATATATTGGTCATAAACTCAAAATATCCAAATTTAGCAAACCATGTAATTCCATTGTGGGCAGGCCCCTTAAAATAGCATCAAATTGATCCAATTTCTTTGCGAATCCTGGTAACATAGAAACAAATTGATTGGGAAATTCCCCATATCATATATTGTAATTTAATCAAATCAGTTGTCACCTCGTAATGTAAACTCAAATTGATCCAAATTTCTTTATTGATAATGTAAAACTGAATGAACCAATTCCTTTGCAAAATCCTAAATAATAAACCTAATTTGATCCAAATTTGGAGCACCAGAGAATACTATTTCTCCCAAACAATTTTTGCGTAAACTCGATTTTATACAAATTATCACGTTCTCTTTTATTCACTTTGATCCTAGTCTTTTTCAAACCTATTATAACGTAAATACAAACTTAACGTAAACTTAAATTGATTCAAACTTCTTACGAATTCCCTATAGCATAAACTCATATAAGAAGTCCCATCATCTTCCAGTGTTAACGGTGGAACACAGTCGGTAATGAACTTGCTTTCTTACATTCAAACAGAATCTCTATTGTATAATGTAAACGGGGAAATTATGGTTATATTTCAGAAAAAAAAATGTCTTCTTTGTAAATTTAACATACCTAAACGGGAATAGAATCCAATAAGAGTCATTCAAAATTTCTGTGAAGGCCTCACCTTTGCAACTTGAATGTTGACCAAATCAGGAATTTCCCTCTGAAGCAATACAATCCCGGCATTCCTCACAATCTTCAAATGCTCATCGGAGAGAGTCTCAGGCCAACAAGACATATTGGCACCCCCAACTATGATAATGGAGTTCTGGCCATCGGACTGAAGCATCACCACAGCATGGCCAGTGGGCGCAGCAGAGACAGTGCTGAGATGATCGAGACAAACCCCACCATCCACAAGTGCCTCAGAAATCAACTTCCCATGAGCATCCTCCCCCACCTGCCCTACAAAATATGTTGGGTATGATAGCTTCCCGCCACAAGCAGCCTGGTTAGCCCCTTTCCCGCCGGCCAGAGTCTGGCCATGCTTGGCCGAGACAGTCTCACCCTCCTTCGGAAGGCGATCAATCTCCACATAGATGTCGGCATTGGCTGATCCCACAACCACCAGAGGTGAAGCGGCGAGCTGGGTTTGTGGGGATGTGGCCTTGGAAGCATTAAGGGACAAGGACGGAAAGGGAGATTTCGATTGTGAAGAAGATGGGTTGATGTAGGATTGAAGTTGAAATGGGGTTTTTCTGAGGGAACAGTCGAGGGTGGATGAGGAAGAGAAGGGCCAGTGCTGCTTTGATGATGGAACTGCCATTGATTTCATCATTATATTTCTCAGTCTTCTCTCTTTGCGGCTTATTAACTTTCTGATCCACGTTTGCCGTTGGGAAAACCAGAAAATGGCGGAGAATGAGTAGCCTTCCAGCAAATCTACAGTCGATTACTTTACTCTGCTTTCATGTAGCGCGTGTACAACGCTCTCTTTAATAGTTGGACTTGGGCCCCACATTACGAATAGTGGACCCCACACTACAAAGGTTAGAACTTTGTCCACGTGGCCCAACCAGTTTTGAACGTATTTAGATTACTTTAAAAAAAAAATTTACGAAAATAAAAATAATCTCCAAAGTAATACATTTGTCACATTAATTTTTTTTTTTTTTAAGTTAATATCATAATTCGTATTTATATCCGAAACTCCTAATATAGTACCTCTCTTGAAATTAAAGAAAATGGAAAAAAAATTTCTATAAATGACAAATAATTTAATAGGAAATTGGGAATAAATGTTTTATTAATTTTTTTTTACATCTATTCACCGTTACAAAGTTGCAAATCTTATAAATTTGTTTTTACTAGTATTCCACTTCTGAACCCTTTTCTTTTTTATGTGAGCTCGACTTTTCAATCATTTAAACTAAGGCCAAGGTTGCTTTTTTTACTTAACGCCGACATAACTTTTTAAATTCATCAATAATACTTAATAAAGATAAGATAAGCTTATTTGTTTTTAACATTGGGTAGTAAGGGGATAGCAATCTTAATTTTGATTATTTCGCCTTGTCTGCTCTTAATGGGACATGTTTCGGCTTAATAAAGAATCTTGCAGTTAAAGCTATTTATTTTCTCAACCTGATATCTGTTCCTGACTGCCCGTATATTATTACTCCCCGCCACTCGACCCTACCCCATCCCGAATATATTTAAAATAATTTTATTATTTTATTTTATATTTTAATATAATTGGTAATAATAATAATTAATGTTTTTAATAAATAATTTATAAAAATTCATAATATTTTTATTTTTTTACTTAAATATATTAATTTTAATATAATAAAAATAAAAAAACAAATATAACAAAATAAAATAAAAAACAAAATCAAATGAACTGACTGCTTATACATTTTCTCATCCCCGTCCCGCTTCATTTAATTTTTAATGGCATGCTTTAATTAAAAAATAACCAAATGATTTACAGGCTCGTCCCAAACTCTCCTTTCATTATCCCGTGAATGAGCTACAAATTTCTTTTCAAGAATGACGAATTTTTTCTTATTTCGATGTAAAATGATCTTTTTTCTATATAGTTCAACATTTTCACCCTTCATTTGTAACTTTTAAAAAATCCACAATGCTCACTTAAAATTTTAAAACAAACAGCCTTATCACGAAGTTCAATACTTTTAAAGATTGGTACCAAAAACAACGCTTGACCTAAGTTTCATCGGCATTTTGTAATATTCTATTCTTATATTCGTCTATTTATTTTGATTGTTATCCATATCTTTTTTTTTTGGATCGAATTATCATCAATATCCTTTTCTTTTTAAAGAGATTGTTATCCATATCTTATTACCTTATAATAATGTAATTTATCCGAATATGTTACTAAATTGATAGTATCCGAACCTTTACCCATCATGCCTGGCATAAGGGGGGTCGGTCTTACTTCTGACATGGGCTACTATAATATAATTGTAATATTTAACAAAAAAACAACATATAATCTTTAAAAAAAAAATAATCACTACCATTTTTTTTTAATTTCAATAAATGTCCATAATTTGTTTGAATATTAAAAAATAGTAATAATATAAATAATAATAACTCCTAATCATATCTTTCAATTTTCAAATTACAAAAAAAAAAAAAAAGGAAAGAAAAAAGCTCAGTTTATATTGTCATACGGGTTGTTTTGGCTTTGGGGGTGAGCAATGGTGTGGACCCGTATTTTGGTTATAATATGTTTCCCATTCAAAAGATAAAACTCATATTTTGTATTTTTGAAAAATCATTTTTTTGAAAACGGTTTTGAAGTCATCACTTATTTTTATTTTTTTAAGGAAAAACAAAATAAGAAATAAAACCTTAAATATGACTCATAATATGAAAAATAAGTCTATGAAAATTGTGTCTAGATCCGAGGATTAGGTTACTTATTAGGAAGATTCATAACACCCCTCTAAGCCTCTTAAAGGTTAGGTCTCTAATAATCAAATTAAGGTAAGTGTGATAACTAATTAATCAATCTAACAATACCGAGAAACGAGCAAACATTATAACATTAGAGCACATTAAACATGTAAAAATAACAAATAAAAAATAAAAGTTGACTGAGGTGAGAGCGTGTACCTTGGTGGCAAATCGCGAGAGTTATCAATAGAAAACAAGGTTAGCCCACATATATATAAACATTCATGGTTAAATTAGAAGATCAGGTTATAAGCTAAGCGCCAAATTATTTAATGAACATATACATGAGATGTTGGGCCCTCCACCAAGGCCCATTTATTTAGCATGCTAGTTGACTCTATGTGGTTTTATTTTATTGGAATTATAGAGTAAACTATGTTTTTAGAATTTTTAAAATCAGGTTGAAACTAATAATAATAATAATAATGTCATTTTGGAATAGAAAATACTTTAAATTTGGATATTTGAAAAAATAAAATAAAATACTTGATTTGGGAAATTTAAAGAAAGTGAGTCTGAATTGTCGAATTTAATGCAGATTTTTATAAAGAAATATATTTTATGTTTTTTTAAAGAAACTTGATTTTTGAATTCTTGAAATGAAAGAAGATAATTTTTTTATCTTTGGGGAATTGAGAAAATAAATTCATTTTTATTTTTAGAGGCAAAGAAAATGATTTGGAATTTGTTAAGAAAAGTAAAGAAAATTATTTTTAGGTTTTTAAAGAATTAAAGAAATTATTTTTGATTGATTTTGTTTTTTAAGAAATTTATAAAAAATTATTTTTGAATTTTAAAAAGTTAAAGAAAAACATTGTCGAATATATTTTTTTTAGAAATTAAAGAAAATGTTCTTTTTATGTTTTATAAGTTAAGGAAAGTAATTTTTAAAATTTTGAAGTATAACGGAAAAGAATTTTGAATATATAAGATAAAAAAGAAGACCGGTTATTTTTTTTATTTAAAGAAGACAAGATTGATAATTTATAAAATTTAGAAACTTAGGCTTTTAATTAAAAAAAAAAAGAAACTAAGATTTTAATTAGAAAATGAAATTTAACAGGTCCAAATGTAAGAAAATAATAATGTTGTTACGTTGATCGTTTGACCTCCAAGGCATCAACGGCATAATGTGAACTTGCAACATAGGCAATCCGACAACGGTGTGTTGGCCGCCTCTTCGATGATTAAGTCAGCAAAAGGATGGAAAAGAAGGAGTTCGAGCAGTAGGGATTGCATACCTCTCCCTTATGGGGGATCTTCTTGATTTATTGAAATTTGTTGTCGAATATCCCTCCTATCTCAAGAAGGAATATCTTATTTTTAGGGATAAATATAATTTTTCTTATCTAGGACTAATTTTCCCTTATCAAGAATTAATTCTTTCTTATCAAAGATTATTCCCCCGAGAAGTGTGGGATTTGGAAACTAGGAAATTTGCAGATAAATACCTTTTACGTATTTCCCGCCTTTATCTATTTATCAATAACGAAATTGTTATATATGAAAGGATGGTCTATTGGGACTAATTAAAAATTCTAGACGGACACCCTAAATTCGTGATTTAGAGACACCCCTAGGCTTTCACCGACCGGCTTCGGGATTCCCATCTAAGAGTGTCCCCCCTGGGCTTAATACGATAAAGGCTGTGGCTGCTTCACATCGTGGGTCAAGTGAACCTTGGGCCAAACAAGCCCTGGGCCCATTGAGTAGTAAGTCTAAAGACTATGATACTCACAATGCCCCCATTTTCCACGACTGGAACCTTTGTGCTTTTTCAGTTGGGGAAAATATTGTGTTTTAAATCTCGAGTGTGGGAGACTGAAAAGATTGGAAAATTTATGCGTACCTCAAACGCGTCGAAAAGTGAAACGTGTTGGGTCAGAAGACGTGTGAGTAGTGCACATCTCCCAATTTGTCTACGACGCATGATGATATGACGGTATAATTAGTGCAGTTGTTGATATTTCACCCCTATATATAGGGGTTAGGTTACGAATGTTGCTTCTTTTACCATTGCACAAAGGCTTTCACCTATTGCAACTTCTTTTCTCCTGTACTTCTGCGAATCGTTGCTTCAAAGCCATCATCAGAGCCTCCTCAAAGTCTTTCAATTTTTCAGTAAGTTTTTACAAACTTCGTTTACATTGCCTCTACTGAGGGTACATCCACCATTCATCGGTGGGGCTCTAGTGACGAAGCTATAGGTGGTTTCTAGGGTTGAGTTTGGGGTCATCCCATTAGGTTTGGTTGTTAGTGTGTTGTCAAACCTCCAAAGAAGGCTTCCTTTTATCCTTCTTGGGTTTTGACGCCTTCACTCCTTTAAGGTCCTCAAGCTAATCCTTTTCTTTTTCTCTTTTTTTGTTTGTCTGTAGTTTGGCGAGAGGTTAGGAAGAGACTTCTACCAGTTGGGTCAGGCGTAGGAGGGGAGCCCCTCGGGAATCGCTCACTACAAGCAACCTTGTTGCTACTATGTTTGTGGAGGAGTTGAGATTCTTTTCCCAAGTCCCGGTTGGCATTAGTCTGGAGTTGTTAGACGAAGCAATTGTCTCAACTGTCGGATGGGCAGATAATAGCGTCTACTTCACCTAGGAGCGCTTGTTGCCGGCTCTCGCTTCCTACGGGCCATCAGAAATGGGCTTCCTTCACTTTACTTCCTGCACCTCCTACGCTCATACATCCGAACGCCTCGGATTTTTACGGGTTGCAAGAGATGCTAAAATCTCTACCAACCGATATCTCACCAATAGAGATTGGGTCACACTTTAAAGCTCAGGATTAGGCCGCCATCTATGTCGACCCACCCACAGTCCCCCCCGGCTACACCAATCAGTCCCAACTCCAAGATCGCTAAATGGGTCATTTTCGTTAAGGGTCCATGGTATGAGACGCTTCGCCAGCACTTCCTTTGACTTAACCAATCTCTCCTTCCCAGTTTGTCCCAAATTTTGATTGGCTCATTTAAAGATCTCTCATATTCTGATGTGGCCTTTTTCTCCGGACTTTGCAAGTAAGTGCAGGCGAGGTTGGCTAGTCAGTTGGGTGGAGAAGGCCAATCTGGAGCATATTAGACTACTGCTCGAGATTACTTTGAAGGAGCAATCACAGCCTGTCCATGAAGACACTGCGGCAGCCAGCAGCCGCCGCTTCCTCTCCTGTTTCCCGGCATGGCTTTTCGTGGCAAGGTGGCAAGGTCATCCTCGCCCGCATCGTGCAGCCCATATGGAGAGCACTTCGCTTCACACCTGTCGATCCCGAGCGTACCTCCGCAGTCTGCCCTCGCCCGGCCAAGGTCGAAGGAGCCTCGTGAAATTTGTTCAACCCGATCACTCCTTCTGGGTCAGCAAGATCCACATCCCGCCTCAAGTGTGAAGAAGAAGAAGAAAACCGAAAGGTGGGATACTCAAGGTCGCCGACGCTGGACTAGAGGGGGCCAGGATTGAACATAATCCAAGTGCTATGGTTTCGCTTGAGGAAAGGGACGACTATATGTCTAGCCTTATTCTCGGTTCACGCACGTGATGCTTGCCGAAGCCGAGAGCTCTCACGTGAAACCACCTCGCCAGAAGTACCAGGAGGCAGCACCAAACTAGCTTGTCTTGGACAAGAGGCCCTTTAATACCTCACTATTATCATTGTGGATCTCTCAAACTGCCTCAAATGCCTTGCTAACTTTGAAGGGTGCCACCTAGGAGGCTCCTAAGGAGGCTTGCGCATCACTAGAGGATGGGGTTCCAGACGAGGGCCCTCCCGATGATGATAGAGCTGTGGGGGAGGCTCCATTGGAGATAGCCGCTGAGCTATCGTTCTTGGCTAGGCTTGCAAATGCCAACCCCCGTAGGCTAAAGGGTCCTGGTAGGTTGGTGCTCAACTCACTCGTCATTCCGATGAAGTGGGAGTAGCCTTCAACAGGCACGCCAATCCCGGGTCCCGATACCTCCCAGTTGATCATCAACCGTTGGAGCCCCTTCAACCAGAGGGATACTTCTATCACTAACATGCACGACCTTTACCCCGCTAGCCATTGCATACCGGTGGTGGCGCTTTTAGAAGAGTACTCCATCCCCTTCCCCAGCTATTTAGACAATAAGTCCTACCAACACGTGGCCAAGGACGGAATGCACATGCACAACCATGACTTCAACGAGACGGTGGAGTTGGTGTTTAACCCTTCCTCCCCGCCCCGCCGCCGCACCCCCGTTTTTTTTTTTTTTTTTTAATCGCGACCCCGTGCTATCACTTTTTTAACGCTCCTTGCCTCCTCTTGCAGTTGTCACCGCTTATCCGAAATATGGTGTTAGCATAGGAAACTATCTCCGATCGACGGCGGCCGAAGTAGCTTGCGCGCTATGCTCATTCCGTCGCTCTGGGCATAATGCCCGATGACGCCTTTAGCAAGGCTGGCCAAGTCTGTATCGGGAGGAAAGGCTAAAGAGGGCAATGAAAGGAGGCCACTAAAAAGGAGAATAGAGGTGAGCGCCAAAGAGGAAGCCTGGGATTTTCGCTTAGTCATTGTCGCAGCGGTGATGCAAAGGCATAGGCAGAGGACAACTTGTAGTGTGGTCTCAGGACGCCGCGCTGCGACAGCCAAGCGCAAGGTCAGGCTTACCAACTCCGCCCGGAGGTTGAACGAACGTCCCTTCTACTAGAGCTTGGGGCGGAAAAAGATTAAGTGTCCTCCCTTCAGTCCCAAGCAGGTAAAGATAAAGAAGCCATGGAAGAGGACTACAGAAGGCCCTAGAGGTGATCTTCGCCTAAGGGTACGAATGTTGTATATTCAAACACAACATCTGTGAAAGCCAACTAGAGGTTCCAGACGGCATGCCTGACTCCTCCAACCCGCTGCCTCTAGAGTTCTTTATGAATCCCAAGTGCCCCTCGGTCCTAGTAGTTACTAAGGTGGCAGCAGTCGAGGTGGATCTGATTGAGCCGACCAAGGATCCTAAGGAGAATGTCTCCATTGAGGATCAGAGCTGATTTTGCTCTCCTTAATTCTATTTTCCCTTTTTTTTTTTTTTTTAATTTCTATAAGGGGCTCAGTTTGGCCACCAAGATATACATATTTTTGTAGTCATTGACGCTTATTGGCGTATTTTAATGAAATATGATTTTTGGTATGCTCATGCAATGAATTCCTACTATTTCTCATCCTCCCCACGAACATTTGCTAAGATAGCTAAGTCTTTTAGGAGCTAGGAGCTGGTAGGGATTGCAGCTGGGTTAGCGGGTAAGGCACCATTCTTGGGCTTTAGCCAATAGGCTTAAGAGCTATTGTTGTGCTTAAACATGCATCAACGAGCTATAAGCCACAAGGCTGGCCCTTTGAAAGTGACAACAGGCTTAAAGCCACATCTCTGGTCTTTTGAAAGTATCAACATGCTTAAAGCCACAAGTCTGGTCTTTTGAAAGTGCAAGTAGGCTTAGAGCCACATCTCTGGTCTTTTAAAAGTGCCAACAGGCTTATAGCCATAAGCATGGTCTTTTGAAAGTGTCAGTAGGCTTAGAGCCACATCTCTAGTCTTTTGCATGGGAGCAGTTACAAAGATTGAAAGAAAACACTTCAAAGGAATATTTTATTTAAATAAGATAACTTTATTGATAATACCTCTTAAGATACGTACCATTCCACATCCTAGGTATCTGAAAGTCTCGTCTCGATGACATTTGGAGTGCGAGGAGCGATCAGCCCACTTACTTTTATCATGTACTACCCTCTCAATCAATGAACGCCAACTGCTGTCAATCGTGTTTTCAAAAACCCTTCTTAAAACTAGGTCTCCTAAGCCAACATATGCGACCTTACCTCAGATGTTATATAGATTCATCCTTGTTGGTACGAGGTTGAGCGATAACTATCGCCTTTCGAGCTCGCTTACCATATCTTTGGGTCTTTGGTGATGGTTTAAGATACTTTCTAAGGATTTCGGGTCCAAGTACGGGCATCCCAATTCTTCGAGGAACGACTACCATCCCATAGGGTGAGAGCAAATGGCGACACTCCAAAAGAGGGCTTCAAAGAAGGTCCCATAGGCCCAAAGAACTTCTAGTAGCTCGTCTACCCATTTTCCCTTAGCCGAATGTAGACGCTTTTTTAAAGCCGTCAAGAGGGTTTTGTTAGATGCTTTTGCCTGGCCATTGCTCTGTGGGTACCGCGGTGTTAGGTATAAATTTCTGATCTTCAGCCTTGCAGAAATTCTCGTGATATGTCATTGCCGTACCATGGCCCATTGCTGGCCATAATCGACTTGGGTATTTCGAACCTGGAAACAATATTCTTCCACACAATTGGACGACATCCTTATCTTTGATGGAGGCGAAGGCTTCAGCTTCTATCCATTTACTAAAATAGTCGATGGCAACTAACAACAGCTTTTTCTTAGCTGGGGTGGTAGGCAGCGATCCAACCATATCAATTCCCCACTAAGCAAAGAGTCAGGTCAGGATGCGGGCATGGCACCAGTCGCCTCCTTGACACGGGGTTTGTCGTCATAACCACACTTCTTAACGTAGGCTACCACATCAACTTTTTCATAGGTCAAGCCAATAATACCCTTTGTGTATGGGCCTTACGAGCTAAAAGTTCTACCGCCGAATGGTTTTCGCGATACCCATTCACGGAGTTCGCCAAAGATATATCATTCATGTCGAGTGGTGAGACACTTAAGATATACCGGGTCTGCAGGTTCGCCAGATAATCGCCTCGTCAACAAGGAAAGAACTCGCCGCCTAAACTCGACTGACCTTGCGGGCTTGAATCCCCATTATCCAAATTTATTCTCTCGAGCTCAAATAATGCATCATAGGAGCCGCCCAAGAAGCGGTCTGATGACTGATATGACTTACCCGACGGCTGTAATGTACGACAACCAGTAGTAGTGTAGTCAGTGGTGCTAGTTTCTTTTATCGAATGGATGCGCTCATCGCCGCCAATTTTGCCATGCCCTTTTCATCTCGAGTCCTCGGGATATGTCCGCTTTTGCTCATAAAATTCCCTAGTTCGCCGCTTGACCGCACTCCACATACTTGGTCATGTTCTCGTCTCGCATTGCATTCTCCGCTTAATTCGCCCTACTACTAATTGAGAGTCACTACGTATGAGAGTTTTTCATGATACTGACAGGCGTAGATCTACCCCGAATTGTGGATTACCATATTCGGGCTCATATCGATCGAAGTCTAGTCACATGACTCGCTTCACTTTTCCCCATTGCTTTAATTTACAAGTCGACTCCAACTCCCGTGTGGTGAGAAGCGTCGTCAACATTAAGAATCCACCAACCACCATTATCCTGGTCCACATCCGATTGCGGTAGTTCTGCTAAAAAAATTTCAATACCTGCCCCTTCAATGCCAAGTGAGGTTTGTATTGGATATCGAACTCGCTTAGCTCAATCGCCCATCGAGCCATCCTTCAGTATAAGTCAGGCTTATGTAGTGTTTCGCAAAGGGAGATTGGTCAGCACAACTGTAACACCCCGTCCCGAGAGGGTGTACAGATACAGAATCAGACAGTAGACATGGGTTTCCTTAATTATTTTCCAAATGCCATAATGGACTTTTAAAATTTGGCTTGCTATGAAATTATAAAATTTTCAAAGAATTAGTACACTTTTTGTAATTGGGCATGGAGTAATAAATATAATTAATGGAAGTTTAAATAGTAAAATAATAATAATAAATTGCCAAAATAGTTCAGAAAGTCTCTCAAAATTCTCTGCATTCGATGATTAAAACTGACTAGCTCGCGTTTCGTCTCGGCCAAATCTAGCAACCCGCGAAAAGTTTTGTAAATTCCAGACATTCGAATATTTAATAATTTCTAGGCGACGAGTTTAGAGTGAAACCTGAAAATGGGATTTTAGAAAAATCTCGAAAAATGGCAACTATTTAAAGAATATTCAATTATAATAAATGAAATTGAAACCGGGACAAAATAAATTGTTTCGGGGCTGAAAAGGATCGAGAAATGAAATAAAAAGGGACATGTGGGTCCCACTAGAAAAATGAAAAGAAAAAAAAAACGAAATTAAAAAAACAAACATAAAAGGCAAATGGCAAGGAGAAACAGACGGACAGAGAGTCTCGCAGAGAGGAGAGACGTGGTTTTTTATATTTTATTTTCTTCTTCGCTTCTTATCGATGCACGAATTCCACTTGTATCGCTCACGGAAAGGGTATGTAAAATTGGTATATGTTAAGAGAGCGCCACGCATAGGTACCAATATCTTAGCCTTTTGTTAAACTTTTAAAAGTGCAAAAATTTGCTACTCATATATTTCAGCCTAAATGCTATATAATGGCTTGAAATTTTCTAGAGACCGTGAGGTAGTAAACTCGGGCTCCCAAAATTTTTAGACTAGTTTAGGAATTTAATTTTCGGACCGTGTTTGACAAATGGTTGAATTTCGGACTGGTTTATTTGGGCTTGCTGAAATTTCGTGATTAGCCCGGGACAAGCTCGCACAAATTTTCGTAAATACAGATTAGACTGAAAGTCCTCGAGTCAAAAGTTTGCTAAAACATATAGTTTTTATGGGGCATTTAATGTATGGACATTTTGGTCAATTTCACATCATATTATCGATGTCCATCGAACGGGACTAGCACGTAAAGTTTTGTTGGGACCAAGCTTCACTGATATACCATTTTCAAAGCCTGTATGTTTTATGGTTAAAACGTTAAACCGAGGGCATTTTCGTAATTTCAACGACCATTGTGTAGGCGATTTGAGCATCCGATCAGACCTGTGAGCGCCGACAAGATTTGGAAAGAATTACCAAGAAAAGGCGAGTATTCAAAATCATTTTTTAAAACGAGCGTTTAAATACCATAATTTTAAAGTGCTTTAAAAATATAGATTTATAAAGCATTTTTTAGCTCCCAATTGTTATACTCAGCAGAAAAGTTCGATTAAAGATTTAAGAAATGGGGCTTAATTGCTTAGCAAAACCCCTAGATGGCACAACTCGCCTCACGATGTATTTTGACAGTATGACAATGTTGAGTGGATATTATGACTAACTATATCAGCCTGCCTAAGAATTGGGAAGCAGATCAGTATATATTTATATAAGGAGCTGCCTCTCTCGCACATCTTCGAGGTATATAGTTGGGCCACACATGAGGTGTTAATCTGAGGTTCTCACCGGCATTTTGGTTCCGAGGTTCCATTATGCTATATAGATCCCGCCGTGTTCACCGGACCATATTAGCCTGGTAGTGTTCCGAGGTTCACTACCGATGCCAGGTTCCGAGGTTCCGAAGCATCACGTCTAGGGTATTTCAGAAATGGGCCGCAGTGGTTGGTACTTAATTTACAGTATAACACTTTCAGATATTAACCACCACCAAATGGGGCTTTCTAATAGTAGTAAATAGTTTTCAAAACAAGCTTTTCAACAAAGATAAATAGTTTTAACGCTTTTTAAGAAGAGAATAGTTTTGTAATGCTTTTTAGCAAGAGAAATGCCTGTAACGCTTTTTTAAATGGTTTTCATAGCAAAAAACTCGGCTTCATAAAACAGCTTACAACCATTTTTGTACGTATTTTCATATTTGGAGGTACAAACAGCAGACAGTTAAGATTTAGAACTTATAGTACTCCACCGAGCCCGCTGGCCTATAGTTTTCGTTTTTAAATAATTTTTCAAAAAAAGCCGGGCCGAAAAGACCTTTCCGTAACTTCTCGGGCCCTAGACACGGTTGCATTATATATAAGATAAGGTGTAATTAAAACTAGTAAAAGTTAAAATGGGGTAAATTTGTATATAAAAATATCTTTTGTAAAATATGCATGCATGGTTTTGAGAGAAACAAAGTTGCGTATAAAACTTATATCAGATCGATCTTTATCTTATATTTCGATGAGGACCGCAGGTCCTTTATTGTCAGAATGGACATTTGGAAAATATCGGGAGTGTATTTTGTTTTATACAGGATTTATTTCGGGGCTTAACCACTGCGGCAATCGTTATGTCACGGATTCGCTAAATCTAAAGGCGTGATTTTGATAGAAAGTGAAAATTTTATAACCCACGCTTTCCAACACAATTTCAACGCTTTTAAATCTGCTTAGCTTCATGGTAACTTGTCAGATGAGCGAGCTGGCTGGGAGGTTTCCGTGGAGTTGCTCGCATTTCGTCACCAGGGAACTGGTCCGCCAACTTGGTATCGCAGCCGCTTTTAGGTGATAGTTCGCTCGCTTTTTCGCGACGCTTTCCCACGCATTTCTATAGAATTGTTTTTATAATAATGATTTGCTATTGCAACCTACATTGTTTTGCTAATCCTTGCATGCATCAAATATTGAAAAGTGTCACTGAATCTTTTAATCTTGAAATTCACAGCATTATGTCTAGACGAGGTCGTAGAGGTCAATTCAGATCTCTCCGCACCGAGGCACCACTGTGAGATATGTCGAGCACACCTCGGGGATTCGAAAATGTGCTTCAATGAATCAAATTTCAAATGTAACCATACATCGAGGTCAGCAGACCAGCACAGACACTCACGATGGATCAGTTATACATTGTTACAAAGCAGCCTACCTGTCAGCACGAGCCTCCCTTAAGAGCAGAGGGGCATGATAACGCGCCTAAAATTAGGGCTAAAACTTATGATGGTACCTATGACCGAGGCAAGATATCATGCATAGATGTGGTTAGTGAAATTTATGCAAAGATGGGGTGTTCGGGATGAGCAAAGTCCTCAGTGGTTCTCGATGGCGCCAGGCTGCTGACTCGGTGGGAGGCCATTAAGAGGAGACACCCTACAGAGTCACTGGGACCGGGCCCCGGATGCATTTACGCTGCATGCAGATTTACCCGCAGAGTTATCAGATGTAAAAATAGAAGAATTCCTCTGTGAAAGAGTACGGTCCTCGATAAAGGATGTAATATGAGCAGAGGTTTTCGAACTCGTAAAACTGTGCCTATGATACAGAAAACGAGGAACATAAGGTAAGCGATCTACGGCCTGGCCAATCTGCATATCAGTTCATCTAGCCCGGGGCATCTCAAAAATAACTTTGGAGAGTCGGCCGAGGCTGCACTAAGGGTAGAAAGGACAGTCAGCTTTAACCTGTATGCCTGGACAATAAGAGAGAGGCCCAAGACTAGTCACCAGCACTGGCCATTTAAGAGAAAGAAAGGAAAGAAGGGACCATTTAGAGGCTCAAGATGAGGAGCAGCATTTAGCCAAGGATCCGTTCGATCACCAAAGAACCCAGGAGGTGGCATCTTCGATCATTTTTCCATCGCACTTACATGTCGAGGAGGCATCTCAAGAGCGCAGATGAATATACATGATGTTTCCATCATAAGTGAAGGTCACTCGAGACCTGTCTACGCAGAAGCCGCAGAGACTCGGTGTAGGTACACAGCATTCACCCTGTGCACTGAAATGCAGCCCCGGGCCAGCCGGTAGGGGCGGTTTAGGCAGAGGTGGCGTATAGCACTGGCAGAAGCCTTAGGGGCGCAGGAGGCGTAGGCAAGATCCCGACTAGCCGCATTCGCAGTGGTACATGTACAAGCTCGTATTTAGCAACACACAGAGGTGGCATCACCGCACGTGATTACCGTATGATTTCGCTTTACGATCATGATGCATATGCATTTGCACCCAGAGCCACTATATATTCATTTATTTCAAGATTTATTCACTGAGAGGCACCCGCATGTGAGTCCCAAAATCTCATAGATGGTCGTATGGTGGTTTCCTTTAATCTGGGGATACTATGATATCCAAGATAATTCCAGTGTAGCGTATTGGTGATCCGTAATAAGGATTTTCCACAGACTTGAGCAAGGTTGGGGTATCCATGATTTCTATAATCTGGTATGGATCGTTATTCGCATGCAGCCGCCTTAGATCGCTATGTTAAGGAAGTAAGATTGTTCTACAAGAGGAACCAGCGTGATATTTCTGGGAATCGTATATAGATCGCCCTTAGTCCCATTAATGCCATGACCGCCCCGAAAATGCTTCTAGCACGCTGTGGTTATCTGGCTCAGAAGGATGGGAGACAAGTGGTGACACTACCGAAAACATCCCCATAGTCAAAGAGTTCCCGCATGTCTTTCCTGCATGATATTTCGTGTTTACTCCCGATAGAGAAATTGAGTTCGTTATTGAACTAGTTCCAAGGACGAAATGACATCCATTCCTCCATACGTAATGGCCAGGAGAGTCGGGGAAAGAATCAAGGCACAATCGGGAGTGAATTGTTAGCGTGGTTTCATCCGACCTAAGACTTTCACCGTATTCAGCCTTCTCAGAAGAAGAAAGATGGAAGCTACTTCACTGTGTGTATAGACTATAGACAGCCGACCCAAGACAATACGCAACCAAAGATCCACTCGTATAGATGAGCTATTTGACCAATTGAATCATCTCTTGCATATTCTAAGATCGACCTAAGGTCAGGCTACCATCGGGGCTGGAAGGTCCGGAGAATGATGTTTCTAAGACTCCGCCAGACGATACGGTCACTACGAGTTCTTTTGATGCTATCTTGATCACTAATGCCCCAATTAAGGTCATGGATTTGATGAATGTGGTATTCATCCATATTTAGATAAGTTTGTGATCGTATTCATCGATGACATTCTAAGAATCAGCAAATTCCAGGAACATGCAAAGCATTCCTGACAAGACAGTGTAGACCTCTAGAGAGCGTCATTATACGCTAAGTTTAGTGCGCGCTTTGGTCGACAAAGTAGCTTTTTGGTCATGCGTCATTTTCGCGTATGCATAGCCATGATCCTCGAAGATTAAGCTATAGTGAACTGAAGCCACCCACAAATGCTTCAAGTTCAGCTTTGACAAGGTGTTATTACAGAAATTTGTTGATGGATTAAGATATAAACTCCGTTGACCAATCTATCAAAAAAGATCGAAATTGAGTGGTCGATACCTACAGTATACTGAGGAGTCAGACAGAGATTGGACGACGCTCCAAGATTAGGGGCACTACCTAGGGAAAGGACTCAAGCATGCGGGTATATAGTGATGCATCCGCATAAGGGTTGTGGTGTTTTGATGCGTGATGGCAGTGATAGCTTATGCTTCCAAATGCTATAAAGAAGCACCACGTAACTACCCGACCCATGATTTAGAATCCAAGAAGAATGGCGTCTAAAAAGATCCTGGCATTATCATATGGCGTTCCCACGATATTCACACGATCATAAGAGCCCCAAGAAGATATCTTCACTCGAAAGAGCTTAACTTAAGGCACACGGTGGGTCGGAGTTGATTAAGGATTGCGGATCAGCACGACAGTACCATCCGTGGAAGGCCAATGTAGTACGATGCCTTGCCTGAACCTGAGGGTTCCTATGCTTATATGCAAGCATACAAAGATATCTCCCATTGCTATAGAGCTGAGATTCGAGCTCCAGGCCTGTGTAGCTGATGCGGGACACTATCAGTATCATTTTATGTTCGTCTCTTCAGGATCAGATCAAGGAAGGTCGAAGGGTGCTCGTAGACAGATTAAGCCAGGGGCGTGAGATCGAGGGTGGTAGGAAACCGCAGTTCCATATCGTAGACGATGGCGTAATAGTTAGAGGGAGTCGATCAAAAAATTCTAAACAGTGAACTAAAGGGAAACTCGGGAAGAGGCTCACTCTTCAAAGATATGCCATGCACTCCCGGTAGCACCAAAGATGTATCACACCCAGGAGCATTATCGGGTGGAAGGGCATGAAAAAGGAAAATTGTAGATTCGTGATCCGCATGCCTAACCTCGTCACACAGGCACAGCACCTAAGCCCGCAGAAAGATACAAGACCTTAGATTCCCGTATGGAAGGGATAAGATTACATAATTTTGTTGATTTTGCCCGAGAACTCCTGAGACAACACGATGCCATATGGGTGATAAGGGATAAGACCAACGAAATCGCTCATTTTCTCCCAAGCATAATGATGACCTCGACAAGCTCGCCAATTATATGCAGGAGATAGTTAGATTACATGGTGTGTTCCTCTATCGATAGTCTCGCATCGGTGACCCCGCATCTTACATCCATTTTGGTCCAGCCTTACTGTGATGCCATGGGGACTCGCTTGCACTTTAGCACAATCCTTCCATCCTCGGGGACATGGTCACCAGAGAACTATCTCAGACACTAGAGGATATGCTTGAGCATGCGTGATAGAGTTTAAGTGAAGTCGATACGTGATTTATCTCTCCGCCGATGGAGTTCGGGCCTACAACAACGTTATCAATCCAGCATAGGCATGGCTCCATTTGAAGCATTGTATGGCCAGAAGTGTCGTACTCCCGTATGCTGCGATGAAGTAGGAGAGAGAAGACCGATAAGCCCAAGAGTTAGCCAGACATTTTGGGGATAAGATCCGGGGATTGGCCCGAGACAGACTCAAGATAAATGTGTGACAAACAGTAGTTATGCGGACAAACGCCGTAGGGATCTCCGGGGCCACACAGGTTCTCCTCAGTTTCCTCAAAGGTGTCTCAGATTGAAGATATGAAAGTCGAGGCCCGTGATATATAAAAGGAGATTATTGCCGAGCGGGACCAAGAGCATAGATTAGACCTTCCTCCGTGAGTCGTCTAAGGTTCATAATGTGTTTCATGTATCCATGTCTGCAAGTACATTCCAGATCCTCCCATGTACCTCGCGAGATCACCATAGAACCAAAGGATGACTGACCTATAAGGAGCAGCCAATGCAAGACAGTAGATTGCAGAGATGGTTTTGCGAATAAGGTCATTGGTCTCCGTTAGTCAAAGTTCATGTGAATCATGGAATTAAAGAGGCTACATGGGGAGTCAGTCGCACAAATAATATCCTCGCTTGTTTCGCATTTTCAAGGTATCCTCTTATGTTATTTTGTTCATTTCGAGACCTAAATGTTCTTAAGGGAGGGGAGGATTTGTAACACCTCAGTCCTTAAGAGGGTACGGTATGTAACCGTATGTGCATCAAGGGCTTCCTTAATTATTTTAGTGTCATAATAGAATTTTTGAAAATTGGTTTAAGGGTGAAATTATAAAATTTTCAAAGAATTGTGGCACTTTTGCAATTAAGGAAGGTGGAGGGGTGAAAGTATAATTAATTTTGGAAGTTTAAATAAGAAATAATAATAACAAATTGCCAAAATAGTTTAGGGAAGTCTCGAAAATTTTCTGTGATCTCAGATGACGAAACTGGACTGTGGCAAGTAAGCTTCAGTCTCAAGGAATCTAAGAACCTGAAAGAAAGCTGCTAAATCTAGATAATAGGAATATTTTACTAATTTCTGGAAGCATTTAGTTTAGAGTGAAAAACCCGAAATGTGAGATTTTAGAAAGTCAAAATGGCAAACTATTTAAAGAATATTCAATTACGATAAATGAAATCAAACCTGACAAATAACTGCTTCGGATCGAAACATCGAGAAAATGAAATAAAAAGGGACATGTGGGATCCCACTAAAAATGAAAAGAAAAAACGAAATTAAAAACAAACATAAAAGGCAAATATGTGGAGAAACAGATTTTATTTGCGAGAGAGTTCCAAGGTGAGAGGGAGACTTATTTTTTATATTTTATTTTCTTTTTCTTCGTTTTTCTCGACATTTACTGGAATCGAATCGTAGACGTTTGATCGCAGATAAAATCTGGTATACGCCAAGAGAGCTACGCATGTGTACCAATATCTTAGCCTCGTTAAACTTTAAAAGGCAGGTACCTGGTTTACTAAGGCGACTGTTCTCAAATGCTATATAATTGCCATGAAATTTTCTTAGAAATCGTGGAAAGTAGTAAACTTCAGTCCCAAATTCTTAAACAGTTTAGAATTTTTAGACTTGACCGTGTTCTGGACAAATGTGGTTGAATTTCTCGGATCAAGCTGGACAAGCTTAGTTGAAATTTCGTGATTGTACGACAAGCTTCCGACAAATTTTTTAAACGCCAGATACTCTCTGGAAAGTCCTCGAGTCAAAAGTTTGCTAAAACATATAATGATGCAGACGAATCGTTGCATGACATTTCGTCAATTTCACATCATATTATCGATGTCCATATCGAATCGATCAATACTGCAAAGTTTCTGCGGTGAATCAAGTTCGCTCGATATAGCCATTTTGAAAGCCCTGTATGTTTTATATTAAACGTTAAACCGAGGTCATTTTCACTAATGAATTGTAGGCGATTTGAGCATCCGACTGGGCACCTGTAGCATTCAAGATTCGTTAAATTGGCCAGAAAAGGCGAAAGACTCAAAATCATTTTTAAAACGAAAGCGTTTAAATTACAATTTTGTAAAGTGTTGAAAATATAGATTTATAAAAGCATTTTTTACCTCCTCCCAATTGTTATACTATTAAAGTTCGATTTCAAAGATTAAGAAACAACTTATTCTGGCTTATGTAAAAACTCCTAGATGGCAGCAAACAGCCTTTCTACGCATGTATTTCGGATTGTGTAATGGCAATGTTATGGGATATTATGACTAACTATACACCGGCTTCGGCAATTTGGGTTGTGGATCTTAGTATATATATTTATATGCTGAGTCGCCGCACATTCCCGAGGTATATAGCTAGCGCTAAATACTTAGTATACATAGCGAAGGAGGTGTTGGTTCCGAGGTCTCACCGAGCACTGTGGTTTCGAGGTCGTATTATATATATAGATCCCGTCGTGTTCATCGGACTATATCGGGTCGGGAAAAGTCTGGTGCCCACTAACATGCCAGTTCCGAGAGGTTCAAGCATCACGTCTAGGTATTTCGTAAATGGGCCAGTAGTGGCTGGTACTTAATTTACGCATCATCAAACAAGCTGTCATTAAATAGCTTTCAAAATGGCCAAACTGTAAATAGTTTTAACAATACCGAAATAGTTTTCAAAACAAGCCACAGCTAGAACGCTTTTAGAAATGGTTTCATAGCAAAACTCAGCTTTTCTCATAAACGCTTACAACCATTTATGTACGATTTTCTTACATTGAGGTACAAACAGCTAGACAGCAAAGATTTAGAACTTATAGTACTAATGAGTCTGCTCGCTCATAGTTTTCTGCTTTTAAAATACTGCAAAAGTGTGTGCCGGCTTCTGAAAGCACTTTCCAATCCTCACCTAGACGTCAAAGGCATTTGCATATAAGATATAATTAAAACTAGTAAAAGTTAAAATGTGGCATTTTGTATATGTAAATATCTTTGTAAATATGCATAATGTTTGAGAAAATACAGTTATGATAAACTTATATCGATTGATCTTTATTCATATTTGATGATAATCGTGAGGTCCTTATTGTCGTAGTCGACATTTGGAAACATTGGGAGTGTATTTTTGAGCTTACACAAAGTGATTTGGTGGCTCAGCTTAACCACCGTGCAATTCAAGAGGCTGCCTGGATTTCTATAAATCTAAAGGTGTGATTTTGATAGAAAAGTAAAAATTTTATAACCCACGCTTCCAAATACGCTTCAACAGCTTTAATCTGGGCTAGCTTCATAGTAACTTGTTTACGGAAGAGAGTTTGGTCGAGGTTACTGTGGAGTTGTCTGCGATTTCCGCCACTAGAAGGCCATTAACAATCCATACAGGTGCCCGAAGTAGGGGTGAAGCTTCTCTGGTTGCCACGTAGATCTTTAATGTTGCTTGTTCGAGACGGTGTACCGAAGCCGCTGCTAAGGATCATTTATGAAAAATATTGGTCTTTGTTTTTTGTTTTCATCTTCTTTGAACAAAGCTGCACTTACTGAGACTTCTGACACTGCTAGGTAGAGATAGAGTGTATCGCCTGCCCTTAGGCTAGCCAGAATTGGTGGTTCGGTAAGATACTATTTGATCGCCATGAAAGCTTTATCGCATCTTCATCTCAGCCAACTGCCTGCCCCTTCTTCCTAGTGACAAAACGGCTTTAGCCAATCATGAAATGGGATATGAATCACCCAAGGGTCGCTAGCCTACCAAACAATTCCTGAGTGCAGAAGCCCGAGAGTCCACTATAGCTTGAGTCGCATCTGGTCGCCTCACCTCTCCTGCCCACCATAAACCAGAAACTTACTTTCCGAATTGACTCCGAACGCACATTTCAAAGGGTTGAGTTTCATGTCGTACCTTCGCAATAGCTCAAAGGCCTCCTATAGATGCTAGATGTGATTGAAGCGTTCACTAGATTTTACAAGCATATCGTCGATATAGGCTTCCATGGTATTGCCCAATAGTGGTTGCAATATCTTAGTTACCAATCTTTGATAGGTTGCCCTAGCATTCTTCAATCCAAAAGGCATCACATTGTACAAAGATGTTCCCATTCGTGTAATGAAGGTCAAAGTTTCTCCATTAAGAGGGTGCATGAGAATCATGATATTTTTGAAAGCGCCCGTAAACGACTTAGCCTGGTGCCTACCGCAGAGTCAACAATTTGAACTATACGCAGCAAGGGGAAACTATCTTTTGGGCATGCTTCGTTGAGGTCAATGTAATCTATACATACTCGCCACTTGCTGCCCTTCTTTGGAACCACCACTACATTGGCTAGCCATTTAGAGTACTTTACTTATCTGATGAAACCTGCTCTTAGTAAGTTGTCTACCTCCGTCTAGATGATTTGATGGCAATCTGAGTGGAAACGCCTTACTTTCTATCTCACTGGTTTAGCCGTGGAGATGATGTCTAGTTTGTGAGAGGCCACCGTTAGATTAATTCCGACCATATCTGAGTGGCTCCAAGCGAACACATCTATGTTATTCAACAAGGCGAGTCGCAACTGTTCTTTTTCGTCATCTGTCAGAAGAGAACTAACATAAGTGAATTTCGGCTTCAGCCCTAGGGTCCACTGGGCCACGATCCTTCCTCCGCCCGATCGGCAAACTATGATCGCTACACGAGGTTTGATCCGAGGGGAGGACTTCAGGCTCTTCTCCCCTTTGCCTCGCATGATAATCGATAAAGATCGCCATATTAATCGATTCACCGCCCAAAAGGTCAACTCCGACCATTTCAGGGTAGGTCAAGTAAACAACTTCACGAGTGCAACCAGCTCCACCCTATTATGGTACTGTAAGGGCCCAAGTCCCAACGATCGTGAACAAACTTGGCCGAGTGACTAGGGCCTACTGCGTGAGCATGATATCACCCACAGCATTATATAGCTCTTAATTCATTAAACTAGAGAATTTGCCTAACTCGAATTCAACACCCTAAGGAGTTTCATCTGGTCAAGGCAAGTAGTTGCAAATAAAATCTCACTATGCGCGAGGATCCACCAATACCAGGTACATAAAAACCGCTTAATACAGAGATGAGTACCACGATCATAGCGTGAACAATAACTTATTCCTATGGATATGGAGGAGATATGAGGCCATCTATGGTCCTGGTTTCTTCACGACTGCCTTTTATGTGGATAGCATTTACCATGGCTTTGACTATGGCAGCTCTTAAAATCTTCTTCTATTAGCGCTTTGACTGATATTGGTCGTCAAACGGGCCGCCCAATATATAATTTATGATTGGTCTAGGTTCTAACGGGGTTATGGCTCCGACTGTAATTCTGTCTGCTACCGGCCCTGACTCCTCTCTATGGTCTGCTTTGATATACCTCATAAGGTGTCCAACTTTGACCAGTTTTTCCACTAA
This sequence comes from Tetrastigma voinierianum, assembly GCA_016808115.1. Classification (NCBI taxonomy): domain Eukaryota; kingdom Viridiplantae; phylum Streptophyta; class Magnoliopsida; order Vitales; family Vitaceae; genus Tetrastigma; species Tetrastigma voinierianum. The sequence goes on from JAEQBH010006429.1 coordinate 120,986, forward strand.
AAACTTTAGGCTTTGGCACCGGTCTCATGCCCATGATCCCAATGATAATCGCATCGCAAAGATTCGCTTTCTTCGAAGGATCTGCCCTCTAATGGGCAGCTAATAAAATTTTGGCAAATCATGAATGATGGGTGATAGCTCGCATTTGAGATGTTCGTGGGGTGGAACTAAGGCGCTCTTTCGCGGATCGATCATAGATCTTCAGATTCATCATTTTCGACTCTGACACTTCTTCGCATGTATTTAGTCCCGGCCTACTGACTCAGACCACGACAATGGCTGGGCCACATGTCAGTTCTCCAAAGATCAAATACTTCTATCTACCACCTATATAGTTCCTTCCATTGTCTTGTGTCTAAATATAGTTTAATTGTGCAATGGCGTGGACGACCAAAAGCTTCTCCTAAAAGTTCTAAAGGATCAGATCCAAAGTAAGTAAGATCTCTACCCATCGAATGGCTTGCTCAAATCTCCTCTTAAAAGTCTCGAATAGATTCTGATTCCTACTTGAGAATAGCTTGTAAGGAGCTGATGTTCCTTTTGTCGCACTCAACAAAGGTATTGCGATATGAATGCCGCCCACGGGTCATTGAATGAGTTTATTGAATTACGCAGGAGCTTATGAAACTAGGCTAACGCGAGCCCCTGTAAGCTAGTCGGGAACACTTTACACAATAGAAGGTCATTGTCGGCATTTAGTATCATTGCCTAATTATAGTGGAGCATGTAATCGTAAGGGTTAGCAAAGTCATCGAACACACAAAGCGGGTGAGAATAACTAGTGAGGTGGCTCAGACAAGAATGTGTCGCCTTAGCAAGAGTGAGAGTATGTCATCGGGAAATTAAAATCAGTCGCCAAGAAAGATGTAAAATCTTAATCACATTTTTCTGTCATATCCACTTTCCCTATCAAAGATTATTCTCCAATGCAAGTATGAGAATGAAACAGGAAATTTTATGATAAATACTTCACGTATTTCCTCCATATTTATTCATTTATCAATAACGAACGCTATATACAAAAAGATATCGATCGTGGTATTAAACTCTGTGTGATCGACACCTAATCTAGCATTTAGTGAGACACTCGCGCCACAGACGCCGGATTCCGCTAATAGTGCCCCGCCACACAGAGCGGCCGCCGCTTCACATCGTATGCTACTAAAGTTGTCGCTAAACTCGACTCTATTGAGTAGCGGTCTAAAAACCATAGTACTCACAAATAATGGTAACAATAATAAGAATAGTGATAATCATAATAATAATTAATCAGGATAATAAAATTTATTTGAAAGTTAATATTAAAAAATATCAAAATTAATAAAAGGCTTGAGATTAGAAATATATTTTAAAGATGGCAAAAGTTTGACACAAATGGTAATGTAGCTTACTGGTTGGACTTTTATATTCTAAGCTAGAGGTCAAAGGTGGTTCAAGTTTTGGGTTTGTCAATTGGTAAAATTATTTAAAAAGAAAAAATACATAAACTCAAAGGTTTGGAAATAAATATACAAGAAGTAACTTCAAATTAGGAAGAAATCTCTAGCATGCTTACAGGGCAGTTTGATAAGAAAAAACAGATTAGGAAGCATATAAAATAGGGAAATAGGATTTACACATAAAATAGAAAAATGGAGAAAGAAAATAAATGTGAAACTATATAAAATAGGAAAATAGGATTTAGGATAATAGAGAAAATAAATATTAAAATATATTAAATAGGAAAAAAGGATGGTTATTTACAAAAATAATCAATAAGGTAGTTGAGATCAAGAAAGAAAAATAGCATGATTTACATTTGAAATTTGGTTTGAGGAATGGCCTGATTTCCATTAAAAATTGATTTTTTTTTTTTTTTTTATAGAAAACAACAAAAGAATAAAATTTGGGTAGCAAGAGTAATTCTGAGGGTATTTTAGAAAAAAATTAGGTAACAAAAAAATAATAAAAAAAAAAACAGAAATTCATGGCATCATGATCAAATTTGGAGTAGCATTAAAAGCACCCATCTTCCTATCTCCCTAATATCTCTCTATTCATATGAATTTAACAATTAACAAAATAGTAGTAATAATAATACATAATAACTAATTACATTATGACCTGGAATATAATTTGATCACGACACACAAAATAGTCTTGTAAATCTACATCATCATCCTGAAAGAAATATATGTGAGAAATCTAATTACATCTAAACAATTAATAAAAAAAAGTCATAACTTAACTAATATGGCCTTAAAGAAAAAAATAAGAAAAAAAAAGAAAAAAAAAAGAAAGAAAAGAAAAATTAGGAACCAAAAGATGCGTACTTATCCTTTTTGTCATTTTTTTTTTGTTGCTTTCGTAGCCTTTGTAGATGATATTCTTTTTCTTCCCCATGTTTGGATAATGTTCTTTTTCTTCTCCAATGTTTTAAAAATCAAATAAATGATTGAATTAAAAAAATTATCGGTTCACAATTCATCGACGGACGACGACGTAATCGCCATTGAATCGACGATATAATAAATATATTATTTATATTTTATTTAAATTTTAAAATATACCACAATTTTTTAAGATATTATTTGTTACTTTTTATATAAATAAAGTATTTTAAAATTTATTTTGAAAATATGTATAATGCTTAAATACGAAAACATATTAAAATCGAATACTTAATTGGTAGAAGAATATATAATTTATTAACATTTAAAAAAATCACACACGACAGTACAAATTCAGTAGAAATATTTTCTGTAAAGATTTACCGACTTTTTTTAAGCACAAACCTTAACCTTCTAACCCTATAAGTTTTTTAACCATAAGCAAAACGATTGATTCATCTGGTTCACCGATTTAACTGTCGATTCAAACAGTTCTCATCCGATTAATCCACAATCGATTTTTTCCCCATGTTTGCTTCTCCTCCCAAAATTTCTTCTTTCTCCCTTCTTTTATCGTCCCTAATCTATATCCTCTCCTTGCTCTTATTTTTAAAATATAGGATCCCCTTAAAAACTAACCCTAAAACTCTCGGAAGGAAAAAGATCCCCACCTTCCCAAAAGAAAATTGATAAAATAAAATTCTAAAAAAAAAAAAAATCTAATCAAAATCAGAATCTAATAAAATCAAAATAAAATAAAATAAAAATGAAAAAAATAATTTGAGCACAAATTTGGGTTCTACAAATGGCTTCACTTAATCTGGGAAATTTGTGCTTCCCAACACGCATTTCTTCGAAAACCCATTTTGTTTTGAGCTCCAAACCTCAGTTTGTGTCCTTCTCTGGAGCTTTAGGAAAACCTTCAAGGCAGAAATTCTCAACTCGTGTAATGGGTTGTTCTTTTTCTTCTTCTCACAGGCCAGAGAACATCCAAGGTCTGTCATCTCTCAATTTTCCCCTCTTTTTTCCTGAACCAGATTGTTAATTTTACCTTTAAGACAGTTACACACTCATAGGCGATCCTTTGTTTTATTTTTGTGAATTCATGATGCTGTGGTGGATTCATTTCTTTACCATGTTTTCTGTTGTGAGAATCATTGGTTCTGTTAATGTTCTGGTGTTTCTGTGGAACAATTGATACTATTGAGTTAAGGAGAAATTATTATTTTAGATTTTGTTTATGTGTTTTGTCTGGATTTTGTTTCATTAGAAGTTTTAGGATATGCTATATCTTATCTGTTACCCTGTCAATGAAAATTTTATGCTGAAATTGTCATTTCATAAACAGGAAGTAGGTTTTATAAGTGCAGTAACTTTCAGAATTTGAATTTTGATAGTCTGGAAATTGGATATCACCCATTGGTGCAACTAATTGTTTTGAGAGAAACAGGAAACCCTTGAAATATTTGAGCTACAAAAATTTTAGAGCACAATATAAGATCTTGTTTAGCCACGTTCCTGGCTCTATTCCATTTGCTCAGCTGAATGATCATTCAAAATTTGGTGATTGTGTCTTGATGAATATGTAAACTTATGTTTATAGGCTAGAATGTTAAGGGCATACTTATAACCGATCTAATGATGAACAACCACTTTTATTGAGTTCTCCAAATGTGGAAATCTCTGCAGTAGTATTGGTTGGGCTTTCAGAAAGATTGCTACTTAAATAGTTTGCTGAAGTGGGAGTCCTGAAGAGTTTAAAGAAAGATGTGCCTGGTTAGGTTATTTAGGCAATTGGTTCGAGGATGAAATGTATGATAGAAGACCAATGATCTCAGTTCATTATAGGCTATGGGCAAAATAAACTTGTGAAATTTATGTAAAGAAATTTGGATTAACCTTGTGAATCTTTCTTTATTTTATTAGAATTTTACGCATTTTTATGTCATTGAATTTTCAAAATACCATTCCTTACTTAAAATAGAAGTATACATACATATATGTGCGTTTATTGATGGTTTGAAAGGATATGATTGAAGAAAACGGAGAATTTCTTACCACCAAGCTTTTGCGTGTGTGTGGACAAATTGATGATCTGAAAGGATACGATTAAGAAAAGGGAAAATTTCTACCACCAAGCTTTGTTATGTGTGTCTACCTGGGTTTTTTTATTACATCATCTTCAAATATAAGTATAACTTTTTTTGTATCGTGCAGAGGCAAGCAAAGTAGATTATAGCTCTATTAGTGATCAAGAATGGAAGAAACGCCTCACTGAAGAACAATTCGACATTACTAGACAAAAAGGAACTGAGAGGCTACTGGGTGGCGACAGATGAATCTCTGACATTCTGTAGGCTCAAATGTTGTCTACACTTTCTTCCTCTTTCTTCTTCTTCTTTTCTTTTTTATTTTTTATTTGCTGAACTTGCAAGGTATATCTCTGAAAATATCATATGACATGATCATTTAATAAATTGATTCCATTTGGGAACATATATAGAACTTCTGGATCATTAAATATTTGATTCCACTTGAGAACATTTCAAAGTACTGAAATGTGAGTGGAACAAGTTCAAGAGAGGTCTATCCTTGATGCATTAGCATGCTTTCATGCATCAGGACCATATTTATACCACGTATTGGTTGTTTTCTGTTTGCATCCACATCCTCTGATGCCACATAAAATTATCAGCAGAGGAAGAGCTCTGTATGTGATTATGGTAAATAAATAGAATTGAACCTCAATACATGACCGATAGAAAACACTGATTACTTCTCAAACTAAGCCTGGAAACTTGTGAACTTATTACATCTCTACCTTTGTCATATCATGGATCTATTTCATTTCATCTTATTTTCCTCTTCCTTTTTCAGGAGTACTGAACACCAAAACCCCGAACTTACCATTGCATCTGTTGTGATACACCATTAGAGTAAGTGTCCTACTTGTATTAGGCTTTATAAGTACTGGGAAGCCCTTGAACAACTTTATAAAACTGATTGGATATTATACTCTTGCATGTAGAGATCATCTACTAAGTTTGACAGTGGAACTGGTTGGCCATCTTACTATCAGCCTATAGGAAACAATGTGAAGTCGAAATTAGACTCGTCTATCATTTTCATGCCTCGTCAGGAAGTTCTTTGTGCAACTTAGATGTTTATCTCGGCCATGTCTTTGATGATGGTCCACCACCACTGGGAAACGATATTGTATCAATAGGTAAATGTTTCGCCGTTGGGCTCTGTTTCCCCTTTAAGTTTCTTTTATACGGATTTGATCTAAAATATGGTTATATCTGGGCAGTGCTTCCCTGGAAACTGAAACCAGAGTGAGGTATCAAGCAATATGTCACAGTGATGGGTATTGAAATCGGACTAAACGCTTTACGTATAGCATATGAGCATTCTATACTAATTTCAATCTTGTGAACTGGTTGTCCAATCTTATGAGAAAATAAATGAATAATGCCTATGGTGGAACTATCTTGTAAACTCCAAATACATAACCATGAAGAATAGTTGATGTTTGTGGATACTGACATATATACATATGCTTCTCTGAAATGTCATTCTTTTGTTGTAACTATCAGTGTATGAAGTTGGATAAATCTTATTCCTTTTATTTTTCTTTCACATGTATTAGCAGCCTGTAAACTTCTTTTTCAACCAATATTGACAGCAATGGTCAGTGTCGAAATGTCGCGATATATCGCCGACATTTCGGTGTCGGGTCATCTTGACACGATCGCCCACAACAGTCGGACGGGAGTGAGAATCCAGAAAAATCAGCCAAAATCACCAATATATCGGTACATAAGCTTTATATCGGCGATAATTTCGACGGGAACCAACACGTGGAACAGACACGCATATCGCTGTGTTTTTTCTAGCATTTTACCAATATATTGGTAACTACAGCCGATATATCGGTGATATTTTGGCAATAATTATGTGACGATCCAAAGGCTAAGATTATAGATAAGTGTCGAGATTTGGGTCAGTTTTTCAAACCTCCAACCCGCTACCATGATCTAATCTGGCCATAATTCAATCTCGTTGCTATCCAACGCCGCGATTGAATCTAGCAATTCCCTTTGGTTCCAAATCTGCCATATTTTTATCCGACAATGAATTTTGAATATTTGACTCCTGATCTAACAGCTATACTGATTTCAACGATAGATCAAGATTTAACAGCCATAATTGATTTCTAAATTAATGATTAATCATCTCTACATCCTTAAATCATTCCAAATTTCATATCAAATGCAATGCGATTTCAACGAAGCATACGCCAACCCCTAATTTCCTATCCATGAAGAGGTTGTAGGTACAACCGTATAAGTCAAGACATTTACGCATTTACATGCTCCGATCATATAATCAACATTATCGAAACATCATGCCTCAGAGATGAAAGTATATTGTTTTCTACTAAGACGGCATCCTTCATCAAACGTTATACTAGCTCACATCGATCTTCATTCTCGTGGCTGTTAATTTTCATTGCAATGTAATATCAATGTGTGTATTTGATTATTAATGTCATTTTTACACTTTTACAAAAGTATTTCCATGAATTTCAAAATATTTTTGTTAATTTCCGATATATCGCTATTCATGTAAAAATATCCACCGATATATTCGTAAAATCTAAGTACCGATATATCTGTCAAAACCGATATTTTAACCTTGATAAATACTAACTTTTTTGACTTGATTACTTGCTAAGCACAAAATTGTATTTCCTAACTTGTTTAAAGAATGCATATGGGTATGTAGGACATGGGTCTTGGTATAAATATGGAGAAATTTAGGTGAAGAATGGATAGGTCACACATGGTTGAATGCTAGACTTAAAACAAATACATATGGAAAACTATGAGTTTATTGTGACTTATATATATACATAGATAAATAATCAGACGCAAGGAATGTACATTTTTCAGTATTTGATTCTTCAAACAGAATTTTATTCTTCAAAACCATTAAATTGTATTTTGAATAGCCAATCCTATAATGTAGTTTCGAAGAACCGTTTATTAAAAAAAATCAAGGGTGTCATACAAATCGTAATTTGCCTTCTTTTCTTATTCAAAGAAGCTTGCGGAAAGCACCCAGTCAGGGAAGTAGGAGGGAAAAGTAGCCTAAAACATTGCAAGAGATGGCACATGACAAGGGTCTTAAAGGGCCTAGCCTGATTTCACAATCCTTGGTACCTATTCTTTTCCAAGAAAATTTGTGCAGCCATGGTGTTAATGGTATCACATGGGGTGGCCATGAACGAGTCATTTAGAAGATGAAAAGGTCAATTATCCTCATGACAGTAATCGAACAACCAATTTCAAAAGCTAAAGTAGCTTACACTCGGCTTTAATATAAATACCATGCTTTTTAACATCCTCCCCACGCTCGTCTTATACCCGCACGCCAAGCAGAGCTAAACAAACAAAATAAAGAGATTTCCGCTGACTTTCAAATAAACAAATTGAAAACATATTGCAAAGAAGTGGCTCGAACTTCTTGCCAACCAGCCCGATACTACGTTTAACAATCAACTCTAAAAGCCAAAGAGATTATAAGATTCAGCTTTAATACGAATATCACGCCTAATGTGTAAAAACTATAGGATTTTCAATCAAGCTAACCCCAGCTCAGCTCATCCCCCTATGTGGCCTTTGGCTGTGGATGTTGCTTGGGTGTGGTAACGTTCAGTTTCTTCTTCTCTCATCTTCAGACTCCAAAAGATACAGAATAGAGAACTCGGTAATGGGCATTCTGATGGGTCCATCTGCATTAACATCCCTGAGCTTTGTGACAGAACTTGCTGATTAAACATTGGGAGACCAGTGGAGAAAATACATTTGAAGTATTGTCTTCAAGTAGACATTGTAAATACAGAAATGAGCACTGCAGCAACTGGTATAAGAGGATAAGCCAATGCAGTAATAACATTGGAGAAGAGGGAGGACACCACAAAAATGAGCCCCAATATTCCAATGAATTGAACCTGATTAGCCAATGATGCCCCAACCAGAGTCATAATATAAACAATTCTCCCCTCCTTGAAACTCTCCATTTCATCCTTCAATCCCCTCCATTCCCCACTGGCAAATAACACTCCTATGGAAATAAATGTATAAACAAGTGATGTATAGATCTGCATGTCCCGATCACTGAGAAAGTTTCCTTCTTCAAAACTTTCTCGAAGGAAAAACTGCATTAGGACAAAGCAAAAAGCGAGTAACCGGCTGATCCAGCAAGAGTGCATGAATCCAGCGCATACTTCCTTTGAGACCCCTTCATGCTCAACGGAGTCGGAATTTACTGCAACAAGGGAAGCTGATAAAGTCAGGAGGACTAGAGAATTGATGATCCAAGGTGTGAACTTCTGAGAATTTATGAAGAAAGAAAAAATTAAAATAGCATGTAATTGAGTCCCGCAAAATGAGGGAAAAGTAGAACGGGAATAAAGCGAAGGCTAATGGAAACAACATGCTGTTGCTAGCTAGAGAGAACCAAGTAAGAAGTAAATCAAGGAGAGCGTAGGAATAGAAGGCCTGTCAAGGGCTGCAGGCTGGGGGAAGGAAAGAAGAAGAAGAATGCGATATAGATGACTGGGAATGCTGCGGTTTGGAGTAGTGCTGCCACCCATTTACTCGTTCCACCTCGTTCGTAATAAAATCTAGATAGGATGACAGCACTACATTCTCCGATGAGAAGGAAGGCGATGTTGAGGCTGACCAACATCCACCATTGCCAAGGTCTCATCAGTCCAGGAGATGGAGGTTGATGATCAAGAATTGTTGTTCCATTCACTTGCTCAGTCTCTTCAACTTCTTCAACTGCATAGAGAGACAGAATATAAATCAGCTGATATCTGTTGTAGTGCATAATAATAATACATTGTTTTGAATTTGAAGGAACAATTGTAGTTGTCTAGGGGAAACAATAGACCTGAATGGAATCAAGTTGATAAACCGAAATGAAGAAAACTCATCAATTTCATAAAAACCCAATTCTGGGTTTCTTCAACTATCATCAAGGGTAAAAGAATGTAAAATTGGAACTCCAACAATCAGTGGCAGTGGCAGTGGACGTTATTTTTTGCAGTGACAATACCTTGAGAAGTAAATTGGGGTTTATTGTGATCAGAAAAGAACATGTATGAGACTAAAATTGCCCAGAAAAGCATTGAACAAGAAGGTAGAAGAATCCCAAGTGAGTGGGCTACTTTAATGTGAAAAACCAGCTGTTGTTTACTTCTAAGAGTGACTGGGGTCCCCCTCCCCTGTTTCAATTTCATAAATTTTATTTGACAAAGACAGGGAAAACGAACAAACAAAGAAACGGGTATTCAGAAGATGGGGTTGAAGATCTTTTGATGGTTGAACTGAGTAACCAAACAGAATTCAAATATAGTTTTCAAATGTTTGTTATGTCCTTTTTTCCTCCATCAGCGGAATCTACAGCTATATAAATAATGACTGGTTGTACTAAAAATGATTTTACCTAAAAACAAATTGGGGCGAGGGAAGGGAAGATACACAAAAAAAGCAAAGATGGAAGAAGGAAGAGTTTAGAGAGAGAGATACGGCAATCTACTGGGAAGTTTCGATCTTCGCTCATTTCCAACAGTTAATTTCGGGGTTTCTTCCGAGGTGGAATTCTGTTTAACTTCCAATGGTATCAAGCTTTTGTTTTGTTCTCATTGAAGGAAAGCTGGGACGTCTGTGGTCCATGGACACTTGACTTCAATAATGTATTTTCATTACCCATTGCTAACCTGTAGTATTGCAGAAAATCTCTTCTAGAATCCACAGGACCTTCCAAAGATGCGATTGTGACCAAGGTGGTGGCGCACTTCGACATTAGGTTAAACTAGAGTGTTATTCAAAACACTCGAAACCTTACGCTCGCTTTCTCTCAGCGTGTTTTTTTTCTACTCGAGATTCTCAATTTAAAATAATACATAAAACTTAAAACCTCGCGAGGCTAGTAAGCAGCCAGATTTTATAGATCGCTAACCCTAATCCTCCGTGGTTTTATAACACCTCGCCTAATAAATTCGCCCTCAGATTCAATAATCGCTTGCACCCGCCCACATCTGAACGAAATAAATTCAGGATCCTATGACCCATTATTAATTACGCCTGATCAACTGGGCCTGGGGATCGCTTCAAGTAATCCCGTCACACCAAGGAACAAAGTGAGATCTCTACTCCCCCGCTTATTATGAGTTCCTACGTCTTTCCCATAAAGAGTGTGTTACAACCATTTAGAACTAACTCTTAAAAGCTAACTGTCAAAAGGAGGGAGCCCAAGAAGTTATAAACCCACAAGGCCAAGCCGTAACTTAGCAATGTGAGACTCATAATGGGTCATAATAATTCATCCCTCTTTCAGAACTGAAGTCCACGAAGGTTGGTGACTTCACGGACCCCATGGGTAGTAGTCCTCCCACAACCCCATGGTGACTTTGTAGATCCCACTGCACAAACTCTCCACAATTCCGGATGAGGGCCATCCCTACAACAACATCCTGGAGCACCACTCGTTACAACCATTCGGGTGAAGTCACTCTGCCTAGTCATTGGCGAAGGAGCCCCAAGAGGTTATAAACCCACAAGGCCAAGCCGTAACTTAGCGATGTGGGACTCATAATGGGTCATAAATAAAGTGTAAAACCAATCCCATTTCCGCAACTCTCTCTTTCAAACGCTTCGAATTATAAGTAAGAGCATATCATTGCTGACTTAGTCATCCCACTAAGCCCCATGCGGCACCGACAACTCCGCCCCTCGATGTTACGTCGCCTCCCGCCACCTTGCTTGCTATGCTCTAGCTCTACCCATGCCTTGAAGCGAATAGAGTTCAAGAGAACATCAAAGAAAGAAACTCTCTATCAAGACATTTAACTCTTTACAACGCTGTAGGTTCTCTCAACTTGGTTGGTTGGGTTGGGTTGGGTGGTTTGCAAATGAGGCCACCACTTCCTTACATACACATGTAAATACAAGACTACCATGGAAGATTTTAGACTACTCTCCCACATTCCATGGTCTTCCACATTCTTCCACATTTTTCCACACTCTTCTACACATGTGTGGACACTTCCAACATCTTCTACAATTGTGTAGACTTCACCAGGGTCTTTTGCAACCTTCCACATATTTCGGGTCAAAGAAGTCTCCACAAGTCTCTAGAACATTCCCTCTACTTATGGGCTTGAGGCTCTCAGGCCCATTGGATGGATCCTTCCCATAGGATGTTGGGGTCTAGAGAGTGGGTTCGTGACAATATGCATTTTCACCAAATTCTCTCTTACATAGTGAATGGAGATAATGAAGCAAAACACTAACCTGTAAATATTATCAAGGGAAAGAATCTTGAGGTGAAGATTGTAATCACTGCCAATATATGTCACACTGGGGTTACCAAAGATCTCAGGCCAGCCTTGAAGTCGGAAAACGCAATATAAAATGTCCCAGTTGTCAAGGCCCTCAAATTGTAGTGAAGATTTCGTCTTCAGAATAAACCCTTCTATCCACTTTGGTGAGGTAGAACACAAAGTTGGATTTATCCAATCTCGTGATAATGTAAAAGCAATAGGATATAGCCAATACCACATTCTACCAAAATTTTCCCGGTCAAGGAGCTCCTGGCATCCAGAAATTCTCCTCAAAAGCTCGAAGTCCTGAAACATTAATAAACCTTTCACAATCCACCAAAATAACCCACTAAAAACCAAGATGCTTCGACTTACATGAATTTACAAGTTCAGATGATACAATGATTTACCTTAATGAATGGTCAAAGCACCTAAATCACTTGAACTCAGAGTGAAGAATGAGAAGGCATCTTCAAAGCATTAAGTTTAGAAAATGACAAAATGTATATCTGGCTGTAATTGTTGTAATACTATGAGCAAACTTATCCCAATTTAGTATTTGGCAACAACCAGAAATGCATAATCAGAAATCCCGATTTATTTCTTTTGTTGAATAAACTAATATTGACAAAAAAAAATGATCTGTAGTTTATTCAGAAGTTTACAACAAAGATCAACAATCGTGAAACGGAATGCAAATCAATAACTTAGACTAACAGCCTGAAATTATGATGACTACCAATGATAATCACAGACATGATGCACTCCGCTCCTCCGTCATTTGTGATGATGCTTCAGCCAGCCTTCTATCATAACCGAACTTCTCCATACAACAAAGAATTCGACATAATCCCACATCAGCCCACATAAGGTCGCTGGAGCGGCAATTTCTAAGCTGATGAGTTCCACCCACGCTGATCTTCGGGTCGGACTCTCCTATTGTGTGCCTGGGTACCTATCATTGTTGTTTTCATTGAGAGTCGGTACGTAGAGGGAAAGGGCTGTTTGGAAGAGGGCTACCCAGTGCACCAAAGGTGGGCCCGGAGTGAATGTTAGATAGAGTGTGAGCCACCCATAGTAAATGTCGTCCATCGACGTCCGCCTTCTCAAGGGGTATGATCCCACATCAGTTCCACATAAGGTTGTGAAGTGGTACATAAGTGTGATGGGTTCTCCCACCTATTATATCGGTCTTTTGGTTTGATCTCTCCTTTTGGGTTTGAATACCTATCAGAATTGAATTTTCTTTTTGTATGACAATGTTTTATGTTGCTGTAATTCTCCTCAAGGGAAAATGCAAATTTCCAAAACCTAAAATCAGGTGATGGAAGATCACATGACTCAGAATAAGTTCCATGTGAATAGTTAGGACTCAAACACCTCAAAGTACTTTTTCAAATAGAATCAATCTATTAGCCATATCTCCGCCTATCACCACTTATTAAATCAAGGTTCATTGGGAGAAGCTTCATAGATCATGATAAGAGGGTTAAGAGATTCAAATGAATTTCTTGGTGGTAGAGCCTTTCTTCCGTGTATCTAAGAAGATCAACCATGAGAACTTTACATTTCCTGCTAGGAGAAGAATTATGCCTCATTAATGACACTGCTTTAGGATCACAGCCTATAAAATCAATTCCAAGCCACCATATTTGAGATCTAACAATGAATCATCAACGATAAATTTAAGAGAGAGAGAGAGAGAGAGAGAGAGAGAGAGAGAGAGAGAGAGAGAGAGAGAGAACCTGATGTGTTAGAGATCTACTACTGCAGTCAGCAATCTTTATGAATAATTCTTCAATTTTAATAACCACATTCTCCCAATGCACCCGGTGATTGTTTTGAGAGATCAAATTCCAAGCTTTTGTTCCCTCCTCTATCAATTTCCTTGCAATTGTTATCAGCCTTGGGCATAAAATATGGTACTCAAGAAAGGATAAGAAAAAATGATACTACCTAAAGTTCAGATTGAAAGATCATCCAACAATGTGATACTAAGACAAAGATGGAAAATCAAGGGATCATCCACTTGATCTGTCAAAACTAAGGGCCCCAATACGGAAACATACTCAAAATGAAGGCACCTAGTTTGGAAGCTTTTTTTTTTTTATGGTCAGAAATGAACATAAATTCTAAAGGACAAGATGAAGTACTCAAATTATTGGGCCAATTTGCATAAGAGTCCCCGTATTTATGCCCCTCTTATGCATTGGGTTCCCCTCCCAGGATATGAAGCATATGCGTTACTCTCAAGTTTTCTTACTTTTGTTTAGGTACATATTATATTGGGAAAGGTGATGGAGACAAGTGGCAACCACCTTCAAAGCCACTACGCATTTATACCCAAGGCTAAAGCCTTAATTTGGCACTCTGGATGATAAGGGCCTACTGGATCTTATGTAATAGGTTGGCCAGATTTTCCAAAGGTTGTGATTTTCCAATGCTTCAGATTTTCCATGGGTCGCCATTTTCTACGATTGTCATTTTCCAATAAGATTTTACGAGGTCCTGTAAGTCAAGTCAAAGTTGTTAGTTCTAAGTTCATTTACTAACTTAGCCTAAGAAAGACTCAGTCCCTAGAATCACATATATATGGTTGTATCTACCAGAATCAACGAATGAATTCAAAAAATTTTCATCAATTACTGTCTTGTGGTGATGAAAAGAGTCTCTCAAGTGTAAAGTGTAGGGTTTCAGAGTGATTCTTAGAGTTATTTCATTTACTATTTTGTTCTTCCAAGATTTTTCCTTCGGGTGTCGCATCAATTTTGGTATCAGAGTAAGGGCGTTATCATGGCTAAACAATATGGAAGGAGTTTTAGAGGAAGGTTAACTGATAGCCAACGTGATGAAATGTTCATTCGAATGATGGAACAACTTGATAGCCTTCACACTCGGATAGGCACAAGGCGCGAATATTTCAACCTACTAATGAGTCATCACATGTGGAGCAAGGGAAAGCATCTCAGGTGAATAACCAAGAAGATCTGAAGGAGCAGGAGGTGATTCCAAGACCACAACACCCTATGTCTGAATGGGCTAGAGGGTTGCTTGAAAGGAGGCATGATGCTGGTGACATTGTTGGAGATATCACAAAGAAAGTAAGAATTGAGGTGCCTGATTTTGAAGGAAAAGTGGATGCTACCCAATTTGTGGACTGGTTAGCTGCAATTGAAGAGTACTTCAATTGGTATGACATGACGAATGATCGAAGGGTGAGGTTTTCCAAAATGAAACTGGTGGGCTTAGCAAAAATCTAGGGATAGGTGTTGAAGGTGACATTAGAAGGATGGGGCTGTTGCTAATCAGCATGTGGGAAGAAATGAAGGCGAAGCTTCTAGAGAAATACATGCCTACAAATTACTATGATAAGTTATGTGACCAGCTTATTAATTTGAGGTAGAACAACATGTCTATTGATGAGTATTTGCATAAGTTTGATGAGCTGAAAACAAGGAGTCAGATAGTGGAAAATTCCAGACAAACGCTTGCAAGGTTTAAGGCTGGATTGAAACCTGATATCATGCGGGAGTTGCTACATTAGCCATTATATAGCCTGGAACATGCCTTCAAATTGCATCGACATGGAGGATTATGGGATATTCATCCAACGTAAAGACGTGAGTCAGACCCTCAGAAGTCGCCTAAGAGACACCATGACACAAGTCGTGATATGAAGCTTGGTTCGAATCATCTATCCAATCCATCTATAGGGTTCAAACCATCTTCTTTTGAAATGGCTAATCTTAAGGGTAAGGGTATCAAATGTTTCAAGCGTCAAAAACCAGGCCACATGGCATACAATTGCCCAATGAAGAATTTGCATATCGGCATAGAATCAAAAGGGGAACCAGAACCACCTAATGAGGAGAATGGAAGCTCATTTCACTATGGAGCTTATGATCATGCTGATTTGGATGATGAAGAATTGGATGGTTAACTAGTTTTCATGGTAAGGCGTATTCTTGCAGTACCCAAAGTTGAGGAAGAAGACTGGCGTCGAAATCTATTTTTCAAATGTTGGTTCGATGTGGAGATCAAGCTCAAAAACTCATTGATAGTGGAGTTGTACGAATGTTGCCGGCCTCCACAAATCGAGCGTCTCAAACTTCCAATTGAGCCACATCCACAACCATGGTTAGCTGCAGCATGGACAACAATATGTCTATTCCATTTAATCAACGCCGTCTAGCATCTTTTCTTTGCGGTGTTTACCACGATTCCGCTTGCGTGATGTGATCCCTATGAAAGTAGCAAATATTATTCTCAAGGCCCGTGGCTTTATGATCAAGATGTGTATCACATGGGAGAAAACACTCTATAGCTTTATGTTTAAAAAACCAAAAGGTAGTGTTGAAACCAATGACTATTTCTGAAATTGGAAAATATCGAGTTCAAAAGTCAACAAAAGTTCCTTAAACTAAGAAGAATTCTCTTCATATTCTTACCAAGAAGAGGTTCCAACATGAAAGTAAAGAAAATGGGGTTATATATGTTGTGGTAGTGAAAGAATTGAACAAGAAGGATTCTGAAAACATTCCTTCTATACCTAAGAAGGTTGTCGAACTCCCGATGATTTCTGACGCTG
The DNA here is from genome assembly GCA_016808115.1 of Tetrastigma voinierianum. Taxonomy (NCBI): domain Eukaryota; kingdom Viridiplantae; phylum Streptophyta; class Magnoliopsida; order Vitales; family Vitaceae; genus Tetrastigma; species Tetrastigma voinierianum. The sequence continues at coordinate 137,340 of JAEQBH010006429.1, forward strand.
CCCCGATGCATTTTCCTAATGAACTTCCTCCACTTCGCAAAATTCAACATCCTATAGACTTTATGCCAGGATCACAATTGCCTAATCTTCTAACCTATCGCATGAATCTAGTTGAATATGCAGAGCTTAAAAGGGAAGTGGATGAGTTGTTGTCCAAGGGATTTATTCGTGAAAGTTTAAGTCTGTGTACTGTCCCCGCCCTTCTAACTCCAAAGAAAGATGGCAGCTGGCGCATGTGTGTTGATTGTCGTGCAATCAACAAGATAACTATCAAATACCGGTTTCCTATTCCTCGACTTGATGACATACGACGGATGGCTAGCTCAGATATTTTTCAAAGATAGACTTGAAGAGTGAATATCGTCAAATTCGAATAAGGCCCGACGATGCGTGGAAGACTGCCTTTAAGACAACGGACGACGTCTATGAATGGCTAGTCATGCCTTTTGGCCTCCCTAATGCCCCTAGCACATTCATGTGTTTCATGAACCAGGTACTTCAACCATTTATTGGTAAATTTCTGGTTGTTTACTTTGATGACATTTTAATCTACATCAAGACCGAGGAGGATCCCAAGTCCCATTTGCAACAAGTTATGAGAATCCTTCGGCAAGAGAAGTTGTACATAGATTTGAAGAAATGTTCCTTCATGACTACAACTATTGTATTCTTAGGGTTTGTCATTTCTACCAAGGGATTGGAGGTAGATCCCGATAAAGTCATAGCCATCAAAGAATGGCCAATTCCAAGCACATTGCAAGAACTACAAAGTTTTCATGGGTTGTCAACATTTTATCAATGCTTTATTAGAAGTTTCGTCACTAATATTGCTCTCGTCACTAATTGTATGAAGAAGAACCGGTTTGTTTGGACCAAGGCAAAGAACAAAGGCTGCCAAGAAATACATGTAGTAAGCTAAGAAAAGCGCAGTTCTACAACTTCCCGATTTTTCAAAAGAATTCCATGAAGCCAGATGCTGGCCAAATGGGATCGAGGGAGTCCTCAATCATGAAGGACATCCTATTGCATTTTTCAGTGAAAAACTTAATGAAGCAAAGCAGAAATATTCAGTCTATGATAAGGAGTTCTACACTGTGGTTCAAGCCTTATCTATTGGCGCCATTATCTCCTTCCAAGTGAGTTTGTCTTATACTCCGATCATGAAGCTCTCAAGTATGTTAACTCTCCAAAGAAGCTTAACCATCGTCATGGGAAATGGGTCTCTTTCTTACAAGAATACACCTTGTTATTACTATAAATCTGCAATGAACAAGGCGCTTGGATTCTCTTAGTAAAGTGATATACATTCTTTCTTCTATGGCTATACAAGTCATGGGATTTGACTTCTTGAAGCATGGTTATGGTTCTTGTAAGGATTTTAGCATTATCTATGCCACCCTTCCAACTAGAGAGGTTGAATCATATCTTGATTTTTCGCTCCATGATGGATATCTCCTCAAAGGAACTCTCCTTTGCCTCCCTAGCACATCACTTCGAGAGCAAGTGATATGGGAATTGCATTATGGAGGAACAACTGGCCATTTTGGCAAAGATAAGACAATTGCAATGACAAAAGATTGGTTTTATTGGCCAAGTTTAAAGAAAGACGTGGCTAGAACCATTTCTAGATGTCGCACATGCCAACTAGCCGGGCGGAAGGAAGAAAATACCTGATCTATACATGCCACTTCAGGCCATATACGCCTATGGCAAGACTTAAGCATGGATTTTGTTCTTGGTTTGCCAAAGACTTTAAGAGGGCATGACTCAATATTCGTCATGCATGAACTGCTCTCTAAAGTGGCACGCCTATCCCACATGTTCCAAGACTATGGATGCTTGTCCATATTGCTAAATTGTTTTTCAAAGAAATTGTCCGACTTCATGGTTTGCCTAGGACCATTATTTCTGATCGAGATGCAAAGTTCATGAGTTATTTTGAGGAGCTTTGCGGAAGATGTCAATACAAAACTGAAATTTCTTCAATTTTCCACCTCAAGTTGATGGTACAAACGTGGTCGCTTACCAAAAGTTTGGGTGATCTACTTCGTTGCCTAGTTGGAGAACATATCAATAATTAGGAGTAGATTCTTCCAATGGTTGAGTTTGCATATACCGCTGAACGATCTATAGGCATAAGTCCTTTCGAGATTGTCATAGGCTTGTTTCCAGGGGAAGCCTATTAACTTAGTTCCTCTACCAATTGCTTACTATGTTGAAGCTGAGGCTTTTATAAGCATATACAAGATTTACATGATGATGTTCAATGGAAAATTTCTTCAACAATGAGAATTACAAGGCACATCGATTCCAAAGAAGAGAAAATTTGTTGAATTTAAGGAAGGAGACATGGTTATGTTAAGGATATACAACGATTTCAAAGATATGTACAAGAAACTTCACTCAAAGAATGTCATCTACAAAGTACTAAAAGAAAATTAGTTCAAATGCTTATGTTCTCGATTTACCATAACATATGTTCCCTGAGATTCGCCTCGCCATATCTGTGTCTTTGCATGGCTTCAGTATTAGCCTTTCTAGGGATTTCAGTCTGAAGTGTGGGCATCCCAATTTCTGTAGGAATGATGGCCTCCATCCCATAGGTGAGAGCGAATGGTGACACTCGAGTCGGCTTCCGACTAGTTGTCCTGTAGGCCCAAAGAACTTCTGGTAGCTTGTCCACCCATTTTCCCTTAGCTGAATGTAAACGCTTTTTTAAAGCCGTCAAGAGGGTTTTATTAGATGCTTCCACCTGGCCATTGCTCTATGGGTACCGCGGTGTTGAGTATAAATTTCTGATCTTCAGCTCCTAGTAGAAATTTCTGTATACATCGCTGTCAAACTATGGCCCATTGTCGCCATAATCGACTGGTATTTCGAATCGCGTGCATGATATTCTTCCACACAACCGACGACATCCTTATCTTTGATGGAGGCGGCGTTTCAAATTTTCTATCCATTTACTAAAATAGCCAAGGGCAACTAACAACGCCTTTTCCTCGAGTCGGGCGGTAGCAAATGGTCCAACTATATCAATTCCCCATCGGTGGCGCGGCCAGGGCTCAGGATGGTGGTCAGTCTCGCACGACCTCCTCGACACCCGGGCTTATCAGCAGCGATCGCACTTCACGAGGCGACCGCAACGGTTTAGTCACACACAAACTTGTACGGGCCCCGTAGCCAAAGTTCCGTCGCCCGTATGGTTTCCGTGATACCCCTTCGGAGCTCGGGCGTATATATTGTCCATAAGCCGAGTGGTGAGACACTTAAGATATGGCCCGTCTACGCACACTTGTATAATTTCGCTCACCAAGGAAAATCTCGCCTAAACCGACTGACTTTATGGATTATAACTAAGATCCGTTCTGCTCAAAGGCATATGCAGCGTCGCCCAAGGGCATGCTTCATCGATTCGACTTACCCGGACGGCTGTAATAGACGACGACTGCGCTGGTAGTAAATAGGAGGAAAATAGTTTCTCTATTGGTGGCGGATGCGCTAATTATCTCAATGCATATGCCCTTCATTCGAGTCCTGATGCTCAGTTCTTTCAAGTCAGAAACTCTTGCACATTGCCACTGCATCTACATACTGCCATGCGCCTGGTCTCGCATTTCGTATTCTCCGCTACTCCGTCTCTAATACTAGTCGAGTCACTACGTATAAGGATTTTTTCCGATGATACTGATTTGCAGTAGATCACTCTACTTAGGATTGCTTCATATTTAGAGATCATTATCGACGCGGGAAGTCTAGCCGATGGCTTCGTTTACCCTTTCCCTAGTCAGTTTTGGGTTACAAGCCAACTCCAGCTCCCGTATGGTGAGAAGCGTCGTCCACATTAAGAATCCACCAACCACCATTATCCTGGTCCACATCTCGACTAGGGTAGTTTTGCTAAAAAAATTTCAATACCCTCCCCTTCAATGCCAAGCGAGGTTTATATTGGATACCGAACTCTCTTAGCTCAATCGCCCATCAGGCCATCCTTCATGATAGGTTAGGCTTGTGTATAGTGTTTCACAAAGTGAGATTGGTCAGCACAACGATAGGGTGTGCCTAGAAGTAGGGGCGAAGCTTCTTAGTTGCCACGGAGGACCAGTGTCGCTTATTTAAGAAGGGTGTACCGAGTTTCTGCTTCTGCCAAGGATTTGCTTATGAAGAATATTGGTCTTTGTTTTTGTTTTCGTCTTCTTTGAATAAAGCTGCACTTATTGAGACTTCCGGGACACTACTAGATAGAGATAGAGTGTACGCCGCCTCGCAGCTGCCAAAATCGTGGTTCAAGAAGATACCGCTGACGCTTATGAAAGCTATTGCATTCCTCATTCCAACCAAATTGCCTTTGCCCTTTAGTAAGTGACAAAAAAATGGCTTTAGCCGACGCGGAAACGAGATATGAATCCGCCCATGGCTATCGCCGACCAGTCAATCATTATACTCCTTTCCTGGAGGTAGGAGCCTGAGAGTCCATTATAGCTTTGAGTTGCACAAGGTTGGCCTCTATTCCTCTCCGAGTCATCATAAAGCCTAGAAACTTGCTCAATCGACCGAACACATTTCAAAGGGTTACCATGTCGTACCTTCGCAATAGCTCAAAGGCTTCCTATAGATGTTGGGTGTGATTGAAGCGCTCACCGACAAGCATATCGCTGATATAGCTTCCATGGCGTTGCCCAATAGCGTCGAAATATCTCGCCACCAACCTTGATAGGTTGTGTAACACTCTAAATATACCCTAATCGCTTTATGACATTTAGGGTATTTTGTAGGTATAATTTGAAATTTTCGTAATTTAAATTGCAAAACATGAAATCTGAGAAACCCGAAAAATTTTACAAGACACAAGGACAAATTTGTAATTTGTCAAAAGGATATGGAAGTCATAATAGAAGAAGAGGGTATGCTAATAGAAATAGCATAAAGTTGATATGCAAAATGGTCAAGAGTCGAGGACCCTATTGCAATAAAAAGCTGAAAATTTTAATATAAAGAATAAGAGACCAAAATATCTCATTTTTGGTCTCACATTTGAGATCTCCAACGTGAAGGCCAAGGAGAGAAGAAGGGAGAAAGGAAGAGAAGAAGAAGAAGAAGAAGAAGAGAAGGAGAAATAAATGTATGGATTTCTGGTATGGATTTCTATGATTTTTGGTATGGATTCAAGTATGGAATTGCCTAAAATGTATAGATATTAAGGCTTTGGGTTGTATAGATTCTGTAGAAACCTAACCCCTAACCCTCTTCTTATATGAATTAATTCTGGCATATTATGATGTCAGGCTGGTTTTTAGACCAGTTTTGGGGTGGTTTTGTATAGATTACGTAAATTGTTTAGATGGGTATGGATTTTGGGTTTTACCTATGATTTTCAGGTCCATATATTTGTGTGGCCTGGGGAAAATAGAGATTTGTTTAAGATATGTATCAAGGAAGTCCCTTGAGTTGATTATAGTCCATAAGAAGTGTTTAGAGAATTTTAGAGTGAGTTTAGGGATTTTCACGAAAACGCAAGGCAGAAAAGTGGGGAAAATGTTCTAGCTAGGCGTGGGTACTGTTCACACGAGCAGATTTTTCTGCTTTTGTCTACAACTTCGGACAACTATAACTTCTTCGTCTGAATTCCGATTTGAGTGTTCTTGAACTCTATGGAAAGCCCTTTGAGTCTAAAAGCCATCCATATATAGCTTGATACAATATTGAGCTTATAGTACAATCTGAAATGACAAAGATGCAGTGGCTACCGCCGCGCAGTGCTGCCGCCGCATGTGCGTAAGTCGCGATTTTCTTCACGGCTTGCAACTTGCATAACTCCTTCGGTAGGACTTCGTTATGGGTATTCTTGGACTCTATGGAAAGATCTTTGAGTCTAGAATCTATCCATATATAGATTGATATAATATTGATCTTATCGTACACCCGAAAATAACAAAAGATAGTGGCTGCTGCTGTAGGTGCTACAAGTTGCTGATTTTCTTCACGGCTTGCAACTTGCATAACTCCTTCGTTAAGACTCCGTTATGGGTATTCTTGGACTCTATGGAAAGACCTTTGAGTCTAGAATCTATCCATATATAGATTGATATAATATTGAGCTTATAGTACACCTGAAAATGATAAAAGATGGTTGTTAGCTACGGGCCGCAAGGATTTTCTTCACGGCCGCAACTCAGATATAACTCCTTCTAGACTTCGTTATGGGTATTCTTGGACTCTGTGGAAAGCCCTTCGAGTCTAGAATATATCAATATATAGATTGATATAATATTTAGCTTATATTACACCCGAAAATGATAAAAGATGCTAGGTCGCCACGCCGTTACAGCTGCAAGTTGCTGACTACTCGCTTGGGTAACTTCTGTATAACTCCTTCTCGTTAGGGACTCCGTTATCGTATTCTGGATTCTATGGTGCTCATTATCTAGAATTCAACCATATGCTATTTAATGGCATTTGCGCCCAGATCTTCTGAAAATTTGACTTGTTGTACCAAGTGTACTAATCGCTGCTGAAGTTAATTGGAATACATGGTAAGAAAAGATGTGGAGGCATGGAATTGAATAGTAAATATATGTAGATTTGATATGTAAAAGAGTATAGGTAAGAAAAGCTACCTACAGGTATCAAAGGAAGAGTCTCTGTTCTGTACTCCTACAGGAGATAGGATACCGAGCAAAGAACAAGAAAACGATACATAGGGAATGTATAGGTATAGGTCATAAGATATGATAGTCTGATAAAGTACATGAAGATATAAGTTAACAAGATATAAGGTGTTACAAGTACATGACATGATATGAATATAAGAGTATATGATATGAAAATATGATTGTCATACATAAACGAATAGATGGAACATGATAGGAACACATGAATGAGTAAAAGCATACATGATAGAACTATAGAAAGTACATGAATAGCTAAATCATGATAGAAACGCATAAAGGATATGATGCATAAATGATATAAAGGATATGAATAGATAAAGATATATATGAATATATGAATACAAGAGTGCATAGATGCATTCATGATATATGATAGGATTACATATATGATACGAAGACAAAACTAAATGATAGAAAAAAATATGAATATACGTATTTGTAACGCCGAACAAATTCCTGGGCCGCTTTCGACATGTTTAGGGAATTTTGTAAGCATAATTTGAATGTTTTGTGATTTAAATGCGAAACATGGAAACGTGAGACCCGAAAATTTACAAGACACAAGGACAAATATGTAATTTTCCAAAAAAAAGGGGCATAGAAGTCATAAGATGAAAAGGCTATGGGTTATAATAGAATTATGCCTAACTTGATTTGCAAAAAGAGAGGAATTGAAGGACTAAAGTGAAATAATGAAATTTAACCAAAAAAATGGGTTGGGAGCCAAACATACCTATGGAAAACTTTGATTTAAGCATCAAATTTTGGCCTCATTTTAAGAAAGCAAACCGGTGGAGAACAAGGAGAGGAAGGAGAAGAGAGGAGAAGAGAAGAGAAGATGAAGGAAGGAAAAAGGTAAGTGAATCGAATCTAGAGTATGGATTTCTACATTTTTGGTATGGAAATCTAAAGTTTAGTATGGATTTCTATGATTTTTGGTATGGATTTTACATGGAAAGCAAGGATCTATGGTTTTCAGATGGAGTCAGGGATTTTTATGAGCCCCAAACCTAGTGGTTTGTTAGGATTTCATCTTAACCAAAGATTTCTTGAAAGTAGGGTTGGTAAAACCCCATATGGCACAAGATGGTTATAGAATCCTCCCTTTTAGGTTGGATTCAAGGTTTAATTGAAAGTAATTGAGTTAGGATTTAGAACAAGCCCTAATTAATCATCATGTTTGGTTTGTGTATGGGTTATGACCCATATTATAGTGTTTTTGGGAGAAATCTAAGTGAAAGATTTTTATGAAAGATAATGTGAATGAAAGCATGAATCAGAGGAAAATGGGGACATAAGATGAATTTGGAGTGGTTTTGATGTGTATATAGAGTATGGAGTTGATTTGGGTAGCAATATATGGAAAAAGGAAGAAACCCACATTCGAGGGATTGTACCCTGGTGACCAACAGAGTCAGACGGCATGTAGTGTTCTGCTTTTTCTGCTTTGACCAAATGTCGATTTCGCCACACCTGTCATTTCTTATCCGATTTGAGTGATTCGGGGCCATTAATTAAACTAGACTTCAAGGAGAATCCAAACATCATGAAATTTACTTCGAATTCCGACTTCTGTAGATGTACCCCAAAAATTCACTCAAAGAGGGGCTATGTTCAATCAAATTTCTACTTCAGTTTTGATCATAGGGTAGTCCAGATTGTTTAGGACATAACCTCGAAGTTTCTAAGTGTCTGATTTGAGTGGATTCCAGTTGAAAAGAACCCTAGCACCTTAGCTTCAAGGGAGTACAAAGAACTAGTGTCAAAAATGAAGCAGATCCCCCGAAAATGACAAAGACGGTACGCTGTCACGCAAGTCACGATTTTCTTCACGCTTGCAATCACACCCTTCGTTAGGACTCCATTATAGGTATTCTTGGACTCTATGGAAAGCTCATTGAGTCTAGAATCTAACCATATGTCATTTAATGGCTTTTGGTGCCCAAATTTTGTCTGAAAATATGATTGTTGTACCGAGTGTACTAATCGCTTGGTTAAAGTAAATTGGAATACATGGTAAGAAAGGATTTAGATAAAGTACAAGAAAAACGTACAAGTATAGGAAGGTATAGATATATATATCATAAGATATGATAGTCTGATAAAGTACATGAAGATATAAGTTAACAGCATATAGTATGTTACAAGTGAATGACATAATATGAATATAAGATTATAAGGATATGAATATAAAGATATCTAATTGAATAGATAACATGTTAGGAACACATGATAGAAATGCATAAATGCTAAGAACGATAGAGATGAGTAAAAGATGACAAAGCACAAGAATGAGTACCTGTACACGAATGATAGGTATATATGAATATATGAATGAGTAAATGTATGCACGAGGAAAATATAGGAATATATGTATTATAGAGAAATATGAGAACCGTAATATGAAGCTATAGATATGAGAACAAATACAGATTAAAGTAATGATAGTATATATTGCATAAGCAATCATGATAACAATAGTTATTCATGTTTATGAGATATGTACAAAAAATGAAATGAAACGGATTGCTCAGGTTCCACCGGCAGAGGGATAGATCGGGTACGCCATTGCAGGAATAAGTCTGCAGCATATAAGTTATGTTCTGATATCGAGGCCCTGTCTGGGTCGATGAGATAGATCCTTTTTGGATCACGGTGGCCCCAAAAGGGTCATGATGTCTGGCTCCTTCATATAGACGGCCATTGTCTGTGATAATGATAACAAATGCCCTTCATGACTCGGGCCATCGCTCTCGCATAACGATAACAACGGCCTGTGCCCTCATGTAATCACTCGTTGCATAAATGAGTACACGCTTCTTTCTGCCTTCTATAGTTTCCGTTATCCACTTCTTTAGTATTTACAGGCATGAAAGTGAAAGTAATATGAAAAGTATAACATGAAAACAGTATATGAAATTAGTACATGAACACAGTTCATGATAACGGTACGTGAAAACAGTACATAATGACAGTACAAAATATGAAAGTACATGAAAGCATATGTGAAAACATATGACAGTATATGATATGATAAGTACATGAAAGCATATGTGAAAACATATGACAATATATGATATGATGGTAAAAGTACAAGTCTTCAGATCGCTACGAGAGATATGAAAGATGAGATATATATTCATATAATATTAAAAAATAAAGATATGATATGATAGTATCGATTTAAGCCAACACAAGAAAAGTACGTAAAGTATACAAAAACACAAAGTACAGATAGAATAAGAACGCATTTGATGTATATGAAGTATACGAATAGTACAGGATGACAGTATATGACAAGTATAAGATGAAATCATATAACATGAAAGTATATGATAGTACAAGTATGAATATTCATATATGAAAAGTATAGATATAGCATATACCAAAGACATAGAATAGAGATACGACTCTTGCAACATGAAAAAGACTGCAAAAAACACATATGAAAAGAGTAGATGCATATACATGGAACCTTAGGGAAGGAAATATATAAGATGATAAGTGTTAGAGTTATATGTTATATGAGCTGTATAAGTATAAGAATCATATATATAAGCTTGAGATGACCATAGTTATTGGTCGTCCCTGTTTATATGTTTCCCACTAAGCGTAAAGCTTAGCACGGGTGTTCAATCCGTGTAGGTACTGAAGAGGAGGCAAGAGGACAAAGATGACTCCACACCCGGGCCGCACCGCCATCTCAAAGATAGGTGCTCACCGCCACGCTCCGCGATTCTACTGTTTTCTGTATTAGATATACGTATAAGTATATGGACTAAAGATGTGTATAGATTTTGACGGACACCTCACCCTGGTAGTTCTTTTGTATATAAATGATTTTGTTATTACGTAAAATTGTTTGTATACCCACAAGTACAAGTTCAGCTCTGAGAGATTAAAAAAAAAAAGGTAAAGTTATCCCGTGATATAAGATATCAAGGCCCCGCACTCCTGGCTCGATCCGCCATTTGAGCCTGACCGAATCAGGTCCAGCCAACATTGTAAAAGAAACAAGGAGAACAATGATAATGGTTAAGAAATATGTGAATGGCTACTGCATTTAAATAATAGTAGTGTATATTCATCAAAGATACATGATAACAATAAAGGTTCATGTAGATGAGATATGTATAGAAAATGTGTAAAGCTGGATTGTCCGCTAGAACTCCGGGTAGAGGGATAGATGGGCATGCCTATTAGGAAAAAACAAGTTCGGCAAAGATAATTATCGCTAGCCCCAGCTGGTCATTACAAAGAATCTCGCCCTTATAGATGGTCATCGTTCAGCATTAAAGGATAATACGCTTTCTGCCCTTATAGACCATCGCTTTCTGCAGATGCTGAGTATAGTGGCCTTATAGTTTCCTTTTATCCACTTCTAATGTTTATGCAGCATGAAACATAAAATAAATGACAAGTATATGCACATGATTCAAATGGATAAAAGTACATGACATGATATTAAAGCATAGCATCGCTTATGTGATAATATATGTAAACAAAGGAGCAAGTATATGTCGATAAGAACAAGAAGAAAAATAAACGACCGAAATGAAACATGATATGATAAGAAAGTACAAGACGCATAAGCATGTGTAAATTATATGTATGAAAGCATATGAAAGTATAGCACATGAAAAGTAAAATGTATGAAAGCACAAGGCAAAGTACCGTATATGAAAAGTATAAGAATGTAGATAAAAGTATGTAACAATATAAGATAGGTTACTGGCAAGTGAGAAAGTATATGATACATGCACAAGATAAAGAAACATGCGGAAAGGAAATGCACATGAAAGTATAGAAACTCAAAGAACATGATACAAGAAATAATATGAAATAGATCAAGTATACGATATGCGCAAATCACAAGAAATAAAAGTAAAAGTATATGTGATAAATATGAATTATATGATATGTATGCAATATGTTTCGGAACCACATGAAAGGCATTAGACAGGCATGATAAGTGTTAGAAGTCATACGTATATGATTTGTATGAGTATAAGAATGTATTCGATTAAGCTTGCGACGATCAATGTTATCGTCCCATGTATATGTTCTCCCACTCAAGCAAAGCTTAGCACTCCAGCTTCAAACCAGTGTAGTACGTAAGAGTGGAGGTAAGAGGACACCTACATCCCACACGCAACATAGGCCATCTCCAGAGATAGTGCTCAAACGTGACTGCTCCGCAATCCCCCGATTTTCATCGACATGTATATGTATAGTTTTCTAATAGTGAAATTGTAATAGTACAAGTAAAGGGACTCAAGTATATATGTATAAAATATATTGAATGCCACTATGGTGGTATGTATATCGTATAATGAAAAGTGATTTTGTAAGTTATTGGCGTAAATCAGGCATATGAATGAGAAAACAGCGCCAGTGGCCGCCTCCAGAAAAGAAAAGGTTAAAGAGTCCCGCCAAGTGTGACACTTCCTCGAAGCACCCCCTTCGTGCTCTGTCGGGGCTTGAGAGTTGCCCCAGCATTCTTCAATCCAAAGGCATCACATTGTCAAGATAACTCATGTGGGTAATGAAGGTCCTTTTCTTCGTGATCGGGTGGTGCATGAGAATATGATGATATCGGGAGAAAGCATCCAGAAACGAAAGTATCCCCGTGCTAGGCTACAGAGTCAAAAATTTGATCTATATGCAGCAAGGGGAAGCCATTCCTGGGCACGCCTGCCGAGGTCAATGTAATCTTATACATACCGCCACTGCCTCTTTGAAGAACCACCACTGATTACAGCTTTTCATTCTAGTACTTTTACTTATCTCGATGAAACTCGCTCTAGTAGTTGCCCACCAGCCTGGGCGGATTTGATGGCGATCCGTGGGAAACGCCTTACTTTCTCGTCTCCCAATGGTTCGGGCGTGAGATGATGTCTAGCTCAGGAGAGGCCACCGTCGGATTTCATTAATTCGACCATATCCGAAAGCGGGCTCCAAAGAACACATCTATGTTATTCAACAGCAGGAGTCGAATCGCTCTTTCGCCATCCGTTATAAGAGGAATCCGCATAAGGAACTTCTCCGACTCTCTCAGGGGTCCACTCGCCAATGATCCTTTCCTCCGCCCGATTCTGGCGACAACCTGATTGTTACATCTGGCTCGATCCTTAAGGGGAGGACTTTCGAGGCTCTTCTCCCCTTTGCTCCCGCAGATGTAATCGATAACACTACCTTGCGCCTAAATTCGCCCAAAAGGTCAACCACAATGGTTAATCAATAAATCACCCATTTGGTGGGTAGGTCAAAGGAACAATCCCTTTCATCGGAGTGCACCAGTCTACCACTATGAGCAACACAAAGGCTGGGGTGGCGGCCCGTTAAGTCTCCAACGACAGAACAAAACTTATCGGGAGCCGACCGGGTCGTCCCAGGTGGAGCGCGGATGATCACCCGGGCCGCTACAGAAGGTCGCACCATTAAAACTGGAGAGAATTCGCCTAACTGAATTAAACACCCCTAAGGAAAGCCTCATCTTGTTTAAGGTGGGTAGTTGCAACAAATCTAATGTGCTACCAAGATCCACCAATACCCCTATGGTATCAAAAACCAATACAGGGCGAGTACCAATGCATCATACGTGGGAACAATAATCTTTGCTCGAAAGGACAGCTGGGAGGGATAATAAGGGCCATATATGGTCCCGGGTCTCTTCGCGCCTCTTCCTTTCGTAGATAGCATTTACCGCGGCAAATTCTCTTAAGATCTTCTTCCGTTGGCACTCGATTGATGCATCTGCCGCGACCTGGCCCGCCTAATATATAATTTATGATTGGTCTAGTTATAATGGGGTTACTCGTCACGCAATTTTGTTCCCCCCGTTGTCGTCCAACTCTTCTCGTGGTCTCCGTTTTCGGAGCAGACCTCATAAGTGTCCATCTTGAACAATTTTTCAACTCGTAACTTAAGCTTCTAAGACTGCCGGGTCTCATGCCCATGATCCCTGTGATAATCGCATCGCAAGGATTTGTTTCTTTGCGAAGGATCTTTCTGAATCGGTGCAGGCCATTTAAATTTTGGCAAATCACGAATGATGGGTGATGTTTTCATGACGGTATGTTCAAAGGTAAACTATCTAGGTTTTTTTTTGTGCATCACTGGATCTTTCTGTGATCTACTCGCCTTTCGACTCTGAAATGGTCTTCCCATACGGCTTATGTCCCTGGGCTAACCCAGCCTTGTAATCATGGCAATAGTTTGGTCAGACGTGACGTCAGTCTCCTCCAAAGATCGTGTACTTATCGCCCCGCCTCTGTATGCGCCTTTCATCGCCTTTGGCGGATCTTTAATATACGATCGTAAGAATCCACTGACGACCCAAAGCTTCTCAAAGTTCCAAAGGATCGTGATCCATAGCAAGATTCTACTCCGCGAACTGCCAAATCTCCCGCTAAGTCTCGAATGCATTCGATTCCTACTGAATAGCCTCGTAAGTGAGTCGATGTTCATTTTTCACGTGATGTAACAAAGGTATCAAGGGAGCATGAATGCCGCCACGTGTCATTGAATGAGTTTATCGGAGTTACGCTGGAGCAGAAACCGCTAACGCTGGCCCCGAAGCAAGTTAGTCAAGAACACTTTACACAACAGAAGGTCATTGTCAGCATTTAGCATCAATATTCGTGATTATGGGGGTGGAAGCATGTAATCGTAAGGGTTAGTAAACTGTCGAACACGCAAAAGCTGCATAATAACCCGAGGTGCTTCAAGTCAAGAATGTGTTATTCCTTAGGCGTAGGTAGCATGTCATTCGGCCCCGACCGGAAATGGCTGGCAAGATGTAAATGTAGGCCCCATACCGAAGGCGGGATGTACAAACGGCATTGATGCGGTACCATGTCGACAGAAAATACCGACGCGGCTGCTGGCGTGGCCTACCGGGCCGGTTCTACCCCTACCTACTTTCACCCGCTCGACGGACGTGTCGCAACCTATTATCGCCGGTGCCAGGTGATACGAGGTCCCTCTACGCGATTCGTCCCTGTTCTTTGGTGGTGAGAGGCCCAAAGTTGGGGAACTACTTAAGGATAACTCGTCATCTGCTAGGCCATCGTCTTCATTCAGCTCAATAGGCTCCTTCTCTCGGTTGTGAGAGACTGGATGCAAAGCTCAACTGTTCTCTTGCACATCTCTTCCACCAAGATCGCGCTTCTACCTAGCCCGTAACTCACTGCTCTAATGCTACAGCGCTCAACCCATTCAGAACTCCCCATCCGCCTCGCTTGTTCCTTCGCTTTCTTCTCCATGTCTGTGCCAATGGAGGAATTGATCTGGGCACCTTGATCATCGAGTTGTTTAACATCAATGACCATTTCTGACGAGTTAGATGTGGGAAGGGAATCATGAGCCGGTTTGGTGGCTAAGGGCTACTAGGACAGTCGCCAAGCCAAGCCCTCGCACCGTGAACGACCTTTGCGTTCGTCACAAACGACACCACCAGCGTTACCTTGATCGTTCGATTCCTCGGGGTAATTCTCCATCCGTGGCACAATGTGAACTCGCAAATAAAGGATCCTATTACCAGATGCTAGCCAGCCTCCGATGATTAAGTCAACAAAAGAATGGAGAAGAAGAAGAAGGGAGTTCGTGTAGTAGAATTCGTGATACCTCTCCTCGGGGATCTTCTCAACATTTATAGAAATTTTTTGTCGAATCTTTCTCCTATCTGTGAAGGAATTCCTATTTTAGATAAATATGTTTTTCCTTACTTCGACTCGATTTTCCCTTATCAAGAACCAATTTTCTATCAAAGATTATTCCTCCAATTAAGTTTGAGAGATTTTTCAAACTAGGAAATTTACTCGATAAATACTCTTTACGTATTTTTGTCTTTATCTATTATCAATAACGAACTTGTCAGCATAATGGGAAGATGGTCACGAGGACTAAAAACTCTAGATGGAACTCCTCGAATCTAGCATTTTGGGAGACATCCTGGCTTTCACAAACGGACTTTCAAATTCTCCCGTCTAATAGTGCCCCCCCCAGTTTTAATATGGTAAGGGCTCGATCGTCGACATCACGCCACGTGTGGGCTTTTAAGCCAACGAGCCTGGAACCATTAAGAGTGGGTTCAAAGACTATGATATCACAAATATAATATAAATAATAATAAGAATAGTGATAATAATAATAATAATTAATCGTGATAATAAAATTTTTTAAAAGTTAATATTAAAACATCAAAATTAATAAAAGGTTTGAGATTAGAAATATATTTTGAAAGATGGCAAAGTTTGACAATAAATGGTAATGTAGCTTACTCGGTCGGGACTTTATATTCTAAGCTATGTCAAAGGTGGTTCATGTTTTGGGTTTGTCATTTGGTAAAATTATTTAAAAAGAAAAATACATAAACTCAAAGGTTCGAAATAAATATACAAGAAGTGAACTTCAAATTGGTGAAAAAGAACTTTGTGCACACATGACATAAGTAAATGATAATGGAAAAACATATTAGGAAGCATATAAAATAGGGAAATAGGATTTGCCACATAAAATAGGAAAATGGAGAAAGAAATAAATGTGGAAAATATATAAATAGGAAATAGGATTTAGATAATGGAGAAAAAATAAATATGAAAATATATAAAATAGGGAAGAGGATGGTTATTTACAAAATAATCAATAAAAGAAGTTGAGATCAATAATTAAAGAAAGAAAATGTTAACCACATCCTCTAATGATTCTACACGTTACCATTCCAGAGTATCTAAACATCATGTTACCATCAAATTACGTGTATTAATTTCTATTCTCCGCACATCAAACTCGCTATTCATACCTGCGGCAACATTATAAAGATCCTAAATTAGGATTCAACCCAATAGGTATCGTCTAAAATTTCACACGCCCGAACTAATCTCGCCCATTCATTTTATCAAGCTAATCTTGCCAAGTACTTTAAGCACCAAACATTACGTATGTTATTATTTTCCGCCACCATCGGAAAATTTCACATGGGCACTATCAGCGTCTAAAATAAACTGGCGACAGCAAATACGGGCCCCATGTCCAAAGACGGACTCGTCAGGGCGGCGCTCCCACTTCCAGCATGCGCCCTCTCGGGATCGAAATGCTCGCCATTCCCGACCTCAGAGCTCCCAAACACCATTTACAAAAAAAAAAATTTAACAAGAATAACTGGCGAGAGAGAAGACTCTTACCTCCTGTGAGTTGAACTCCACAAACCGGGTGTCCACGCCAGAAAGCCCTTGTAGCGAAGACCAACTTCTCTTGCTCCAACGAGAACTCGACAACCGGGCCGAAATCTAGAGAAAAGCCTAATTTCCTCGAAAAATCCGTTTTCTTTCTCCCCTCACCACGTATACCAGCCAAAAAGAAGAGAAGATCTCCTTTTCTCCTTTCATTTATTCCTTTGTCCTCTAATGACTTAAAAAGCCCCTCGACATATAAATTAATATGCTCTCCATTGGTCCCTTATCCTTCACTATCTACGACATGTGTCACATGATACATATAGTAGACCGTCACATCACATACCCTCTCATATCATGTGTACTTCACAAGTCACTGTCATATATGGTATCCTACACCATGCTCCGAAGACGCGGAAATTCGATTGTTCTGGACCAACAAAAATCAAGATAAGAAATGGTATTTCCTCGCTTACATTCCAACGGAAGTCCGTTTCGTCATCCGAGATCTAGAAAAATTCTGAATTTTGACCGAAATTATGATCTTACCCTTTTTAAAAAAATTAGAATTTTCTCGGTTTTATGTGGTTATCTGGGCACGCTTCACGAGGTAATAATGTAATCTCATGCCATACTCTCCACTTAACGCCCTTCTTTGGAACCACCACTACATTAGCTAGCTATTTGGGGTACTTTACTTATATGATGAAACCTGCTCTTAGTAAGTTATCTACTTCCGTCTAGATGATTTGATGGCGATCCGGGTGCAAACGCCTTACTTTCTGGTCATCGCTCGTCGGAGATGATGTCTGGTCAGAGAGGCCACTATTGGATTAATTCCGACCATTTCTGAGTGGCTCTAAGCGAACACATCTATGTTATTCAACAAGGCGAGTCGTAACCGTTCTTTTTCATCATCTGTTAGAAAAGAACTGGCATAAGTGAACTTCTCCAACTCGTCTAGGGGTCCACACGAATCCCCTTTTCCTCCGTGGCTGATCCGGCCAGCGTAACTCCGTGATTGTTACATGTAGCTCGATCCGGCGAGACTTTCTTGCGCTCTTCTCCCTTTGCTCTACATAGATAACTCGATAACATCGTCGCGGGCCAACTGACGCCCAAGCTAACTCGTCATCGTTAGTCAAATAACTAACCATCGTTAGTCAAATAACTGACTATTTGGTGGTAGGTCAAAAGAACAATCATCTAGGCAAATGTGCCTAAATTTATTATATGCGAGTAAGGGCCTGTTTCAAACGACAGAATTCAAACTACGAGTGATCTTTAGTCGGCCCTTATAGGGAGCATGACATTACCCAACGTTACGATAGTCGCATCCATTAAACTCGGGAGAGAATTCAACCCAATGGAATTCAAGACTCTAAGGAAAGCTCTCATCCGGTTTAAGGCTGTAATTGCACAAATCCGTTACGCGCCCGTGATCCACCAATACCATGTGCACATCAAAAACCGCTAATATAGAGAAAAAGGAGTACCAATGCATCATACGGAACAATAACTCGCTCGGGTTGATAAGGGGGAGGGGATGGGCCATCTATAACTGGTTTCTTCACAACCGCCAGGTGGGATAGCATTTACCATGGCTTTGACTATGGCAAATCTTAAGATCTTTCTTTGTTGGTCTTTCAATCGACATCGGGTCGCCGACACAAATTCAATATATAATTTATGATTGGTCTTAGGTTCTAACAGGTCGCAACCCGACCGCACTCTCGTCCCGCGCCGCCCCGACTCCTCTCTATGGTCTGCTTCTTTGATATACCTTATAAGGTGTCTATCTTTGACCAGTTTTTCCACTAAGAACTTTAGGCTTCGACACCTGTCGGTCTCATGCCCATGATCCCTATGATAATCTCATCACAAGGATTTGTTTCTTTGGGAAGGACTGGTCGAACGGCAGGTGTCATTTAAATTTCGCAAATCACGAATGATGTAGTGATAAATTTCATACGAGATGTTCAAGGGGGTGAACTGTGAGGGCTCTTTTTTTTTTTTTTTTTTTTTTACGACCGATCACGGGATCTCTTCTAAGATCTACTTTTCCTTCTTTGACCTGCATGTACCTTCTTCCCCAAACTAGCTTTATGTCCCCGTGTGGTCGACTTGTAATCATGACACTGGTTGCTGATCTTATCGCCGGGTCTCTCCAAAGATCGTGGGTACTCTATCGACCGCCTTATAATTCTTCCATCGCCTTGGTGGGTCTAAATGAGCAAAAAGAATGGAAGAAAGGCATGGACGACCCAAACCTTCTCTTAAAGTTCTGAAGGACTGCATCCATGCTATAAGATTCTACCTGCTGAACAACTTGCTCAAATCTCCTCGTGAAGTCTCGAATAGATTCCGATTCCGATTTCTATTCCTACTTGAGAATAGCCTATAAGGAGCTAATGTTCCTTTTTTATCGCACCGAACAAAGGTATTATGATACGAATGCCGCCTTACATCATCAATGAGTTTATTTGAAGTTACGCTGGAGCTTATGAGAAAATCAAGCCAACGGGCTCCCCCAAGCTAGTTAGAACACTTTGCTACACAAATGTAAGGTCATTGCTCGCTGCTTAGTATCATTGCTTCGATTATAAGTGGAGCATGAGGGTTAGCAGTCGGGCTCGAACAAGGCAAAGCTGTATAACGAACCAACGAGGTGGCTCAGAATAAGAATGCTTCTACTTGTAAGTGAGGAGAGCATGTCATCGGGTCCCCGAATTGGAGCTACTGGTGGCATGTAAAATGGCAGCCCCGTACCGAAGGCGGGATGTACAAATGGCATTGATGGCATCACGCCGCAGCCACGATGACGTGTCGCTACGGCGGCTCAATTTGTTATTCTACCCCGCCTACTTTCTCTCCTCACCCACAAAGATTCGCCACTAACCCGCATCGGGCCGGCTAAGCAGTGGTGTCCTTGCTGCCTGATTCTCAGCCCTGCGGTTCTTTGGGTGTGAGGTACAAAGGTGGGAACTACTTGAGAATAACTGCCATCCTGCAGGTCAGCCTCATCCAGCCTCACATCCTTCCTCATCAGGAGAGATCGATGCAAAGCTCACCCGAATCTCAGCATATCTTCCACGAAAATAGCTTTTTTCTACTTTAGGCCCGTGAATCGGCCGCGTTTCATGTCAGTAGAATCAAATTCTTATCCTCAGAACTCCTTCATCTACCTCACGCTTGTTCCTGCTTCTTCTCCATGTCCCGGGTGCCACTTGGGAGGAATCGATCTTCCGCAATCGGATCATCGAGTCATGAACACCCGTGAACCGCCACGAGCTAGACAATGGAGTGGGGAATTACGAGCTACCAAAGGGCTAAGGGATACTAGATAGCCGCAGGCCAAGCCCTTGCGTACCAGATACGACTTTCGTCTGCTTTCCCACAAACAAGGATAATCGTTGTTACCTTTATCATTCCAACCTTCTCTGGCATCAACGACACAATGTGAACTCAAGAAATAGCGATTCTAATTTTACTCGTGTGTCGGGCCGCCTCTCCGATGATTAAGTCACCAAAAGGATGGAGAAGAAGAAGAAGGGAGTTCGCTTAGTGGAAATTACATACCTCTCCCCCGTGGGGGATCTTCCTGATTTATAGAAATTTGTTTGTGCCTGACCTCCCTCCTATCTCAAGAAGGACCTCCTACTTTGGGTGGATAAATATTTTTTCCTTATCTTTGACTGATTTTCCCTTATCAAAGATTATTCCTCCACGAAGTATGAGATTTGGAAACTAGGAAATTTACGGATAAATACTCTTTACGTATTTCCCGTATTTATCTATTTATCAATAACGAACTTACCATATACAAAAGAATGGGCCGACGTGGGGACTAAAACTCAAGGATGGGACACCTCGACCGTACTGGGGGAGATACCCTAACTTTACAAACGGCTTTCAAATCCTCCCGCCTAATGTTGTTCTGGTTTAATAAGCAGAGCGTTTGGGCCAGTTTACACATCGAGCCGATGGGCTTTAAGCCACAGCCTCAACCCATTAAATAGCGGGTCTAAAGACACTGTGACTCACAACAATGGTTATCACATAAGAATAGTGGTAACACACAATAATTAATCCGGATAATAAAATTTATTTGAAAGTTAATATTAAAAAATATCAAAATTAATAAAAGGCTTGAGATTGAGAAATATATTTTAAAGATGCAAAGTTTGACCAAACGGTAATGTAGCTACTGGTTGACTTTTATATTCTAAGCTAGAGGTCAAAGGTGGTTCCAAGCCTTTGGGTTTGTCAATTGCAAAATTATTTTAAAAGAAAAACATAAACCCAAAGGGTTTGGACATAGACAAGAAATGAACTTCAAATTGGTGAGAAAATAGATCTCTAGGCACGCATGACATAAGTAAATGATAATGGAAAAACAGATTAGGAAGAATATAAAATAGGGAAATAGGATTTACACATAAAATAGGAAATGGAGAAAGAAAAATAAATGGAAATATATAAATAGAAAATAGGATTTGTGGGATAATGGAGAAAATAAATATGAAAATATATAAAATATAGGTAATATATTATTCGTCGCCATGTCAATCTATCAAGGCAGTTTATATCAATAAATTTAAGAAAAAGAAAATAGCAATATTTACATTTGAAAGTTGTCAAGGAATGGCATGATTTCCATTAAAAATTGATTTTTTTTTTCAGAAAACAACAAAATTATAAATTTTGGGCAGCAGGAGAAATTCCTTGAGGGTATTTTAGAAAAATTAGGTAACAAAATAATAATAATAATAATAAAACAGAAATTGGCGGTATCAGCGATCAAATTTGGAGCAGCATTAAAGCACCCATCTCCTTAACTCCCTAATATCTTCTATTCATATGAATTTAACAATCAACAAATAATAGTAATGGCCACATATGATAACTAATTACATTATAACCTGGAATATAGTCACACAATTTTGATTACTGCACAAAGTAACAACAAACTCTCGCTAAACCAGCCCGATGGTCCTCCCGTTAATAATCAACTCTCCTAAAAGCCTTGCCTATAAGATTTCTGTTTCTTTAGCATTTAATATCACGCTTCTTGCATATGTACAAACTATAGAATTGTTTTTTTTTCAATCAAGCTAACTCAGCTAAGCTCATCCCCTATGGCCTTTACTGTGGATGCTGCTTTTCTGGGTGTGGTAACGTTCAGTTTCTTCTTTTCTCATCTTCAGACTCAAAAAGACTACAGAATAGAGAACTCGGTAATGGGTACTTGATGGTCCATCTGCATTAACATCCCTGAGCTTTGTGGACAGAACTTGCTTTGACAAACATTGGGAGACCAGTGGAGAAAATACATTTGAAGTATTGTCTTTAAGTAGACTAGAAATACAGAAACTGTGGGATGTACACAGGTGACTATGTAGACTCATCATTAGAACTCATCTCTCAGCCTTACTACTTCTTCCCAGATCAAGATAATGCTGAACAGATATGAAGCTGTTCCCAAATCCCCAATAACATAGCCACTCACCTTGCCCCATTCATCGTCTCATGGTAAATGAGCACTGCAGCAACTACAAGAGATAAGCCAATGCAGTAATAATGATTGGAGAAGAGGGAGGACACTGACAAAAAAATGAGCCCCAATATTCCAATGAATTGAACCTGATTAGCCAATGATGCCCCAACCAGAGTCATAATATAAACAACTCTCCTCCTTGAAACTCCATTTCACCTTCAATCCTCCATTCCTCACTGGCAACAACCCCCGCGGGAAATAAATGTAGCAACAAGTGATGTATAGATCTGCGCGTCCCCGATCATTGAGAAAGTTTCTTCTTCAAAACCCTTTCGAAGGAAAATCAGACAGGATGCAAAGCAAAAGTTATAAAGTAACCGGCTGATCCAGCGGGAAGAAAGTGCATATGAATCCAAGCGCATACTCTCCTTTTGAGACCCTCTCATGCTCACCTGAGTCGAATCTCATCGCATCATATGGTGCCGACAAAAGCCTGGGGAGACTAGAGAATTGATGATCCAAGGTGTGAACTTGAGAATTTATGCAGAAGAAAAGAAAAATTGCATTGAAGGCTAATTGAGTCCCGCAAATGAGGAAAAAGGAACGCGGAATAAAGCGAAGGCCAATGGAAAACAACATGCTGTTAAGGCTAGAGAGAAACCAAGTAAGAAGTAAATCAAGGAGAGCGTAGGAATAGGAAGGCTCGTCAAGGGCTGCAGTGGAAGCTTTTTGGGGAAGGAAAGAAGAAGAAGAATTATGATATAGATGACTGGAATGTTGTGGTTTGGAGTAGTGCCGCCACCCATTTACCGTTCCAAATTCGTTCGTAATAAAAATCTAGATAGATGACAGCACTACATTCTCCGATGAGAAGGGTATGGCGATGCTGGGAGGCTGACCAACATCCACCATTGCCAAGGTCTCATCAGTCCAGGAGATGGAGGTTGGGATGATCAAGAATTGCTGTTCCATTCACTTGCTCAGTCTCTTCAACTTCTTCAACCGCATAGAGAGGCTGGCAATGATAAATCAGCTGGGATGATTCGTTGTAGTGCATAATAATAATTACATTGTTTTGAATTCCAGCGAACACCAGTTGTCTAGGAAACAATAGACCTGAATGGAATCAAGTTGATAAACTGAAAAATGAAGAAAACTCACCAAATTTCTATAAACCCAATTTGGTTTCTTCTCACCATCATCAAGGGTAAAAGATTGTAAAATTGAACTCCAAAATAATCAGTGGCAGTGGACGTTATTTTTTGTATGGACATCAATTTGGAGAAGTAAATTGGGGCTTATTGTGACTGAAAAGAACATATATGTATGAGACTAAAATTTCCCCAGAAAAGCATTGAACAAGTGAGGGCTACTTTTTATGTGAAACCAGCTGTTGTTTACTTAAGAGTGACTGGGGTCCCCCTGTTTCACCCCCATAAATCTTTATTTGACAAAGACAGGAAAACGAGCAAACAAAGAAACGGGGTATTCAGAAGATGGGGTTGAAGATCTTTTGATGGTTGAACTGAGTAAATCAAACAGGAATTCAAATATAGTTTTCAAATGTTTGTTATGTCCTTTTTCCTCCATCAAAGGAATCTACAGCTATGCCAAATAATGACTGGTTGCACTAAAAATGATTTTACCCAAAAACAAATAAAGAGGAAGGCAAGATACACAACAAAAAGGAAGAAGGCGAAGAGTTTAGATATAGAGATGTTCACAGCAATTCAGTTTTAAAAGTTTATTCGTCCATTTCAACAAAAGCTTACTCAAAGTTTCTTCCAGGTGGAATTCGTTTTCAACTCTGAACGCCATATCGCTTTCGTTTTGTTCACGCAGCTGAGCCAGATCACGTGAACCCATGACACTGATTTTCAATAACACTCACTGATCGCAGAAGTAAAAAGTAATTGCAGTTGGTATAACCGGCGGGCGGTTATGCAAAATAACCTCCTCTACATCATCTTGTTTTTTTGAACACTTGAATTATAACGGGTTAACGATCCACGTAACTGATTCATCAATGACGCGGTTTTAATGGTTTGATCTCGATCCAATCTATTTAATCGATCGTAGTTCATTATTTCACAGTCGCGCCCGTGATTCCTAAAGACGTGTTCATTAGTAAAGCCAACCGGTATTGGACGAACATCAAGTCAACTCCTGTAATTGTATAGTGCTACATGGACATGATCGACTACACTGTAGCTCTTGAGTGTAGCATGAGAGACTGACTATCAACAACTTGTCCACACTCGAATGTTGAACAGACCGTCACCTAATACCTTCCAACCCCAATTAATCAATGACACGTGGTCGCAAAAGCCAGCTCTATAAAAAGACATTGCCACACACCAAAGGCAAAGAAAAGAGAAACTCCATTATGAAAAGTGACTCGATAAAGATCAAGAATCTATTCCTTTCACTCGATCCTTTTCTTACGCCATCTTTCAAACATTTGAACGCCTAAAGACATGTTCAAAACACGATTATTCACTTTTACTTACGACTCCAAAACCAACAACCAAACATTTCATTAATACTACAATTTACAAGTAATTGTTGAATACAGTTCAAGTATTATAATAAGATCAATCATTATGATATCAAATTTATAATTTATTTCATCATGAGGCTAGTATTCTAAGTAAAATTGTATTTATTTTTAATCGACAGATTGGAGCATCAATATTAAAATTATTTTCTTTTAAAGTTAAAAATTAATAGATACCTAACAAAGTTTGAGTAAAAAGAAAAGTGAATCCAATCCAATGTATCCAACATCAAGTGAGAAGAGATTGAAGAATGGTTATTTTTAACCTAATGATTTAAAATAGATTAAAGAACATTGAACAAGAAGGTAGAAGAATCCCAAGTGAGTGGGCTGCTTTTATGTGAAAAACCAGCTGTTGCTATTTCCAAGAAAGGTGACTGGGGTCCCCCTGTTTCACTTCATAAATTTTATTTGACAAAGACAGGGAAAACGAGCAAACAAAGAAACGGGTATTCAGAAGATGGGGTTGAAGATCTTTATTGGTTGAACTGAGTAACCGTGCAGAATTCAAAATAAAAAGCAGCTAAATGTTTGTTATGTCCTTTTTTTCACTCCATCAAAGGAATCTACAAATATACAATAATGACTTGCTGTACTTAAAATGACACCTAAAAACAATTGGTGAGAAGGAAGATACACAAAAAAAGCAGTATGGAAGAAGGAAGAGTTTAGAGAGAGAGATACCTATAGCAACTGTTTTGGGAAGTTTGATCTTCGTTCATTTCAACAAAGCTGGCCCTGGGGTTTCTTCCAGGTGGAATTCGGTTTAACATCCAATGGTATCAGGCTTACTTTGTTCTCAATGAAGAAAGCTGGGGACATGTGGTCCATGGACAATTTCTGACTTCAATAATATTCTTTGTCGACTGTAGCAGAAAAGTACTCTTGTGCCGCCGTGCATGGGCCCTGGGTATTATGGGGGTACACCCTCTCTTACATCACAATCTGCTTTTTTTAAACACTTTAATTATAATCTGTAATAAATATCCAATCTACATCAATGATACTGAATACGACTCGACCTCGACCCATTAACTCGAACAGTTCACGAAGCCACACTGCCATGATTCTCACGCGCCTACCAGGTAGCCAACTAGAGTATTGACGAAACATCAAGTCATCTCCTCAGAATCGTATACCGCTGGTACATACGATCACTGCTAATTGCAAAGACTTGAGCGCAGCGACGAGACTTACTATCAACAATCATTCATACCGAATGTTGAACAGACCGCTACTGGCGCACCTCCAACTCCCATCGTAATTAGGCCCGACATATAAGGACGCCCAGCCCGGCCCGTTGACCACCACAACCTCGCTGCGAAACACTCGCGCGAACGCCAGCATTCGAAGATTCACGGTGGCCGGGCAGCTTCTCGTAATTTTGAGCTTCTACCCAAATACATCACATGTATATAACCTGTTCCAATCAACATCAATTTTGCATTTAAAATATTGTTTTCAACAATTTTTTTTTTTTTTTTTTGAAATTTTTTTTTTCGAAAATTTTGTCTAATTTTATTTGATTTTTTTTTTGATTGAGACCCTGTGTGGTCATTGGATTGTTTGAGACAGGTTTTATACAGTGCCAGATTTTATGAGAAATTTCATACAGCGAGAGCCTACCAATTTTCGAAAAATGCCGTATTGAAGACGGACCACGAGTATTCCGCGAGTCGACGGTAGTCACCACCCTGGTTGGGGGCGCTCACACCAGATCGTGTACCTCAGTGATACGAATACCTATGGTTTCTGTCAGAGATCCATCACCACCGCAGCGGTTACGTAAGTGTGTAATGTAGACATTCAGAAATCACTGAATAACATTGTACGGCTTATGCTTCTGATGCGATTTGCATATAACATGAGTCGTGATGTTACGCGATTGATGTTTATAACATTATTTAGATATGTTATGATGTTTGGGTTTTAGGTAATTAACACTTATTATGTTGGAAAACAATCTTGGGGAGTTTACAGGGCAGAATCGAAATGAAATAAATTGTAATCAATTTATTTGGTTTATTGGATGATAAAATAGAATTTTTAATAAAATTTTAAGGTGTTAGAACATTTTGAGAGTTTTACATTGAGTAAAACTAGAAAAGGAAACTAAATGAAATAAATTATGTTCAATTTATTTGATTTGTAGGATAATGAGATTTTAATAAAATTTTAAGGTTGAACACTAGGTTTAGTGTCGATCATGAGGTTTTGAGAAATTTTTAATAAATACTTGGCCCGTATCAAAAAGAAAATAAATAAAATAAATTTTATAAATTTATTTTATTATAGAAGCAAATAATTTTCTAAGGTTTTACAAGTTAAAATTGAAGAAATTGAATAGAATAAATTTTTATAAATTTATTTGAATATTCTGGAAGAAATGAAAAAAAAAAGTGAAGAAAATGGTTTTCAAAAGATTTTTACAAGGTAAAACTAAGCAAAAGCCAAGAAAATAAATTTTTATGTTTCTATTTCTGGGTGTACTCGGAGAATGAAAAATCAAATAAATAAACTTTACTAAGTTTATTTGATGTATCGAGAATATGAAATATATATATATATATATATATATATATATATATATATATATATATATATATATATATATATATATATATATATATTAAGTAAATTTCTTGTCTCCAAAGAGCGTAAAAGGTGAAAAAAAAAAAAAACATGGATATAGCAAGTGTTTCCAATAAATTTAAATAATTGGAAAAAAAAAAAAACGAAAAATTTAAATATTTGATTAAATAAAAAATCAAACAAATGGGACAAAATTTTGAAAAAAATTGAAATTTTTCGAAAAATAAAATTTTTGTTGATAAATATGATTTAAAATATAGGATAAATGGTAATGATTGTTTATGAATGCGTGTGGGACAATGTGTATACACCGGGATGAGGCAGATTTAATCGTGTCTTCGGGCCAGGTATGAGTCAGAGATACCGTATCGAGATCGAATCCCGCTATTTAAACTGTGACGGGGTTAGTTGAGGACGAGGACGTAGAGGGCGTCCAAGAGGTATTGGTCAGACACCACCGCGTTCGATCACCGTGCTTTACCGAGGTCGAGATATTGCGTACGGTTGCTATCGCGATAGTCGGGTATAAAGGTGTAAATGTGGATGTCCTAGTAACCTCCAGAGATTTGGGAGCATTATCCCTCCCGACATCACAAGTGGGAGCAGATCCGACAAGTGGCAGACCATTGGTTTACGCAGATAAGAGAAGGTATTGTGGAAAGGCTGAGATTACCTCCGATTGACTGGTCAGATTTGACTAACTGTTCCGCCTGTAGAAATGAGGCCCAAATATGCATGAATGGGCAAGGACCTCTAGAGACCTGGGGAGAGCTCAGATGTGAGTTCTCCCCTAGGATTAGTGGCTGAGGATATGAATGATATGTCGATATTGGCGAGTCGGAGATCTCGGACTCTACTCACAAAGGATTCGGAACTCATGGACACGCGAAGTTCAATGTCATCCTCACGACTGGCCGACAACCTACAAGAGTCGCCATCGATCATGAAGGCAGAGGGTTACCGCTCATAATGCCAGATCTGCATCGTAGGTACTTCAGGTGGGGACAAACATGATATTTTGCCCCGCATAGTATATGAGTCCAAGAGTCGTGACGTCATGGGTCACAAATAGAAGCCAAGCCTTACCCTCGAGGACCCAGGCGTGATACTCGTGACTTCTAGATCTACCTCAGCACATGGTGCACGAGGACGCT
The DNA here is from genome assembly GCA_016808115.1 of Tetrastigma voinierianum. NCBI lineage: Eukaryota > Viridiplantae > Streptophyta > Magnoliopsida > Vitales > Vitaceae > Tetrastigma > Tetrastigma voinierianum. The sequence goes on from JAEQBH010006429.1 coordinate 165,986, forward strand.
TTTTCGATGAGCGCTCCGGATTGCCCGCATGCGGATAAACTTCGCACGAAGTTACACCTGGTGTTTCACCCATCTCTATGACTCCGCATAGGATGGCAATCCTGGGCCGAGTCATAGAACTCGCAGTCCGTACCTACGTGAGCTACCGACAAGGGGTGGTTCATTAAATGAGCACTTCACCGCCGGGTGCTCCGGGTTTTATTTATGGCGAAGAAGGACGTGACTCTTCAACCCGCGGCATCGACTACGCACAAATAATCGCGTTACGATCGACCCGCATTCATTACCAAGGATTAACGATTTGTTTGATCGCTTGAGAGGAGCGCCGAGTCTACTCTAAGATGACCTTCAGACCGGGGTTACCATCACCGAGGGTTGCGGACACAGATATACCTAAGACAGCGCTTGGTGATCGCCGCTACGCACTTCTGAGTTCAATGGCGATGCCCTCTTTTGATCGGACGGTAGACGCGCCAACGGCATTCGCGATCTCGCATGTGGTATTCCAACCCCATCTAGACCGGGCCATTACAGTCTTCGCGATTTATTATCTCGATCTACTCCTACCGAAGGGAGCAATGGCGTATCACTCGAGACTGCTTTTTACGCTTGTCGAGAGACCATCACCGACGCCAAGTTCAAAGTGAAGTGCGAAGTTTCGCCATCGAGGTGAGATTTTACGACACATGGTGTCAACACGAGTGTCACGACCCAAAGAAGGTCGGTGCCGTAATGAGTCGAGAGAATCAATGTCAATCTTCAGATAATGTGAGTTTTCGGGATCGGGCCGGGTATTACAGAGATTCGAGAATGGCCGTTGTCCATTCGCAGATCGCAGTGACTTCGCTCACGACATAGACTCCATGGTTGGGACGACCCTGACCATAGAGAGAGAGATCGAGGATGCTTAGAACACTCGGGATGCGGGTGTTGGTAGCAAGAGGGAGGATCAACTTTCTTCTAGTTCGGGGAAGAGGTAGAAGACTTCTGCTTCACACGAAGTTTCGTGACCAGTTCGTGGATCGGGCATGTGAGACCCGACGCTCTCGCAGATGCAGGATCCCGTGATTCTCAGGACAACGCGTATCCCGCTAGCCACAGAACATGAGAGTACATTGTTCATTCCTCCACACCCTAGTACGGTCGCAAGGAACCGCCGGGCCAGAGGTTATACACTCCCGCCACGACACATAAAGTTAAAGGGGCTGTGATGCGGATCAAAGTCGTGACGTGATCGCAGTTGCGCACGCGGGAAGTATAGTGGACCCAGATGGTATATCGTTATTGATGCGTCGCTGACATGGATGAGTCGACATGTCTACATCGGGTTGTGTCGTAAGACCGGGACCTTCGGTCGCCAGAAACATACCCAACGCGGCCTCGGATTCAAGCTAGAGGTTAAGGCCTCAGAGAAGCCAGTATAGATGTTCTCCCTAGGATGCGGTGAGAGCTGACCCGATAGATCGGATTATGAGCAGAGATCTCCGAGATTCGCTTCTCATTGTGGACCCCGGGATGTGGTGTCACAAGATGGTGGCTGGTTGCGGTCGTGGTGCACGAATATCGCTACGAGTCGGGTGTGTGGGTGCACGATACGGTCATTCACCACTCTCGTGAGTAATGAAGCTTGTCTTGGGGACTACGTCCAATGAAGACTCATAATTCGGGAGTCCAAGAAATGAAGAGTAATTAGAGTGCCGGGCAAAGCAAAGGCCATTAATCCTGCAGAGTAACTCGAGTTGTGGTGTAAGAGACTCGGAGATATCCCAAAATTTCTCGTGTGAACGCAAGAGGCTCGCAGTTGGTGTCGAAAAGTTATGGTGCCCGAGAGATTTAAAAACACACTGCTAGGGATATCACGCTGCACTTAGTAAGTTGAGGATAAGAGCCTGAGGACTCGATGAAAACACGCGATCAAAGTTATCACAGCAGATTTAGAGTCGAGTGATGCATTCGGGGGTGACTCAGAGATTCGATAACCTCGGGAAATTGCATTTGCGTCGCTGAGCCGACAAGGGCTCGTATATGGATCATTCATGACATGGACTAGGTTGATGGTCCATTGATCGTTGATCAGGACCTTGGGAAGGTCACGCTACACACAAAGTAAGGGTTGTGTGTGGTTACACGGTGTGGAAAGTTGCGGATAGAGGACATGCTACGCTACGCGCTCGTTCATAAGGGCAGGAGCAATTGCTCTGCGGAATTCGCCACAACAACAGCTTATCAAAGCAGTATACAAATGGCACCATACGGCGCACGACGAGCGCACGTAGATATATGATGATAGACCGAGAGGTGGGAGAGAGCCCCACGGTCCTCGACTGACAGAGACACCCCTGAAGGTGAGCTTGATACTGGCAATGCCTTCTCACTCGCCAGAGCCGACGTAAGAGTTATGTGTGTGCGACGTCGACCCTTAGAGTTCGAGGTCAGACTGCGCCTTCAATATGATGCCAAGAGAGGAGTGGTTAGGGTCTACAAGCGGCAAGCTATCGCCGAGATCCACCGGGCTCTTTTGAGATACTCGAGAGGATAGAAGGCCAGAATAAGACGTATATTTTTTACCGCCAAAGATGTCGTGTCCACGAGGTATTTCACGTCCCATGTTCGAAGTATAATCCCGCATCCACCATGGTGGATCGGGGGCAGATTGAGGTCGTACTTCTCGATGGGACCTTTGAGGAGGGACCAGTGTGCATTTTGGATAGCCGTGATCAGGTTTTGCGACGCAAGACCGTGAGGCTAGTGAGGGTACTATGGAGACACTATGGAGTGGAGGAGTCCATGTGGGAGCGCGAGGACACGATGCGGGCCACTTATCCCTTCTTGTTTAGGGATGAAGGTAATGCGGGTTTAGTTGTTTAAGATTTAAATGACTCGCATGTACGTAGAGTGCACTGCATACGCACGCTAGCGACGGTAGAATTGTCCTCAATTCTCGTGACTAAATTCCTTTAAGAGGGAGAATGTAAGACCCGAGAAATTTCACTGAAAATGACAAAATCATAATTTTGGTTACAAATTGTAATTTCTCGTTAAAAAATCTGGAAATTTATTCTCTGTGATCTCTGATGACAAACAGATTTAACCGCGACCGCTCTCGCCAAATCTAACTAAAGACGTAAAATTGGTCGACTCGGTGACAAGAATTTACACGCTTCGAGGCATCGCGGTCCGTGCCGTGAAAACGCACTTCGATGGACGAAAGTCACATATAACACATACCATGTGCCATAAGTGGTATGAGTAGAGAAAATGATGAAACGGACGTCAGACAGCCGAATGTCAAACCGGAAAAGAAGGAACATAATGAAGTCATTTTGAGTTTGATGTTTAATGATAATAAGTATTAAACACTAAATAGTGTTTGTCTTCTTCAAATAACAAAACAGAAAAAACGTGGGGAAGAAAAGGGATAGATCCAGTAGCCGACTTCACCATTTTTAGAGAGAGAGAGTGAAGCTTCTCTCTAAAATATCGGGCGATCCGATCGTCGGCAGTCTTTGGGACAAGAAGGAGCCGCTTCACGAGAGGGCTTCGCGCGGGTACCGGATTTCTGTGTGGAGTTTCTCAAACTCCAGAAGTAGGGTTTCTCCCCTTACTTGGTTTTATTTCTTCTTAAGTACTTTGTCGATGTTTGAGTCACGAGGCCGCCAGGGGGGTCGCTTTGATCGATCCTGCAAATCTTAGGATCCTAATTGTTATAATTTTTGAAACCCAATGGAGCAAACCGCGGATCGCCACGACCGATTCGGGGTTGTTAAATTTTTGCACTGGTATTAAATCATGTATTGCTCGGTAACTTTAATACGTAAATGCGTTCACAAAGTGAACCGATGATTTGATGAGGATCGAACAAAGAAACCTTGTGGTTTTCTACTGCTCATAGGAATAAGTGACACGAAAATACATTTTCAGGTGAAAATGTGTTTGGCTCCGCAGACCCAAGCCGACCAAGCTGTGTTTCATCATTAGCTCACGTGAGCTAATTTTTGATGTAATGAAATGCACTTATACATGACATGATTGTGTGAATTGAATTCTATAAAATATACGCATGTTGATGTATTTGCATGAGATATAAACTGTAATGGAATTGGCATCATGCATTCCATATGCACTGTGAGCACCCTAGGATGATAGGAGTGAGTGCATGAGAGTCTAGAGAAAATGGTTCGGAGGGTTGTCTAAAACTAATAAGGATCGGAGGGTAGTCCATACTAAAAATATCAATCGTCGGAGACGGCCCAATTGATATACATCGGAGGGTAGTCCACTAAATGTAACATTGGAGACGGTCCACTACTTATACATCGGAGGGTTGTCCTTAAATAAAACCTTAAAGATTCTCATCACAGGCTTAGCGAGTGTGAGGGAGGAGTCGATGAGGACTCGGGGTATGAGTTGATCATGTAGACATTCAAGTAGGATCATGTATTTGCTTGAATGTGTTTATTTAGACATTGCACTTAGGTGGAGTAGCCCACTTAGGGTGATTCCACTCTGCGAGCATTAGCTCCTGTCGAGGATGCGGCTACTACAGTACGGGAGCGTGCGAGGATGGCTTGTCCCAAAGGCGTAGTTTTAGAAGAAAAGCCCAGTTATTGGCTTTGGGTTATGATGTTCTACATGTTAAATTCTCTAATTGTAATATGTGTGTTGTATAAGAGTAAACAATTTTAACTCTTAAAACTATTGAGTATAGTTGGATTCATAGTTGGTATGTTTTATGGAGTATTGTTTATGAGCCCAGTAGCGTTTACTCATGTTGCGATCATATTGGATATATGTCGTGAGTGATGATCTGGGGGCCCAGTGGTCATAATTTGCTCGGTTTGGTTGTATGAGACCACGTATTGGTCATTGGTTGTTTGGAGACGGGTTTATACGGGTTTTGTATTTGGGTGAAACTCCCAGTGCAAGGAGACTTTGCCGATTTTCGTGAAAAAATGGTTACCCAACATTCACTAGTATTAGCGGGATGACGGGTAGTCAGGACCCCGGGTTTTGGGGGCGTCACACGTGTATGGCGGCCTATAAAGACATTCCTCGCCCAAAGGCAAGAAAAAGAGAACTCCTTACGCTGAGGTAAAAAGGGACTATGACAGAATCAGTAACTTTTATTCCTTTCACTGGGGATCCCTCTTCTTCTTATGTCTTATCTTTTTGAAACATTGAACGCTCTATCACATAAGTCAAACATGATGGATCAATTTTAATTTTTATGACTCCAAAACCAACAACCAAACATTTCATTAATACTATTACAATTTACAAGTGATTGTTGGGAATTAGAGTTCAAGTATTTATAGTCAGTAATTTTAATCATTATAGTATTATCAAATTTATAGACTTATTTCATCATATATGATTCTTAGCAAATTTGTATGTATTTTTAATCGATGTATTGATAGTTTGAATTAATAAAATTATTTTCTTTTAAAAAAAGAAAAATGAATAGATACCGAACAGAGTTTGAGCAAAGAAAAGTGAATCCAATCAATGTATCCAACATCAAGTGAGAAGAGATTGAAGAATGGTTCATTTTAACCTAATGATTTAAAATAGATAACGAATTAAAATACGAGGATTAAATTATTATAACAAATAATTTGAAAGTCAACGAACATTTCGATTCTTTGTATACTATAAACACACGAATAAATAAATACTAGGCCTGCCTATCAAATTCAATAAGATTCTGTCCTTGATCAATTAATCCCACGGGATTTGAAGTTAACGGTCGGATTGAGCCACGTACCTCGATTTATCCCACGATATCTTAAATTTAACGATTGAGTAAAACTTCCAATAACCCTCAAAGGACTCAAATTTACCATATGGCTGATTAGTTATTTATCATATTGATGTGGCACATTTTGTGTAGTAGCAACAAGTGATGTATGTATGCAACGAAGAATTTCTTAATTGTCAAATTACAAATTAGACAACAAGTTAATTTACCAAAAGCAGTAAGCCGAATGGAAATTAAGACATAATAATGTATCAAGTTAATTATCATTGACGTCAATGAAATTGAAATACAATTGTCTTTAACGAATAACCAGAAAAACCATCTTACATTGAAAATCTACAAGTGAAAACTCATGAAATTTCGAGCCTCAAATATATATATTTTTTACGAATAATTTCACTTACTTTCTAAAATACTTAAAATATTTAATAAATTAACAATCTTCCCGTTCCACTCTAATCCAGACCAACGTATTAAATTAGTAATCTTTTCTAAATGCATAAAATTGTAAAGTTGTATGCCTCTTTCTTATATCTAATGTATTGTTTTCATGTAAAAGGTAGTAAGGAGAAATTTCTTGCCTTACTCGAACTCGGACTCGAGAGAGCTCGGACTCGGCCAGCAGCATATCTTCTAGCGGTTTCATGTTACTCTCCATTTCATCATAACTACAAGGAGAAATTTCATTTCCATCAGTTATTCCATTGTATTGGACGTTAACTCTTTTCTTAATAGAAAAGTAGCAACAAATCAATAGAAAAGGAAAGCATAAATGTCTTGTAAATGCACTACCCTGTTGGATTTATGCTCCAGAAGCAATCTAGACCGTTGATCAAGAGCCTTAATTAAAAATGGGCCATATGATCCCCAAGCTAGCTCATTAGATGAAAGAGCCCATTTAACTGATTATTAAGATACAAGAAGGAGCCCATTTATTGGGCCCAATGTGTTATAAAACCTTAGGATACACTGCTTACTAGCCTCCAGGGTTTTAAGTTTTATGTATTATTTTAGAGATTGAGAATCTAAGTAGAAAAAAAAAAAAAAACACCTTGAAACTTGAGCGCCAAGGTTTAGAGTGTTTCATATTAACCTTCTAGTTTCTTTTGTGACCAGGTGCGCCCACACTTAGATCTGTCACGTAGAGAATAGCTTGGAAGGTCCTGTGAATTCTAGAAGAGATTTTCTGCACTACTATAGGTTAGCAATGGGTGATGAAAATAGATCTATCATACATTGTATTTAAGCTAATGCGATTCACGGCTTAAGTGCGTGATTCACGCAATTGAAACCAGGCACAGTTGAATTGGTGTGTGATAGATTGGATACATAATTTTATTTCTCATGTATATGTGATGTATATTAGATAGATGGCACCTAGGATTCTATTATTTATGAAATTTATTTATAATTTTTGTATTAATACATGAATGATTTGGTTTGGCCTTAATCCATAGTAGATTTTGCTTGTAATTTTTTTTTTTTGGGATGTAACAAGGAGGCTAATCATAAGATTAGGTTTCCTCGATTTATTTATTTATTTATTTTTCCTCCAAATTTATTTTATTTTTTTTATATGTAAATTCTGATTTATTAAAAAAAAATTGTAAAAGGGGCACTGCGTTGTCAGAATGGGCTGATTTTTTGTAGGGTGGTTCCTCAGACAGTGTTCTACCTCCATGTAAAATTTCGACAATCAGAGTTTGTGTGGCGGTCGGCGGTTGTTTTGGTGCTTTCGGGTTGATAGGGGACATGTTAGGGTTTTGTGTGTTTTTGGGCCAAAACCCTAAAGCCAATTCAACTTGGCCCACACCCGTGGACTTACAAGACACGAAGAAAGAAAGAAGTATGGGCCAGATATCAAGTTGGGCTTCTTAGCCTTATTGGGCTTCTAATTTTCTTTTTCTAGGAAACCATGGATTAGGGCCTATTAATTATTCTATATTTATAATTATTTAAATTATATGGATATAACATGTGATATGTCCTTAACGTACCATTTAGAATAGGTGGTGCCACTTATATTGCATCATTTGATATATACATGTGCATAATAATATTTGTTTTATGCGGATAATATTGTTATGGGGAAAACCTTAATTAATTATTAATAAAAATATTGAATGGGTGAAGGTTAAGAATTAATTTAATTAATTCGAAACTGCGGGCTCCATTGAGGTCCAATAATAAAATGGATTTATGTGATACCCCAACGGATAAGCATGGCCGGATTTTGTGGATTGGATCTAAAATAATTTCAAATTTTTAATAAGGTTATTACATTGATATGCGACAATGCTTAGATATTAAAGATAATTTTGAAATTAAATTAATATAGTTATTACACATTCAATTTTAATAATATTAATAGCCACTCTAATGAGGCTCTGTCAATGTTATTAAAGGCCAAAAAGAATATTGAAACAATAGTTGTTTTTTTTAAAAATCAATTTTGAATGGTGTGTGTTAGTGTTATCGAGTTAAATGCAAGAATTGGGTTTTTAAAAATTAAAGACCCACCTCACCTTCCTGGGAGATAACTTAGTAGGACACTAGACATACCATGTTCAAAGTTTAGTTTATTACAAATGTCTTGCCCAACGTAAGTATTTGTAATGGAAACTAAATTATTGTTGCAATAAACATTAATACTAAGTAGTTTAAGGGATCTACATATTTGTATGTTTGTTGTGTGGATTACGTGTTAATATATGTGTTTTTTAAATTTCGAAAAATGGCATCCTTTAATCCTCACAACAGCGATTTTTGAGTCAACCATTGGATGGAAATAACTTCGACCTATGAAAACCAATCTTTACATTGTCCATGATTTTGAGAGAATAAAATTCGTATTACAACAACTCAGAAACCCGAGGCCCACTGTAATGCTTGAGGAGGAAACTAAAGAAGCAATTTGCGGATTAACCTTGACCAAATACAGTGACTCGCTATTATATTCTTGCCGGCGTTCTGAGAACATCTCACAGAAAGCAAATTAATTATACGGAGAGTGTAGTAGAAATAATTCAGACTCTGGAGTAGGGATGTTTTGCTAAAAGTAAGCGATACTACTAGACAAGCGACCATAGGGGCACTAATGAACACTTTCATTATGTGAGGGAGGAAATGTCGCTGGGACCATTGTCTAAAAATGATGGGGCACATCGGTCTTACATTGGAGGTGATGGGAAAAGCTAGATGGATCGAGAGATGAATTGACATGATCCACAAGTCTCTGCCCCCGATAGCTTTGGTAGTTCAAATGAATTATAATATGAACAAGCGAAGCTTTACTCTGGTTCGAACTTATGCACGAGGCAGAGAGTGCGAAGGTCTCTCTCGTGAAGCGAGGGGAAGTGCTTATCATCTTGAAAGTTCTTAAAACCTAAGGAAACCTAAGGCGGAAGAAAAAGAACAAAAGCGAGAAGAAACAAGTCCATTTATCAAACCAGCGCAATGAAAAGCCAAAAGGCAAGTGCTTCAAGTGCGAGACGAAGGAGTCAACTGGAAGGATTGAAACCAGGTATGGGTAGTATAAATGTTGTTGAGGCTTGTTTAGTGGAGAATTACAATGATAAATGGATCATTGATTCAGGAGCCACTAACCATGTTTGTTACTCTTTGTAGTGGTTCAAACAAAGCATCCCACTCAGTAAAGGATAAAGAAGCTTGAAGTTGGGAAACGGGGAATATGTCTCCGTAATGGCAGTAGGACTAGTGGACTTATGTTTTAATAATAAGACTTTATGTTTATCAAACTGTTTATTTGTTCGAGTTTTAAGAGGAATTTGGTTTATTAGTTGTTTAGTTGACATGGTTTAACGGTGCGGAGTTTAATTCCTCGAGTTTCAATAAAGTATGCTATTTTTATTTGTTAGGATTATTGATAAATGGTATATATTTTTTAAATCCTATGTCCTATAGTATTATTAACTGTGAAAATCTTGATGATGAGCAATTTCCTTTATCTAAGAAAGGAAGGTTTCAAATGAAACCTATATGTAGCTTTGATTGGGTCATATTAATTCTAGTAAATTCATGGTTTGGTTAAAGGTGGAATTTTAAATTCCTTGATCTTTGAACTGCAGTATGTGAATCATGTTTAGAAGGTAAAATGACAAAGAGGCCTTTCAAGGCCAAAGGAGAAACCAGTCTGCTATCTGAGTTAGAATTGATAAACAACGCGTGTATGTGGACCGAGATGAGGCGTTGAAGCTAATCGGGTATAGTATTTTATCACATTTCTTTGATGACTACTCAAGATATGGTTATGTTTTACCTAATGCGCCATAAGTCTGAAGCTTTTGATAAATTTGAGTTTAAGGCGAGGCCAAAAAGCAATTGGGTGTCCATAATATCATGACCCGGTCGGCCGGGCGGTGAATACTTGTCTTGAGAGTTGAGTCTTAATTGGTACCGAGAGGGGATAATATCTCGATTATCATCTTGGAGCATACTCGAAGAAATGGGTGAAAGGAGAAATAGAACCCTTTTAGATATGGTGAGGTCAATGTGGTATTCATCATTACAGATCGTTATGGGGATATGCCTTAGAAACGGCTGCATACATCACCCAAATTTAGTTAGTCTGTCTGTTTCAAGCCGTAAAATTATGGAAAGGGCGCAAGCCCGGCTTGGGCTCATATTAAGTTTGGGGTGCTCCAACACCGCGTCTTAGTACGAAACAACAAAAGTTGGAATCTCGAAGACAGGAAATGTGTATGTTTATTAGCTACCCCTAAGGGAGCGAAGGAGGGTGGAATATTCTATAATCAGAAAGAGGAAAAGAAGGTGATAGTGAGTACTCATGCCACTTTCTTAGAAGAGGATTATATGAACAATTTTAAACCTAAGAGTAAAGTGGTTCTTGAAGAGCTTGACTTAGTTCGAGATCCACCACAAACTCCTATTTTTCCACCTCTATTTCTTGTTGATGTTCAAAGAGGGGAAAATGTACAAAATGTACCCGAAGGTGAACAAACACAAGAAACATCTCGGACGAAATTAAAAACTTCGAGAACAAGAACATAATGAAGGGTGGTAATCCCACGAACCGCAAAACTTGGATCATACGTACATGTACAACCAATCGACAAACTTGTAGTGGGAGGCGTCGTAAACTGCAGGTATGCCTTGTTAGGAGAGACTTATCAAGTCGTTTTGGATAATCGATGAGCCACACCCAGCGTCTGAAGAGGCATTGGAGGATGTTGATGTGCAAGAGTGGAAAAGGCAATGGACCGTGAGATTAAGGATCTGTGGGTTCTAACTCGGTTGGTCTCTTGTAGACACCTAAGGAATTAAAATCAATTGGGTGTAAGTGGATCTATAAGAAAGAGAGGACCGGATGGGAAGGTTGAAACCTTCAAAGCTAGATTAGTGGCGAGTTACACCCAAAGGGCATAGATTGTAGTGAAACTTTCCGCCCGGTAGCCATGCTTAAATGCGTCAGGATTCTCTTAGCACATGCTTGACAACTCGGTCTGAGAGATTTGGCAAGAGTGGATGTCAAAATAGCTTTTTCACAAATGGAGAGCTAGAAGAGGATATCTATATCACGACAGCGAGGGTTCCTTAACCTTAGGTCGAGAGCACATGGTTTGCAAGTTGCATAGGTCTATTTGTAGGCAAGCAAGCATCCAGTCATGGAACATCAAGTTTGATCAAGTTATCAAATTATATGGATTTGAAAAGTCACGATAGACCATGTGTATTAGAAAATTCAAGGAATAGTGGTAGTCTTTTTGATACTTTACGTAGATGATATTCTGTTAATTGGAAACAGTGTGAAAGTGTTGTCAGACGTAAAGAGTTACCTGAAATAGCAGTTTGATATGAAGGACTTGGGTGAAGCTAACTATATTCTAGGAATCAAACTTTTATGAGACCGGAAGAATAAGGTGTTAGCTTTATCCCAAGCCTCCTACATTGATAAAATAGTGACCAGGTTTGGCATGGAAAATTCCAAAGGGTACTTCTACCCTTGGACATGGAATTCATCTTTACAGGAGCAATCACCAAAAACTCCTGAAGAAAGAATCATTAGTAAGAAACCTTGTCATGGTGTTGGTAGTCTCATGTATGGCATGCTATGTACCCGGACGGATATGCGCTGTACGGAGTGGGAGTAGTGGCCGATTACCAGCCAAATCCAGTAGAACCTTCAAGACGGCAGTGAAACATATACTCAAGTATTCAGAAAACGAGGGATTATATGTTTGGTGTATTCGGTCAGGAGTCTTAAAACACTTGGTTATCCTGTTTCCCAGTTACCAAGGATATTGACTCGAGTAAATCAACATCGGGATATGTTTACCTAAATAGGGAGCCATTTGTTGGAGGAGTGTTAACAGACTTGTGTTCTTTGAATCCGGCGAAGGCTGAGATATGTGGCTGCATCTGAAGCTACAAAGGAAGGTAATATGGCAGAAATTCTTTTGGATCTTCTTTTGATACCAAATGCGAGATGTTATACCCTTTCTTTGTGATAATAGTGGGACCGTGGCACGATCCGGAAGAATCAAGGTCTCACAAAAAGTAGAAACACATATTAAGAAAGTACCACTTGATCCGTGATTTCATTGATAGAGGAGATATAGTGGTTACTAAAATAGCATCTGAGGAGAACCTAGCAGACCCTTTTACTAAGTATCTTCTTGAACGTGTGTTTGAGAAACATGTAAATTGTATGGGTCTTAAGAGGGTCCCAGGCTTACTTTAGAGTGAGTGGGAGTTAGTTACATTTGTGCTCTAGGAGCAAGACAAGTTGTAATTTCATTTTCAGATATAATAATATGAAGTTTTTTGCACATTATATTTTATGCATAAGGTCCAGATTAATTATGTAGTATATGATCATATGGATACCTCCATAGAAGACATGATCACAGGTTCTCATAATTAATGAATTGACTCACAGTTGTTAAATAAAGTTGGACACTTTATTTGTTTAATATTTTGTAAATGATCGATCTTGGTTATTATAAAATATTGAAATGAATTATAGTCATTAGGAGGATCGGGAAAGAGATTTAATCAAGGATAAATTTATGTGAAAGGAGTAAATCTCGAGCGATATTAGATATATAATTTTTCTTAATCATGAGTATATTATAAATAAGATAAAATTAAGTTACTATGGTTCTTTGAGTTATCAATAAGTGAGGCCTATTCATGACCAGATATCTTGATAATTTGGGGATTATGGTATTTTGATTATCAAGTATTTACAAGAAATACAAAAATGGAATTTGTATGAAATATCCTCTTGACATGTTTCGGTACTCGGATATTGAAAGTCATTGGCTAGTGCATGGGATTCGTTAGAGAAACTGATAAGTCAAGAGAATAAATAATTAGTTGATTTATAGAAAAATTATCAATTAATTATTGATATTTTACAAAGAGGAAAATACATTTGATATAAAACATTATTAATTTTGGAATTCACATTTGGGCTTTTAGTGGAGTAGCCCCGGATAGGTACAGGTCCCAGGCATTTAAGCAAGTGGGAGATTGATAGTTATGCTCGAAGCAATCTAGACCGTTGATCAAAACCAATTAATAATGGGCCATAGGATCCCTAAGCTAGCTCATTGAATGACGAGGCCCATTTTAAGCGATTATTAAGCTACAAGAAGGCCCATTTATTGGAGCCCCAGTGTTCTCACGTTAGGAGGATTAGGGTTAGCAGTCTATAAATACACTGCTTACTAGTCTATAAATGCAGGAATCACGCAGCGGAAACCAGGAATCGCATAGTTAAATACAATGTATGATAGATCTATTTTCATCACCCATTGCTAACCTGTAGTATTGCAGAAAATCTCTTCTAGAATCCACAGGACCTTCAAAGCTATTCTCTATGTAATGAATCTGCGTGTTGGGTGCATGATCTCAAAAGAAACTAGAAAGATTAATCGAAAAACACTCACGAAACCTTCTGAGTTTACGTTTCTCTCTTCAAAGTGTTTTTTTTTTTTTTCTCTGCGAGATTCTCAATATCTAAATAATACGCTAAACTTAAAACCACGGAGGCTAGTAAGCGGTGTATTTATAGATTGCTATACTAATCCTCTAGGGTTTTGCTAACCTGCTGTGATAAATGGGCTCCTTCTTCTATCTTATGTCAGTTTAAATGAGCTCTGTCATCTGTGAGCAACGAGATCTTATGACCATTATTAATTAAGGCTCTTAAATCTTGATCCTAGGCCTGCCATCTACAACTTTGCTTCATCAAGGAATAAAGTGAGATTCTACCCCTGCTATTATGAGTTCCTATCAGTTCCTTTCCATGGGTAAATGTTCTATTATTTTGGGTGAAACTAACATTAAGCTAGTATCCAAAAGGAGGGGAGTCCAAAAGTTACTAAACCCACAAGGCGGCGTAACTTAGCAATGTGAGACTCATAATGGTGGTTGTCTTATGTCTCTGTAATGATTCATCCCTCTTTCGAGTGAAGTCCACAGAAATTGGTGACCGCGGACCACAGTGTGGTCCTCCCACCATTATGGTGACTTTGCAGATCCCACGGGTAACAACCCTCTCACAATTCCGGGATGAGGGCCATCCCCGAGGAATGAACATCACGATACCAGCATTTACAACCATTTAGGTGAAGTCCTCTTAAAGCTGTTGTCGGGGAAGGAGCGAGAGGTTATAAACCTGAGGCGGCCAGTAACTTAGCGATGTGGGACTCATAATGGATCATAACAAAGTGTAAACCACAAATTTACTCGCAACTCTCTTTCAAACGCTTTTCTGAATTATAAGCAAGAGCATATTGTCACGGACTTAGTCATCCTGCTAAACTCCCATGCGGCACTTAGACAACTCGCCTCTCGGATGTTGCTAAGTCAACCTCCCGCTCGCCTTGCTTGCTATGCTCGGCTTCTACCCATGCCTTAGAAGCGAATAGAGTTCAAGAGAACACTTGGAAGAAAGAATCTCTCTATTGAAGAAAGAACTCTTTACAATGCTTAGAGAAGCTCTCAACTTGGTGGTTGGTTGGGTTGGGTTGGGTGGTTTGCAAATGAGGCCACCACTTTCTTACATACACATGTAAAATGTGAGACTACTGGAAGATTTTGAGCTACTCTCCCACATTCCATGGTCTTTCACATTCTTCCACATTCTTCCACACTCTTCTACACATGTGTGGACACTTTCAACATCTTCTACAATTGTGTAGACTTCTCCAGGGTCTTTTGGAACCTTCCACATATTTCTGGTCAAAGAAGTCTCCACAAGTCTCCAGAACATTCCCTCTACTTATATATGGGCTTGAGGGGCTCTCTTGTGCCCATTGATGGATCCTTCCCATAGGATGTTGGGGTCTAGAGAGTGGGTTCGTGACAATGTGCGGCTGCAAATTCTCTCTTGTAGTGAATGGAGATAATGAAGCAAAACACTAACCTGTAAATCTTATCAAGGAAGAATCTGAGGTGAAGGTGTAATCCTTGCAATATATGTCACAAATTATTCTGACATGCGGGTGGGGCCAGCTCCATGAAGTTGAAAAGCATGGCCATAAATGTCCCCGGGTTGTTGAAGGCTCCTCCAGTCTTGTAGTGAAGTGCACTTCTTCTTTGTAACAAACCCTTCTATCCACTTTGGTGAGGTAGAACACAAAGTTGGATTTATCCAATCTCGTGATAATGTAAAAGCAACAGGATATAGCCAATACCACATTCTACTAAAATTTTCCCGGTTAAGGAGCTCCTGGCATCCAGAAATTCTCCTCCAAAGCTGAAGTCCCTAAAACATTAATAAACTTTCACAATCCACCAATATTACCCAAAAACGAGATGCTTGGCACATGAATTTACAAGTTCGGGATACAATGATTTGCCCGAATGAATGGTCAAAGCACCTTAAATCACTTGAACTCGTAGTGAAGAATGAGAAGGCATCTTCAAAGCATTAAGTTTTAAAATGACAAAATGTATATCCTGGGTCGTACCGCTGTAATACTATGAGCAAACTTATCCCAATTTAGTATTTGGCAACAACCAGAAATGCATAATCAGAAATCCCGATTTACTTCTTTTGTTGAATAAACTAATATTGACCAAAAATTGATTTG
Source organism: Tetrastigma voinierianum (assembly GCA_016808115.1). Taxonomy (NCBI): domain Eukaryota; kingdom Viridiplantae; phylum Streptophyta; class Magnoliopsida; order Vitales; family Vitaceae; genus Tetrastigma; species Tetrastigma voinierianum. Next base: position 181,829 of record JAEQBH010006429.1, read on the forward strand.
TAAGCTTATTTGTAAGTTTACAACAGCATCAACAATAAAAAATGGAATGCAACTGAATAACTTAATTAATGAAATAAATTGGCGATGATCACCAATGATAACTACGCATTACGATGACCGTCCGTCATCGCCAGGATGAGATACTCAGGTCATACAACTTCTATCATAACTTAACTTCTCCATACAACAAAGAATTTGATACGATCCCACAACGGTTCCACATAAGGTTGTGGAGTGGTACTTAAGCTTGATGAGTTCTCCCACCTATCAGGCTGATCTTTTGGGTTGGACTCTCCTATTAGGCTTAGGTACCTATTATTGTTGTTTTCATTGAGAGTCGGTACGTAGAGGGAAAGGGCTGTTTGGAAGAGGGCTACCCAGAGCACCAAAGGTAGGCCTGGAGTGAATGTTAGCCAAAGTGTGAGCCTCCCATAGTAAATGTCATCCATCGACGTCCGCCTTCTCAAGGGGTATGATCCCACATCGGTTCCACATAAGGTTGTGAAGTGGTACATAAGTGTGATGGGTTCTCCCACCTATTATATCTGTCTTTTGGTTCGAGCTCTCCTTTTGGGTTTGAGTACCTATCAGAATTGAATTTTCTTTTTGTATGACAATGTTTTATGTTGCTGTAATTCTCCTCAAGGAAAAATGCAAATTTCCAAAACCTAAAATCAGGTGATGGAAGATCACATGGACTTTAATAAGTTCCATGTGAATAGCAGACTAAACACTCAAAGTACTCTTTTCATTTGTAACTAATCCATTAGCCATATTCTCATTTTTATCACCACTTATTAAATCAAGGTTCATTGGGAGAAGCTTTCATAGATCATGATAAGAGGGTTAAGAGATTCAAATGAATTTCTTGGTGGTAGATCTTTTCTTCCAGGTATCTAAAGAAAGGTGACCAACCATGAGAACTTTACATTTCAAGGAGAAGAATTATGCCTCACACGACACGCTTAGATCACAACCTTATAAAATCAATTCCAAGCCACCATATTTGAGATCTAACAATGAATCATCAACGATAAATTTAAGAGAGAGAGAGAGAGAGAGAGAGAGAGAGAGAGAGAGAGAGAGAGAGAGAGAGAGAGAGAGAGAACCTGATGTGTTAGAGATCTACTACCGCAGCGCCTAATCTTCATGAATAATTCTTCACTTCAAAAACCACATTCTCCCCAATGCACCCTAAGGATTGTTTCAGAGATCAAATTCCAAGCTTTTGTTCCCTTCTCTATCAATTTCCTTGCAATTGTTATTTGGTGCCTACATAAAATATATACTCTTCAATAAAAGGATAAGAAAAAATGATACTACCTAAAGTTCAGATTGAAAGATCATCCAACAATGTGATACTAAGACAAAGATGGAAAATCAAGGGATCATCCACTTTGATCTCGCCAAAACTAGTACCCCATACGGAACATACTCAAAATGAAGGCACCTAGTTTGGTAGCTTTTTTTTATGGTCAGAAATGAACATAAATTCTAAAGGACAAGATGAAGTACTCAAATTCTTGGGCCAATTTGCATAAGAGTCCCCGTATTTATGCCCCTCTTATGCATTGGGTTCCCCTCCCAGGATATGAAGCATATGCGTTCTTCTCAAGTTTTCTTACTTTTGTTTAGGTACATATTATATTGGGAAAGGTGATGGAGACAAGTGGCAACCACCTTTCAAAGTTTACCACAGACGCAAGGGCTCCAAGGGTAAAGCCTTAATTTGGCACTATTTAGATGATAAGGGCCTAGTTGGGATCTTATGTAATAGGTTGGTTGTGATTTTCCAAAGGTTGTGATTTTCCAATGTTTGTGATTTTCTAAGGGTCGTCATTTTCTATTATTGTCATTTTCCAATAGTATTTACGAGGTCCTAGAAGTCAAGTCGAAGTTGATAGTTTCAAGTTCATTTACTGAATGGTAGTTCCAAGAGTAATGGGTCCCTCGAATCACATATATATGGTTGTATTCAGTCTTAGTGAATCAATGAATGAATTAAAAAAAATTTCAGCAATTACTAGTGTCTTTGTGATGTGAAAGATTCGGGTGTAAAGTGTAGGGTTTCTAGGAGTGATTCTAGAGTTATTTCAGCTACTATTTTGTTCTTCCAAGACTTTTCCTTCTAAGTGTCGTGACGATTTTGCACGAGTAAGGGCGTTTATCATGGCTAAACAACTGAAGGAGTTTTAGAGAAAGGTTACCAGATAGCTGTCGTGATGAAATGTTCATTCGAATGATGGAACAAAACTGACAGCACTTTCAGCACCGGATGTGGGCAATGTCAAGGCGCGAATATTTCAACCTACTAATGAGTCATCACATGTGGAGCAAGGGAAAGCATCTCAGGTGAATAACTAAGAAGATCTGGAGGAGCAGGAGGCGGTTCAGAGACCATAACACCCTATGTCTGAATGGGCTAGAGGGTTGCTTGAAAGGAGGCATGATGCTGGTGACATTGCCGGAGATATCACAAAGAAAGTAAGAATTGAGGTGCCCGATTTGAAGGAGGTGGATGCTACCCACCCAGGATCGGTTAATGCGAATTGAAGAGTACTGATCGGGTATGACATGACTAGCGATCAAAGGGTGAGGTTTTCCAAAATGAAACCGTGGGCTTAGCAAAATCTAGTGGATAGAAAGTGAAGGTGACATTAGAAGGATAATGCTACAATCAGCACGGGAAGAAATGGAAGGCGTGCTTCTAGAGAAATACATGCCTACAAATTACTTATGATAAGTTACGTGACCTGTACCTTATTAATTCACAGGTAGAACAACATGTCTCATGGATGAGTATCAGATAAGTTTGATGAGCTGAAAACAAGGAGTCAAATAGTGGAAAATTCCAGACAAACGCTTGCAAGGTTTAAGGCTGGATTGAAACCTGATATCATGCGAGAGTTGCTACATTAGCCATTATATAGCTTGGAACATGCCTTTCAAATTATCGATACGAGGAGCATGGGATATTCATCCAACGTAAAGACGTATTGCGACTCTGTAGTTGCTCATAAGAGACACCATGACACAAGTCGTGATATGAAGCTTGGTTCGAATCATCTATCCAATCCATCTATGTATGTTCAAACCATCTTCTTCCCGAATGGCTAATCTTGGCAGGTAAGGGTATCAAATGTTTCAAGCGTCAACACCAAACATGGCATACAATTGCCTAATGAAGAATTTGCATATCGGCCTAGAATCAGAAGGGGAACCAGAACCACCTAATGAGGAGAATGGAAGCTCATTTCACTATGGAGCTTATGATCATGTTGATTTGGATGATGAAGAATTGGATGGTCAACTAGTTTCCATGGTAAGGTGTATTCTTGCAGTACCCAAAGTTGAGGAAGAAGACTGGCGTCGAAATCTATTTTTCAAATGTTGGTTCGATGTGGAGATCAAGCTCAAAAACTCATTATTGATAGTAGGAGTTGCATGAATGTTGTTTCGGCCTCCACAACTGAGCGTCTCAAACTTCCAATTGAGCCACATCCACAACCATACAAGGTAGCATGGACAAATAATATGTCTATTCCAGTTAATCAACGTTGTCTAGTATCTTTTTCTTGTGGTGTTTACCACGACTCTACGGTGTGATGTGATCCCTATGAAAGTAGCAAATATTATTCTTGGGCGTCCGTGGCTCTATGATCAAGATGTGCATCACTATGGGAGAGAAAACACCTATAGCTTTATGTTTAAAAACCAAAAGGTGGTGTTGAAACCAATGACTATTTCTGAAATTGGAAAATATCGAGTTCAAAAGTCAACAAAAGTTCCTTAAACCAAGAAGAATTCTCTTCATATTCTTACCAAGAAGAGGTTCCAACATGAAAGTAAAGAAAATGGGGTTATATATGTTGTGGTGGTGAAAGAATTGAACAAGAAGGATGCTGAAAACATTCCTTCTATACCTAAGAAGGTTGCTGAACTCCTCGATGATTTCTCGGACATTGCCCCGACAAATTTTCCTAATGAACTTCCTCCACTTCGCAAAATTCAACATCCTATAGACTTTATGCCAGGATCACAATTGCCTAATCTTCTAACCTATCGCATGAATCTAGTTGAATATGCAGAGCTTAAAAGGAAAGTGTGGATTTAGTTGTCCAAGGATTTGATCTGTGAAAGTTTAAGTCGTGTGCCGGCCCCCGCCTTCTAACTCCAAAGAAAGATGGCATGATAAGATGTGTGTTGATTGTCGTGCAATCAACAAGATAACTATCAAATACCGGTTTCCTATTCCTCGACTTGATGACATGTTGGACTTGATGGCTAGTTTGTGTATTTTTTCAAAGATAGACTTGAAGAGTGGATATCATCAAATTTGAATAAGGACTGAGGATGCGTGGAAGACTGCCTTTAAGACAACGGACGATGTCTATGAATGGCTAGTCATGCCTTTTGGCCTCCCTAATGCCCCTAGCACATTCATGTGTTTCATGAACTGTGTACTTCAACCATTTATCGTAAATTCTGGTTGTTTACTTTGATGACATTTTAATCTACATCAAGATCGAGGAGGATCCCAAGTCCTTATCTGCAATGCAAGCAGAGAAACCTTTGCGCAGAAGTCACACAAACAGAATGTTCCCTTCATGACTACAATCATCAGACATTCTGTGGTTTGTCATTTCTACCAAGGGATTGGAGGTAGATTCCGATAAAGTCATAGCCATCAAAGAATGGCCAATTCCGAGCACATTGCAAGAACTACGAAGTTTTCATGGGTTGTCAACATTTTATCGACTCTTTATTAGAAGTTTCATCACTAATATTGCTCTCGTCACTAATTGTATGTAGAAGAACCGGTTTGTTTGGACCAAGGCAGCAACAAAGGCTTTCGAAGAAATAAAGAAAAAGCTAACAAAAGCGCAGGTTCTACAACTTCCTGATTTTTCAAAAGTATTTGAAGTAGCTTGTGATGCATCAAATGTGGGGATCGAGGGAGTCCTCAATTAGGAAGGACATCCTATTGCATTTTTCAGTGAAAAACTTAATGAAGCAAAGCAGAAATATTCAGTCTATGATAAGGAGTTCTACACTGTCTGCCTCTTTATCTATTGGCGCCATTATCTCCTTCTAAGTGAGTTTGTCTTATACTCTGATCATGAAGCTCTCAAGTATGTTAACTCTCCAAAGAAGCTTAACCATCGTCATGGGAAATGGGTCTCTTTCTTACAAGAATACACCTTTGTTATTAAGCATAAATCGGGTGCTAAGAACAAGGCAGTTGATTCTCTTAGTAGAGTGATATACATTCTTTCTTCTATGGCTATACAAGTCATGGGATTTGACTTCTTGAAGCAGGGTTATGGTTCTTGTAAGGATTTTAGCATTATCTATGCCACCCATCCAGCTGGAGAGGTTGAAGCATATCTTGATTTTTCGCTCCATGATGGATATCTCCTCAAAGGAACTTGCCTTTGCCTCCCTAGCACATCACTTCGAGAGCAAGTGATATGGGAATTGCATTCTTGAGGAACAATTGGCCATTTTGGTAGAGATAAGACAATTGCAATGACAAAAGATTGGTTTTGTTGGCCAAGTTTAAAGAAAGACGTGGCTAGAACCATTTCTAGATGTCACACATGCCAACTAGTGAAGGGAAGGAAGAAAAATACTGATCTATACATGCCATCTTGTGCCATATACGCCATGGCAAGACTTAAGCATGGATTTTGTTCTTGGTTTGCCAAAGACTTTAAGAGGGCATGACTCAATATTCGTCATGGTGGACCGTTTCTCTAAAATGGCACGCTTCATCCCATGTTCCAAGACTATGGATGCTTGTCCATATTGCTAAATTGTTCTTCAAAGAAATTGTTCAACTTCATGGTTTGCCTAGGACCATTGTTTCTGATCGAGATGCAAAGTTCATGAGTTATTTTTGGAGGAGCTTATGGAAGATGTTGAATACAAAACTGAAATTTTCTTCAGCTTTCCACCCTCAAGTTGATGGCCAAACAGAAGTCGTCAACAAAAGTTTGGGTGATCTACTTCGTTGCCTAATTGGAGAACATATCAATAATTGGGAGTAGATTCTTCCAATGGTTGAGTTTGCATATAACAGTTCAGTAAATCGATCTACAGGCATAAGTCCTTTTGAGATTGTCATAGGCTTGCTTCCTAGGAAGCCTATTAACTTAGTTCCTCTACCAATTGAAGCACGCCTAAGTGTTGAAGCTGAGGCTTTTAGCAAGCATATACAAGATTTACATGATGATGTTCGATGGAAAATTTCTCTCAACAATGAGAATTACAAGGCACATGCTGATTTGAAGAGAAAATTTGTTGAATTTAAGGAAGGAGACATGGTTATGGTAAGGATAAGGGCTGAACGATTTCCTAAAGATATGTACAAGAAACTTCACTCAAAGAATGTCATCTACAAAGTACTAAAGAAAATCATCAAATGCTTATGTTCTCGATTTACCATAACATATGTTCTCGGAGCTCGTCTGCCATATCTAGGTCTTTGGTGATGGCTTCAGTATTAGCCTTTCTAGGGATTTCAGTCTAAAGTGTGGGCATCCCAATTTCTGTAGGAATGATGGCCTTCATCCCATAGGTGAGAGTGAATTTATGGGACACTGAGTCGCGCTTCCGGCCACACCCCAGAGTCTAAAGAACTCCTGGTAGCTCGTCCACCCATTTTCCCTTAGTCGAATGTAAACTCTTTTTTAAAGCTGTCAAGAGGGTTTTATTAGATGCTTCCACCTGGCCATTGCTCTGTGGGTACCGCGGTGTTGAGTATAAATTTCTGATCTTCGGCTCCTAGTAGAAATTTCTGTATACATCGCTGTTAAACCATGGCCCATCACCGGGCCATAATCGACTTGGGTATTTCGAACTGGCAGACGATATTCTTCCACACAAATCAGACGACATCCTTATCTTTGATGGAGGTAAAGGCTTCATCTTCTATCCATTTTCTAAAATAGTCACTAAGTACTCAACAACGTACCTTTTCTCGAGCTGTGCATGCATAGCACGGCCTAACTATATCAATTCCTCACTGAGCAAAGGGCAAGGGGCTTGTGATGGTGGCTGGGTCTTGAGCCGACCTCCTTGACACGGGGGCTTGTCCATGTTGAATGGTGAGACACTTAAGATATGGCATGTCCACAGACCGCTTGTATAATTGCTCTTTCACTAAGGAAAATCTCACCGCCTAAACCGGACTAGACTCAAGGGCTTCAACTCCATATCCGACGCTCCTGAGCTCAGCGAATGCATTATACAGCTCACCAAGAAGGGATGTTTCATCTATTTGACTTACCCGATCTACTGTAATAGACGATTTACTAAGCAGAAAATAGGAGGAAAAATAGTTTCTTTTATTGGTATGGATGCGGCAACTACTGCCAATGCATATGCCCTTTCATTTGAGTCCCTGGGGATATGTTCAAGCTTTTAAGTCGTGAAAATTTCTAGTCACGTCAATTGCACCCATACCCGCCATGCGCCGGGTCTCGCTCCGTATTCTCCGTTTACCTGTCCTACTACTAGTTAAGAGTCACTGCGTATAAGGATTTTTTCTGATGATACGGATTGTGCGAGGTCTACCTCAGCTAGGATTACTTCATATTTAGTATCATTATTGGACGCGGGGAAGTCTAGCCGTATGGCTTGCTCTACCTCTTTCCCGCTTAGTTTTGGGTTACAAGAAGCTAACCTCACTTCCCGTATGGTAGAAGCGTCGTCCACATTAAGAATCCACCAACCACCATTATCCTGGTCCACATTCGACTGGGGTAGTTTTGCTAAAAAAATTTCAATACCCTCCCCTTCAATGCCAAGCTAGGTTTATATTGGATACCGAACTCGCTTAGCTCAATCGCCCATCGGGCCATCCTTCATGATAGGTTAGGCTTGTGTATAGTGTTTCGCAAAGTGAGATTTGTCAAAGACAACGATGTGGTGTGCCTAAGTAGGGGCTTTAAGTTTTCGTTGCCACACCTGAGGACCAAAGGTCGCTTATTTAAGAAGGGTGTACCGAGTTTCTGCTTCTGCCAAGGATTTGCTTATGAAGAATATTGGTCTTGTTTTTGTTTTCGTCTTCTTTGAACAAAGCTGCACTTATTGAGACTTCTGACACTACTAGGTAGAGATAGAGTGTATCGCCTGCCCTTGGGCTAGCCAAAATTGGTGGTTCAGTAAGATACTGTTTGATCGCCATGAAAGCTTTGTCGCATTCCTCATTCCGTACCAAATTCGCCTCGCCCCTTTATAGTGACAAAAAATAGCTTTAGCCGATATGAGAAACGAGATATGAATCGCCCAAGGGCTGTTGGCCGACCAGTCAATCATTATACTCCTTTCCTGGAGGTAGGAGCCTGAGAGTCCATTATAGCTTTGAGTTGCACAAGGATGGCCTTGCCTTCCTCCCCGGTCACCATAAAGCCTAGAAACTTGTCAATTGACTAACTGCATTTCAAAGGGTTGAGTTTCATGTCGTACCTTCGCACAGCTCAAAGGCCTCCTATAGACGCTTCGATGTGATCAAGCGTTTCACCGATTTTACAAGCATATCGCTGATAGTTTCCATGGTGTTGCCCAATAGCGCCGAATATCTCGCTACTCAACCTTTCGATAAAAAGTGTAACACTCGAAATATACCCTAATCGTTTCAATATTTAGGGTATTTTGTAGGCATAATTTGAATTTTTCGTAATTTAAATGTGAAACATGAAATCGAGAAACCCGAAAATTTTATTAAGACACAAGGGACAAATTTGTAATTTGTCAAAAGGATATGAAGTCATAATAGAAGAAGAGGGTATGCTATTGTAGAAATAGCATAAAGTTGATATGCAAATGATCAAGAGTTGGAGGACCCTATTGCAATAAAAGGAAAATTTTAATATAAAAGAATATGAGACCAAAAATATCTCATTTTTGGTCTCACATTTGAGAGCTCCAACGTGAAGGCCAAGGAGAGAAGAAGGGAGAAAGGAAGAGAAGAAGAAGAAGAAGAAGAAGAGAAGGAGAAATAAATGTATGGATTTTTTGTATGGATTTCTATGATTTTTGGTATGGATTCAAGTATGGAATTTGTCTAAAATGTATAGATACATGCTCGGGGTTGTATAGATTTTCAGAGAAACCTAACCCTAACCCTCTTCTTATATGAATTAACTTGGTATAAGTTATGTTTGCTGGTTTTTAGACCAGTTTTGGGGTGGTTTTTATAGATTACAGAAATTGTTTAGATGGGTATGGATTTTTGGGTTTTACCCATGATTTCCTTTGTGTCCTTATTTAGGGTTTCGGGAAAACCGAGATTTGTTTAAGATATGTATCAAGGAAGTCCCTTGAGTTGATTATAGTCCATAAGAAGTGTTTAGAGAATTTTAAAGTGAGTTTTGGGGATTTTCGGAATGAAAAACGCAAGACAGAAAAGTGGGGAAAATGTTCTAGCTAGGCGTGGGTACTGTTCACCCTAGCAGATTTTTATGCTTTTGTCTACAACTTCGGACAACTATAACTTCTTCGTCTGAATTCCGATTTGAGTGTTCTTGGACTCTATGGAAATCCCTTTGAGTCTAGAATCCATCCATATATAGCTTGATACAATATTGAGCTTATAGTACACCCGAAAATGACAAAATACGTTGGCCGCCGCCGGGCCGGAAGGTGCCGCAAGTCATTGATTTTCTACGCAATCTTGCATAACTCCTTCCTAAGAGGAATTTGTTATGGATATTCTGACTCTATGGAAAGCTCCTTGAGTCTAGAATCTATCCATATATATAGATTGATATAATATTGAGCTTATAGTAATAACTCGAAAAATGATAAAAGATGTTGGTCGGCCACAGTGTGTGCTACAAGTTGTCGATTTTCTTCACGCTTGCAACTTGCATAACTCCTTCTCGTTAAGACTCCATTACGGGTATTATCGACTCTATGGAAAGCCCTTTGAGTCTAGAATCTATCCATATATATATTGATATAATATTGATCTTATAGTACACCTTAAAATGACAAAAGATGTTATCGCCGCCGCTGTCACAGCCGCAGAAGTTGCTGATTTTCTTCACTGATTGCAACTTCTTGCATAACTCCTTCAAGTAGGGGACTTCGTTATGAGTATTCTCGACTCTATGGAAAGCCCTTTGAGTCTGTGAATCTATCCATATATATATTGATATAATATTGAGCTTATAGTACACCCAAAATGATAAAAGATAAGTACGTTGTCGCTGCCAGCAGCCGTAAGCTGCTAATTTTCTTCACGCTTGCAACTTGCATAACTCCTCCTTCGTTAGACTCATACGGGTATTCTCGGGATTCTATGGAAAGCTCATTGAGTCTAGAATCTAACCATATGCTATTTAATGGCATTTGCGCCCACATATTGTCTGAAAATTTAATTGTTGTACCAAGTGTACTAATCGCCAGTTGAAGCACTGGAATACATGGTAAGAAACGATGTAGATATGAACAAGAAATAGCACATGAGATTTGATATGTAAAGGAGTATAGATAAAAAAGTAAATTTACAGGTATCAAAGGAAGAGTCTCTGCTTCCGTGCTCCTACGGGAGATAGGACAATCTGATAAACCAAAACAAGAAAACGATAAGTATGTAGGAATGTATAGGTATAGCCAGTAAGATATGATAGTCTGATAAAGTACAGGAAGATATAAGTTAACAAGATATAAGATGTTACAAGTAGATGACATGATATGAATATAAGAGTATATGATATGAATATATGATTGTCATACATAAACGAATAGATGGAACATGATAGGAACACATGAATTAGTAAAAGCATACATAATAGAAATATAGAAAGTACATGAATAATAAATTCATGAGAAACGCATAAAGTGATATGATGTATAAATGATATAAAGGGATATGAATAGATAAAGATATATATGAATATATGAATACAAGAGTGCATAGATGCATTCATGATATATGATAGAATTACATATATGATACGAAGACAAAACTAAATGATAGAAAAAAAATATGAATATACGTATTTGTAACACCCCGAAATATACCCTAGTCATTCTCGACATGTTTAGGGAATTTTGTAAGCATAATTTGAATGTTTCGTGATTTAAATGTGAAACATGAAAACGAGAGACCCGAAAATTTACAAGACACAAGGACAAATATGTAATTTGCCAAAAAAAAAGGGGCATAGAAGTCATAAGATGAAAAGGCTATGGGTTATAATAGAATTATGCCTAACTTGATTTGCAAAAAGAGAGGAATTGAAGGACTAAAGTGAAATAATGGAAACTTAACCCAAAAAATGGGTTTTTGGGAGCCAAACATGGCCTAAGGGAAAAACCTTTGATTTAAGACCAAATTTGGTCTCATTTGGGAAGAGCAAACCGTGGAGAACAAGGAGAGGAAGAGGAAGAGAGGAAGAAGAGAAGAAAAGATGAAGGGAAGAGCAAAAAGGTATGGAATCTAACCTAGAGTATGGATTTCTATGATTTTTGGTATGGAAATCTAAAGTTTAGTATGGATTTCTATGATTTTTGGTATGGATTTTACATGGAAAGCAAGGATCTTATGGTTTTGTATGGAGTTCTAGTGATTTTTATGAGCCCCAAACCTAGGGTTTGTTAGGATTTCATCTTAACCAAAGATTTCTTGAAAGTAGGCTGGTAAAACCTCTCATATGGTACAAGATGGTTACTATGTAATCCTCCCTTTTAGGTCGATTCAAGGTTTAATTGAAAGTAATTGGAAGGTTTAGAACAAACCCTAATTAATCATCATTGCTTTGGTTTGTGTAAGGGTTATGACCCATATTAGAGTGTTTCGGGAGAAATTCATGAAAGATTTTTGAGGAAAGATATAATGAAAGATGAATTGAGTAGAAAAAGCAGATATAAGATGAATTTTTGGAGTGGTTTGATGTGTATATAGAGTATGGAGTTGATTTGGGTAGCAATATATGGAAAAAGGGAAGAAAAACCTACATTCTGGGCAAATTTCGAGGGGTTGCACTCAGATCAACAGTCAGATTTCCAGATGTGTAGTGTTATGTTTTTCTGCTTTCGACCAAGAGCCCGGATTGGGCCATAACTTGCTCATTTCTTATCCGATTTGAGTGATTCGGTTGCTAATTAAACTAGACTTCAAGGAGAACCAAACATCATGAAATAGCTACCTTCGAATTCTGACTCTAGATAGCCCAAAAATTCACTCAAAGAGGGGCTATGTTCAAACAAATTTCGCTTTTGCTTTTGATCATAGGGTAAATTCAGATTAGACATAACTCAAGTTTCCTGTGTCTACCGAGTGATTACAGTTGGAGAAGAACCCCTTATCACCTTAGCTTCAAGTGAGTACAAAGAACCAGGCCAAAAATGAAGCAAGATCCTCAAAATGACAAAGATAGTGGCCGCCGCCGCCGCCAAGCGTCGTCGCCGCCGTGTCATCGCCGGCAGTTGCCGATTTTCTTCACGGCCAGAACTTGCATGCATAACTCCTTCGTTAGGACTCCATTATGGGTATTCTTGGACTCTATGGAAAGCTCATTGAGTCTAGAATCTAACCATATGTCATTTAATGGCATTTGATGCTCAAATATTGTCTGAAAATATGATTGTTGTACCGAGTGTACTAATCGCTTGGTTAAAGTAAATTGGAATACATGGTAAGAAAGGATTTAAATAAAGTACAAGAAAAACGTACAAGTATAGGAAGGTATAGGTATATATATCATAAGATATGATAGTCTGATAAAGTACATGAAGATATAAGTTAATAAGATATAAGATGTTACAAGTGAATGACATAATATGAATATAAGATTATATGATATGAATATATGAAAGACATACCTAATTGAATTGATGGAACATGTTAGGAACACATGATAGAATTGCATAAATGCTAAGAACAATAGAGATGAGGTAAGATGACAGCACAAGAATGAGTACTGTAGACATGAATGATGTGTATATATGAATATATGAATGAGTAAATGGGGTAATGAGGAAAATATAGGAATATATGTATTATGTAGAAATATGAGAACCGTATTAAGGGAAGCTACTGACAGAACGAATACGATTAAAGTAATGATAGTGATATATTGCATAAAGAATCACGATAACAACATATTCACGCTTATGAGATATGTACAAAATGAAATGAAACTGGATTGCCCGGTGGTTCGAATTAAGTAGAGGATAGATTGTCATGCCATTAGAGAATGTCCTGGCAAAGATATAAGTTCTCATTTAGATATCGAGGCCCAAATACCGTCGACGTAGATAGATCCCGTTTCGGGATCACTACACTCTGAAGGGTCATCACAAATACTTGGGCCCTTCATGACGGTCATCACCTCGCATAACGATAAATGTACGCCCCGGGCCCTTCATAGACAAGCCATTGTCTCGCATAATGATACCAGCCGCCTGTGTCCTTCCATGCACCACTCCACAGATAAAGGAGTACAGAGCCTCCGGGCCCTTCATAGTTTCCAATATCCACTTCTTTAGTATTTACAGGCATGAAAGTGAAAGTAATATGAAAAGTATAACATGAAAACAGTATATGAAATTAGTACATGAACACAGTTCATGATAACGGTACGTGAAAATAGTACATAATGACAGTACAGAATATGAAAGTACATGAAAGCATATGTGAAAACATATGATAGTATATGATATGATAAGTACATGAAAGCATATGTGAAAACATATGACAATATATGATATGATGGTAAAAGTACAAGTCTTGTACTCCTACGAGAGATATGAAAGATGAGATATATATTCATATAATATGAAAAATAAAGATAGGATATGATAGTATTGGATTTAAGCCAAACAAGAAAAGTACAGAAAGTATACGAAAACACAAAGTGTATGATAGAATAAGAACGTACGGATGTATATGAAGTATACGAATAGTACAGATACAACATATGACAAGTATAAGATGAAAGCATATAACATGAAAGTATATGATAAGATAAGTATGAATATTCATATGAAAAGTAGAGATATACCAAAGACATAATAGACATGACTATAACATGAAAAGACTAGTAAAATACATATAGTATGAGTAGCCATATATTATGAACCATAGGAAGGAAATATATAAGATGATAAGTGTTAGAGTTTATATGTTATATGAGTTGTATAAGTATAAGAATCATGTATGTTTCTTGAGATGACCATAGTTATCGGGTCGTCCCCTGTTTATATGTTTCCCCACTAAGCGCAGAAGTTTAGCATGGGTGTCATGAACCATAAATTACATGAGGCAAGATATCGTGACACTCTACACCAGTCGCACGGGCCATCTCAAAGATAGGTGCTCACCAGCGTTGCTTCCGCGACCTCCTCATGCTCAGATAGATATGTATATGTATAAGTATATTGACCTCGCATATGTGTATAGATTTGATGGACACCAATTCAGAGTTCTCAGATGGGAGATAATGATTTTTGTTATTACAGCAATTGTTTGTATACCCACAGGTACAAGTTCAGTTTGAGAAAAAAAACAGGTAAAGAGTCCCAGTATATAGTATCGCGCCCGACTTATCTCAGATCCATTCATGGACGAATCTAGGTGTGACAATATTGTAAAGCAAAATATGAGAACAACGATACGGTTCAAGAAATATGTGAAGGTATTACGCACGGCACAATAGTAGTATATCTGACAAAGATACATGATAACAATAGTTATTCGAGATGAGATATGTATGAAAACGTAATAAAATGATCGGTTCCGGTTAGAACCTAGCAGAGGGATGGGCGGACATGCCTATTAGGAAAAAACAAGTTTGCAAAGATACCGACCGGGCTTAGCCCCGTTGTCACGGCGTTCGGGGTTCTTTATAGATGGTCATTGTCTCGCATGTTGATAATAAATACTTCGCTTTATGTACTCACTGCTTTGCACAATGAGTACAAAAATTTTATAGTTTCCTTTATCCACTTCTAAGGTTTATGCAGGCATGAAACATAAACAAATGACAAGTATATGCACATGATTCGAAAATGATAAAAGTACATGACATGATATTAGAAGCATAACATTGTTATGTGATAATGTAAACAGAGACAAGTATATGTTGACAAGAACAAAGAAAAACGAAACGACCGAAATGAAACATGATATGATAAGAAAGTATAAGATTGCATAAGCATGTGTAAATTATATGTATGAAAGCATATGAAAGTACAGTACATGAAAAGTACCAGATGAAAGCATACAAAAGTACCGTATATGAAAAGTATAAGAATGTAGATAAAAGTATAGGACAGTATAAGAAAGGTTATATGAAAGTATATGATACATGCATAGTATACGAACATGAAAGGAAATGAACATGAAAGTATAGGAAATCCCCAGAAGAACATGACATACAAGAAATAATATGAAATAGACTGGCGATAGATATAAGCTTAATGACAAGAAATGTGCAAAGTATATGTGATAAATATGAATTATATGATATATGCACATGTTTTGAACCACATGAAAGGCATTAGACAAGATGATAAGTGTTAGAAGTCATACGTATATGATTTGTATGGGTATAAGAATGTATTAGATTAAGCTTGCGACGATCAATGTTATTGGTCGTCCATGTATATGTTTCCCACTAAGCATGCTTAAGACGAAGTTTTAAACTGCAGTACGTAAGAGGAGGTAAGAGGACACGACATCCCACATCAGCAGCATAGGCCATCTCAAAGATAGGTGCTCACCGCACTGCTCCTACAATCTCCGGGACATTTTCATCAGACAGTATATGTATAGTTTTCTAATAGTGAAATTGTAATAGTACAAGTAAAGGGACTCAAGTATATATGTATAGAATATAATGAATTCCACTATGGTGGTATGTATACTGTATACGTAAAAGATTTTTGTTATTGCGTAAATCAGGCATATGAATGAGAAATGTGCATGTGTCGCCTGAGAAAGAAAAAGGTTAAAGAGTCCCGCTTCAAGTGTGACACTTTCGCTGACACCCCTTCTGTGTGCCTGGGTCGTGGCGTGAGAGGTCAGCCCCAAAGATTCTTCAATCCAAAAGGCATCACATTGTAACAGTATAACCCATGTGGTGTAATGAAGGTCCTTTTCTCTGCATCAGAAGGGTGTATGAGAATATGATGATATCTGGAGAAAGCATCCAAAAACGACAAGATCCCGTGCTCTGGGCCACGAAAGTAAAAAAATTCGATCTATATGCAAAAGAAGGGAAGTTATCTGGGCACGCTTCGCTGAGGTCAATGCAATCTATACATACTCTCGCCACTTGCCGCCTTCTTTGGAACCACCACTACATTACAGCCATTCGGGGTAAATTCTTTACTTATCCGGATGAAACTTGTTCTAGTGTTGTCTACCGTCTGATGATTTGATGGCGATCCGGTGGAAACGCCTTTACTTTCTCGGGCCTCAATGGCTGGGCCGTGGGAGATGATGTCTAGTTTCCAGGGAGAGGCCACCGGCTGATTAATTCGACCATATCCGAGTGGCCTGTGCAAACACATCTATGTTATTCAACAGGTGAGTCAGAATCGCTCTTTCATTATCCGTTATAAGAACTAGCATAAGTGGAACTTCTCCGACTCTGTAGGGTCCACTTCGCGCCAGATCCTTTCCTCCGCTTCTTATCCGTGACAAACTCCAGGATTGTTACACAGGCCTGATCCTTAAGGAGGACTTTCCGTGCTCTCTCCCCTTTTGTTCCCCTCAGATTAACCGATAACACTACCTTGCAGCCAACTTTCTGCCTAAAAGGTCAACCGGACAATCGTTAGTCAAATAACTGACCATTTGGTGGTAGTCAAAAGGAACAACTTTCATCGAGCGCAAATTCGTACCCACCCCCATTATGACGAATAAGGGCCCAAGTTCCAACGATTGAGAACAAAACTTCATCGAGTGAGGACTGGTCGCCTTAGGAGCGTGACATCACCTAGCGGCTACTTCAAGAGTCGCACCATTAAAACTGGAGAGAATTCGCCTAACTGAATTCAACACCCTAAGGAAAGCCTCATCCGGTTTAAGGCGGGTAGTTGCAACAAATCCGATGTGCTACCAGGATCCACCAATACCCTGTGCACATCAAAACCGCTAAGACAGAGGGTGAGTACCAATGCATCATAGCGGGGAACAATAATCTTGTTCGAGTTGACAGTGGGGAGGGATATGAGGCCATATATGGTCCTGGTTTCTTGACAGCTTCCTTTTGTGTGGATAACATTTACCATGGCTTAATTATGGCAGCCTTAAGATCTTCTTCACTTCGATTGATACCGGTCGCCCGTGTGTAAAATGTAATTCTATGTGCGCAAGTGCTGTCGCTCTAAGTAATATAGTGTACCAATGGTACGGAGCATCGATCCACGGACAAAAAGTGTGTTGGACACAAAGGTTTTGCTTTTTATATAATATCCGGGTAATAAACGTATTGTAAAGAGAAATCGAGTGTAAAATTTCAACTAAGCTATTGGTTCTAATGAATTACCGGGCATTGGAAGACTAGGGCTATGTCCCCCGTCACTTTCGGCGGATTACTTAAAGATGCTATTATTCAAATGTATTTATACTGTTGATGGCGAAGGATCTTTTACTTCACGAGATATCCTCTCTCGAGGTATATCTCGCTCTATCTCGTGAATGAGCTCAGTATATCTCTATCCCAACTCGCAGATTTAAAACGCTTAAACGTTTTAACCTCTGCTGCCACCTTCAAGATCTAATATTCTATTTACCAATCAACTAAAGGTCGCTTCATTTCGGGATCTTCTCGATATCCTCATCTCTGGACTTCTGATTCTCCAAGATGGTTATGCTAATGTTGGCCAGACATCACCATATAATTGAATTATAGATATAAAGCAGATAAACAATTTTATAAAACCAATGAATAATATAAATTACTGATCTTCAATCCATGAACATGTGACAGGGTTCAACAGCACCCTAGATATAGATCTAAAACATACTGAATACAAAATTATTGATATTAAATATGTAAAACATCATTTTATTATCCAAAAATGGGAAAAAAAATACAAATCACGGGCTCTTCTTCGAGATCGATGTCGCCACGCCTGATTCCGCGGCCCTAGTCCAGACGCCTCCCGAGTACCGAATTCTGAACCTCGTGCTTAATGATGGAGGGCGTGATTCGCTACCGACGCCAGCGACGCTGTCGCTTGTTGACTTTTTCATTTGTCGATCAACGCCGCGACGCTGATCGCCACGCACGCGGGACGCTGCGGACGTTGGGACGCCACGACGGGGATCGCCGCGGACATCAGGACGCCACGACGCCGATCGCCGCGCGACGTTGAACGCCACACGCTTCCGTACCACTTTCATGCATTGCTTTCCACCGCCTCCAATTTGCTTCCAAAGTTTGCTCTTTCACCTCATTTGCACTCGCAGATTCACAAAACTTGCCATACTCGTATCGGAAGCTATGTTATATATTTAAACGTGAAATAACGCTTAAAAACTCTTAAGATAGGCATTGTATACTCGAAAGTGTTTTAGGCACTCATCACACCCCCAGTTTAATTTCTATTGTCTCAAGCAGAATGACTTTTAAACAGACACACACTCGATTATTAACAAGTCTAACACTAAGATGCTGATTCACATGCCGCTAAGTAGGGATCAAATTCCGACCGACTCATATTGCTGCTGTTTTGTTCGAAGTTCATAGGATGCATACGTGTTCACTTTCGAAAACTCTATTGAAAAAGGTAAAAGTGACTAGTGCCTCAAATTCCATGGTATTCAATAACCTTTCCACACCCTATGTATGGCCGAACGAATGACCTCTAGTGTATACCTAGGTTCCGACACCCCCAAACTTGAGCTCAACTCACCTATTTGGAAGAAGCTAACTAAGAAAGGATAAGAACGCACCCTTTTTATTCATACCAAAATATCTAAACATTTCCTAAATACCAAAAAAAAAAAAAAGACCTAGTGCCAAGAAGTTTTAGATGAGTGTTCCCAGAAGGATCCATCGGGTGACTCCCCACCACCGTTAAGGGCACTGTGCATTAAATTCTCTTCCAAACTTCACCCGAACACTCAACCAAACTCAGCGTCCTAGGTTATGGGAATGATCCATCTTCTCTGGGTCCTATGTAGCGGCGTTGAAGTCACGACTCCCCAGCCGCCGGGCTTAGGCATTAGGCTTTGAAAGGCCCCTGACTGTGCCCGGATTTCGACGACATCCACTTATTCTAATTCACAAGCCTATATATATATATATATATATATATATATATATATGTATATTTAGTCAGCTCAATGGCAATCCTCTTTGATCGGGTGTCCCATCACTTAGATGGTTAGAGACTCCCAAGATTTGTCGAAAGCTTAGTAGTCGGGTCTCAAGACTCCATACATACCCCGCCAAGGTCATTAGTGTGCGAGCGACAGTAATGAGAATTAGTTTCTTGACTACCCGGAATTGGTTCACTAAGCCTCCCCACCTATTCAACCTAATTACCGAGCATCAAACATCATATGCATCCGTTCTTCCATGTCAATAGTGAATTTGGTCCAAAAGCGATCTTCGACTCTCAACATGGCACACATACACAGACTACCTACACATGAAACTACTACGTATAAGAATGACCTAACACACACGCAAACAAAACTACACATGACTCATCAAATTAAATTGAAAAAGTAAACCGAAACTAAACAAACACAACTAACATGATTGTTCAAAGAAAATACTACATAAATATGAAAATCAAAATACAACTAAACAAATCTAACCAAAAACTCGATCACCACCCCCCCCCCCCAAACAAAATATCCAGTGTCCTCACTAGCAATAAACGAACAGAAGAGGGTAAAGAGAACTCCCCTGGATCACTGCGGTGGTGGTGGTGGCTACCGGTGGTAAGCGAAGTCGTGGCAATCCAAGCCCAAGGACCGGCCAGCCGTTGAAGAATGGTGGCCTCGACCGGGTCAAGACGGGACGCATATCAAAGACGAAGTGCCTCCATATCCTATGCGGATGAGGACCTTGCTCCCGGGTCTCGCCCTGCACGCATCAAAGCGCCAGCAGTGAGAGCACGAGTCCCTGGCCTGGGTGAGGGACTGGAGGGGGTCGCTTCCGTATGTCATGGCAGGGTGGTGGTGAGGTGGATGAGACGAGGATCGGCCAATGTCCTCTCTGATCGCCTCAGGTCCAAACGAGCCCGATACGTGGAAGCCTGGGCCCCCGTCCGAGGGCTCGTGGCCGGAGTCGTAGACCCCCTCAGGTCGTGGCACACCCGGTTTGTCTCGCTTGACTGATATGGCTTTAATGGGGTGTAGCCACGCCTCATTGTCGTCGAGGGGCACCTCGCTGCTTCAGATAAGCCAAAGATGAGGAAAGTGGTGCCCTGTGATTCATTTCAAGGCCCGCTATTGAGGATAGCATCCCTATAACCCGCCCAACATCAAAAGGTATATCCCGTATGATGACATGGGCTGGAGCAAGGCACGCCACCGCCACTTCACACACGCTCGCCGCTTCTGACAAGACGCGACGGATGAAGTGATGCCGCATCTAGGTATAAAGGCCAAATATTCGGGCCTCAAACGGACTGCACTTAATCTCACTATTAAGCTTCCACCAACCCGGCCATTAGGTCAATACCCGAATGACCTCGGGGTAGTCGGGGTGCTCGTAAAGCCGATCAAACGGCTCCGAAGGGACATGATCTAGACTATAATAACTATTGATCGACTCAAGACCAAGCCTTCCACCAATACCCCCGCACCCTGACTTCTTAAGGACACGGGAGGCCAGATCACGTGAGAATTCTCGCACCACACTCATCGCCGGATGGTGCGTCGCAGCGCCCGCTTATCCCTTAGCCGCAATCGCCTGCGAAAAGTCATCAGGGTGGTGAAACCCTTCTCCTGATATGAACTGCTTCGCGAAATGGTGCCGAACCGACGGCGCAAGACCCTTAATTCACGAATCAACCGGTGACATCATAAGTCTGGTCCTGTCCTCACGGACCGACCCCGTCAGGAAAATTTCCATTAGACACAGAGGCGTGACCGAGATTTCAAGTGGGGTAATGCAACAGATGACACCAAATTGGCTCGCAATTCCGACGATTTAAACAAAACTACAAACACTTAGAGTGCACTAGGAAAAAACGAAAACTGACTAAGGTAATTAATGACTTAAATGAAATTCAAACACTTAAAATAAACCTAATATGACCCTAGATGTGAACCTGCACCAGACCACCGTGGATGACTATACCAGCCATGAGCTAAGTGCAAAGGTAGTGTGAATGCGATGGTGACAAAGGGACCCAGTGGTGTGATGATGACGGTGATGTGCAAAGGGAAGGTCGAAGGGCAATATATGAGCCTCCGACCATGGTATTAAGGTCCCAAGAAGGAAATCCGTATGGTGGCGGGCAAGAGGCTAGTGGTTCGTGCAGGTGATAGCTGCGGGTGAGAAGAGCAAAAAACGGGTCAGGTGTGGCCTTAAAACAAAGGCAACGCCGAGACGCCAGGGCAACGCCGCCGACGCTACGCGAGGATATACGCCAACGCCGCGACGTCGGGCAACGCCGCGACGCTCCGAGACTCAGATTTCAAACAACGCCGCGACGCTGGAGGCCATCAAACGCCGACGCTACAGAGATCAAGTAATAATCAACGCCGCTGACGCCAGATCTCACGTCGCGACGCGTTGAGATCTCACGTCAGCGACGCTCCGCAGAGTGTAAAATCCAACGCCGCACGCTCCGCATACACATTCAAAATCAACGACGCTGGTAAACTTCACGCCGCGACGCTCTGTGAGAAGGTAAAATTGACGCCGCGACGCTATCGCACCCAACGCCGACGCTACGAGAAGGCTTAAAAAAATTCTGCACATTGGGCGCCCATTTCTAAGGGACCCCCTTGTAAATGTGACTGACTTGTAATGCTCTACATAAATGGATCCTCCCAAAGACTTCAAGGTCACGAGTCCCTTGAAGTAAACAACCAAGAAGAGATACCGATTACGAACAAAACCAGCAACCCAATATCACTGAAAACAAACATTAAAAATGTCACTAAGAGAAGGGAAAAGTGCAAGAAAAACTTGGGTTGCCTCCCAAGAAGCGCTATGTTTAATGTCGTTAGCTCGACGGCCCTTAATCTCAATGTGCTCGGGAACTCGAGCTCTTATGATTGCTTACTACACTTCGTCTGATGCGGTTAAAGGAATGATCTGCTTGTCTGCAAGAAACTCGCCTCCAAAATACGGCTTCAACCGTTGGGTGGTGACTGTGAATGTGCCTTCTCAGGATGTGTAACCTCGCTTCACCATGAAAAGACCTTGGTCACTGTGAAAGGTCTCGACCATCTAGACTTCAATTTCCCTGGAAGAGCTTAAAGTAGAATTGAACAGTTAATCATTGGCCCCGCCAGGAACTCTTTTTCTCGTAATGTGTTTATCGTACAGCTTTTGTCTTCTTTCCTTTGTAAATGCGTGGCTGCCATAAGCTTCTGCCTCGAATTCGCTTCAGTTCATCGAGCCGTACCGCTTCTCACCCAGTGTACCGGGCCCATATTCAACTGGTCGACGCCTAAAGAGTTCGATGCTCCAATTCCACCGGAAGATGCATGCTTCGCTATACACAAAGTCCGGGAAGGCGACATACCTAAAGGAGTTTAAAAGTCGGCGCACGCCTGCAGTGCATCCATCTTGCACCAACTTTCCCCGAACTCGTTAATCCGCCTTCTGCATAGACTTAATTTCTCGATTCGACACTCCTCGTCGCCATTCGATCGCAGCGGTATGCAGCAGATGTGCGATGACGCACCCCATACTTTTGGAAAACCTTGTCAATTACCTTATTGCAAAAAATGAGTACCATTATCTATGATCAGTGCTCGAGGGGTTCCAACCTGGAGAATATGTCACGCTAAGAAATCGGTCACGACCTCGCATCGCGCGCGAGCCTGAATTGCTTCCACCCACTTCGACATACCACACAAACAGAATGTACAGGTTGTTATAGGATAAGGGAAATGGTCCCATGAAATCCATCCCCATAAGTCAATACTCACTTCCGCACGGGGTGCATGGGTGGTTCGCCCTTTCTAGAAATACTTCATCTTTGACATTTGGTTACATGTGGATACGAAATGATGAGCATCTAATAAGGCAGCCAAGAAGCCTGACAAGTACTGGCGCAGCTCACTAAAAATGTCCAACCACCACATGGTGAGTGGCAAAGGGTTCAAGATAATCGCTCATTTCATCTGGGCACACATCTCCTGACACCTGACAGCACAAAGAATCAGAAAGAATTGGCTCCTCCCAATAGTAGTGTTTCGTATGAGAAACCGCTTTTCGCTGATAGTTAAATTCTGAGGACTACCTTGGCTACCAACACCCACGTAATCTCGCAAACCATGGAACCGCCTCTCGCTCTCTGGCTTTAAGATTCGCTCATCCGGAAAGTCATCATTCACCTAACATTGCTCGCTCTCCAATCGTGGAAAGATGATTCGCCAATTAGGTTCTCCCTCTTGGTTTTTAATCTCAACATCAAATTCTTTGCAAAGAAAAGAACCCACCGAATTGACCTGGGGTTTGGCATCTTTTAGTCATCAAGTAATTTAATGGCACGATCACAGCACCACGACTCGCAATCAAATACGGGCCCGACTATCAAAAGCAAAGACGATAGCCAATAGTTCTTTTTCTGTAGTGGCATAATTCAGCTGAGCATCATTCAGGGTTCTACTTGCATAGTAAATTACCTGAAAGATTTTCTCTCGTTTCTGCCCCAACACTGCCCCAATCGCAAAATCACTAAGGCCACATGTTCAAAATGGAAAGGACCAACCGGAGCTACTCTAATAATAGAGCCGATACCAACTTATCCTTCAACACCGAAATGCATGCAAACATTGTGAATCAAACTCAAACGGGATCCTCGACTAGAAGGTTAGACAACTAGCTTTGCAATCATGAAACTGATGAACCGCCTATAGAATCCAACAAGGACTAAAAACTCGACCTTTACCACAGGGTGGAGGCAACTTTTCACTGGGCTCGATCTTTGCCCCATCTAATTCTATCCTCTCATTAAATCCATGTCCAAGGATTAATACCTCACTCATAAATGGCACTTTTCCCAATTGAGTACTAAGTCAAGTCTCCTCACATCTCTCGCTGCAACTCTCAAGTTTTCCAGTAAACAGCTTGTCAAATGAATTCACCTTAATACTCAAAAATCGTCCATGAAGATTCACCTGTCTTTTCAACCATGTCGAGAATATGGCCATCATACATCGTTGAAAAGTGCCCTACAAGATTGCACAAATTTCAAGGGCATCCGCATAAATGCTAATGTTCCATAAGGACAAGTGAATGTCGCCTTCTCCCGATCTTCGTGGAGCTATAGCAATTTGATCAGAATTTTAATATCCATCCAAAAGCAATAGTATTCATGACCGCTAATCGATCCAAAGATCCGATCTAGAAACTAAGAATGGGAAATGATCTTTCCGAGTGGCTTTGTTCAGTTTCCGATAATCAATACAAATCCTCCAATCTCTAAGAATCGCTCGAGAGAAGGCGTGAAGATGTTATTTTCGCTTCCATGGAGCACTGCTCCTCCCTTCTTCTGACTCACTTGAACTCGGACTTCACCCATGCAATCGTCTCGAAATGGGATAGCACCAACTTAAAGATTCGTGACATTTTAAAACTTCCTTCTGAATACCCTTCATTGTCTGATTCAAACCTCCTCCTCGCGCTCCACCGGCTAGTTTATGTCCATCTTCTAAAGAAAATACGATGCATGCACATGTATGGGCGAATCCCTTTAAATCGGCTGAGACCATCCGAGTGCATGTTTCAGACTTCTGGGCGACTTCAATAACTTCTCTTCCTAGTTCACCAAAGATGCCGAGATGATCACCGGTAGAGTAGATGCTACTCATGTAATGCATACTTCAACGGCCAGTAGAGGCTCGGGTCCAACTCAGTGGTGTTCAACCGATGGACCGGAGTTTTTAACTCCTTCACCTAGAGATTCGAAGTATTTCCTTCTGTTGTGTTCGAAAGAGTCCATCCATTTAACATATTCTTCATTCACAAAGTTCTCCGACTCATTCACCAGGCTAGCCTCCAAAGG
The DNA here is from genome assembly GCA_016808115.1 of Tetrastigma voinierianum. Classification (NCBI taxonomy): domain Eukaryota; kingdom Viridiplantae; phylum Streptophyta; class Magnoliopsida; order Vitales; family Vitaceae; genus Tetrastigma; species Tetrastigma voinierianum. The sequence continues at coordinate 207,005 of JAEQBH010006429.1, forward strand.
GTCGTGAGCCACTTTGGCTAGACACTATAGCCTCTACTATTTCTGCCATGAAGCAAGTATCACTCTCTACCGGATGTCTCACTACTTCAAACACGTTGAACTTGACTTCATCTTCCTGCACTCTCACCTCCCCGCCTCTCGACATCAATCATCGCTCTCGCCAACAAGAAATGGTCTACCCAAGATTAGTGGTATTTCTTTATCTTCTTCCATATCTAATACAATGAAACTGGCAGGGAAGATAAATCCTGTCAACCTTTACTAGACATCTTCTATTACCCTCTCGATGCTTCAAAGATCTATCTACAGTCAAGTGTGATCGTGAACGCGGGCTTCACCTAATCCCAAACGCTTGAAATGATAAGGGCATAAGATTAATGCCGGCACCAAATCACATATCTCTCTAAAGATAGCATCTAATAAGGTAACTGATGTTGAACCGCCTCGGTCCTGCTTTTTTGCAGCCAGAAATCTTTCTCTCAAGTATGGCACTACTTTTCGCCAGTTAACTGGCTTCAAATCACCCAATCTTCTCTTCCTCGACGTATCGCCTTCATAAATTTTACATAACCGGCATCTCGCCAGGCACGCTGAAACGGGATATTGATGTGTAACTTGAACACGTCCATGAATTTAGTGAACTTTATCCAAATTTATGCTTCTTAGACGTCAGGTAAGGAACCGTGTGTCGGCCTTTGCTTCTCAAGAGAAGTTCTCGCCGATCGCTTCTCATTAAGTTGTTCCTTATCCCAGATCATTATTTTGACTCCGGCCGATGACTTTCTCAGTTTCTTACTTCCTCTATAATCGATCGCTTCGCCTCCAATTTCTAATACTTCTCGAAGATAATCATTTGACATGTTCATTCCCATCTCTTCTCTGGGTTTACTTATGAGTTGCCTGCAAGAAACCCTATTGCCTTTCGCAATAATAAGTCGGCCATTCGAATCTTATATTTGTACCTTCCAAATTTCTCACCGTACGCTTGATCGTTGAACTGCTGTCACACAGATATTCGCTTTCGTCTCATTCATGAAAAAGAAGGGGAGGTTAACATTTGTGCAAGAGCTGCTCTTAAGTCCACCTTTTTCTCGTGGAGGTGGTTCACCAGCTCTGCCGACATGGCATATCAAGCTCGTTATTCCTCCATCCATACCCCTTGACTATTCGACCGGCTCGACTCGATTATTACCACCCGCCTCGATTTTGATTCCGATAATTGTTTCCCCATACCGTCCTTGTTGTTGTGGATTCATTCTCGACAACCTCGACACATACCGGGCCTCGTCTAACTTGTCGACCGACATTCCGTGCTATTATGTCAGTTCTCCACGTGCACTACACAACTCCCAGGTCGGTTTGTATGGCATTCGCGCTCATTGCCTATTTAACGCTTAGTCGCACAGGCCACATGATTAACCGATTGTCGAGACCTCATTATCCGTGCCACTAATCGCTTACCGGTGTAACCTTCTCTCTAGGCCACTGATTTGTATTGGCTAAAAGATTCTAAGATTTCATAAGTCGTCTGCGGGTTTTCTTCATCGTGATCCTCCGCCGAGGCGCCAATCAATCGCTCTAGTCGCATTCTCAAACCATTATAAAAGTGTGAACCCGCATCCATCCGTCACGGCAGGGCATTTTCAACGCTTCGTGGAATCTATCCCACGCTTTCCGCCAAGTTCTCCCCACTGTCCAAACGTATTGGGTCTCGCACAAGTCAGGCACTTTCAAGCGGGAAAAACTTAGTCGAAACAGACTAAATCGCTCCATGAAGCAATGAACTGATGTTGACTTGTTACCTAATGCTTGGCTCTATCACCTAGGAGAGCGGGAATCTTTAACCCTGAAAAGCCTTTTAGTAACCCCATTGTACTTGATCGTGATCAGCAAACTTCAAGGAAGTCAGGTCAAATGCATATTCAGTTCTCAAGGGTAGTCCATGAAACAAGATATTCTCGCAAAGACTGGTAATGTTAATGATTTGGCCGGGTTGCTCATCGAATGGGTGGTCGTCTTCGATAGTCAACAACGATTGTAGGCTGGCGTAAACTCCTCTAGTAACATGAATGGGATCATTCGTCAGAGTAAACGGCCTGGTGCGTGAGTCCCGCCAAGTTCCCATTTCTGGCTTCTCTCAGTGGTTCCGCTTCATGCCAAGATTCCGTTTCGTTTTCCATGATTGCTAGATTTCTTAACTGGGTTTCGTCAGTTTCTACAGATTATGTAAAGTTCTTCTGCTCAGATCAAATGTATGTCGGCCAACTTGATCTCGACGTCGCATATACTTACTGAAATCTAAACTGCAATCACACACGAACCAACAATACCAAATTACAAAGACTTCAAAACAAATAAAAATGTACCCTCGTGAGTAATATCTAATTGCTTAATTCTCTATATCAATCTAAACCTGTCCCCGGCAACGACGCCAAAAACTTGACAGGCCGAAAACGTGGTGTGTAAAATGTACGCCTATGTGCACAAGTGCACGTATCGTCAAGTAATATAGGTACACGGTACTATATCGATCCACGGGGACAGGTGTGTTGAATACAAAGGTTTTGCTTTTAGATAACATCGAATAAACGTATTGTAAAGAAAGAAATCGAGTGTGTAAATTTCAACTAAGCTATCGTTCTAATGAATTATCGGTATCAAGACAGGTTATGTCTCCCTGTCACTTTCTCGATGGATTATTACTTAAAGATGCTATTATTCAAATGTGTATTTATAATTTGTCGATATGAGGTGATCTTACTGACAGATACATCCCCTCTCGAGGTATATCCGCCTCATTCAGTGAATAGAGTCCATGCATATTCTATCCCAACTCGCATTCGAAATGCTTAAAATGTTCTAACCTCGCGCCACCTTCAGATCTAATATCTCTATTTACCGAATCAACTAAAGGTCGCTTCTATTTCATCTCTCGGATATCCTCATCTCTAATCTCGATCTCCAGTATGGTTATGATAATGTTGGCCAGACATCACCATATAATTGAATTATAGATATAAAGCAGGAGCAAACAATTTTATAAACCAATGAATAATATAAATTACTGATCTTTAATCCATGAACATGTGACAGGGTTCAACAGCACCCTAGATATAGATCTAAAACATACTGAATACAAAATTATCGATATTAAATATGTAAAACATCATTCTATTATCCAAAAATGGGAAAACAATACAAATCACGGGCTCTTCTTCGAGATCGATGTCACGCCGCTTCTCGATTTCGTGTCTCTGGGCCCGTGACGCCCGATACCTCTCGAATTCTAAACCCTGGTGCTTTTGATGGAGGGCGACTGAGCCGACGCCGCGACGCCAGTCGCTGTTGACTTTTTTCATTGGTCGACTCAACGTCAGCGACGGCCGACGTCACGCAGTGGGAACGCCGCTGACGCTTGAACGCCGCGACGCCCACCCACTTTCATGCATTGTTTTCCATCGCCCAATTTGCTTCCAAAGTTTGCTCTTTTCATTCTCATTTCAGACCACAAGATTCACGTAATCCTTGCCATACTGTATCGAGCTATAAAAATACATATTTGGAACGTGAAATAACGCTAAAAACCTAAGATAGGTGCAGGTATACTCTGAGTGTTTTAGGCACTCATCATCGTCAGACGGTCCGCCCAATATATAATTTATGATTGGTCTAGGTTATAATGGGGTTACGGCTTCGACTGCAATTTTGTTTGTTGTCGGCCCTACTCTTCTCTGTGGTTTGCTTCTTTGATATACCTCATAAGGTGTCCATCTTTGAACAATTTTTCAACTCAGAACTTTAGGCTTCGGCACCTGTTGGTCTCATGCCCATGATCCCTGTGATAATCACATCGCAAGGATTTGCTTTCAGAAGGATCTTCTGACCTATGTGCCATTTAAATTTTGGCAAATCACTAACATGGGTGATACCTTCATACGAGATGTTCAAGGGGGTGAACTATCTAAGTTATGATCGATCACTGATCTCTTTCTGTGATTCATCGCTTCTTTGGACTCCTAAAACTTCTTCCCCATACGCTTATGTCCCTCGGCCAATTGACTTGTAATCATGGCAGTTTGGGTTGTTACACGACGCCAGTTCTCCGGAAGATCGAGTAATTTATCACCCGCCGTATATTCTTTTCTATCAAGCTAAAGGATCTAATATAAATGACTAGAAGAACTAAGGTGGATCTACCCAAAGCTTCTCTTAAAGTTCTAAAGGATTGCATCCATGCTACAAGATTCTACATGCTGAACGGCTTGCTCAAATCTCCTCATGAAGTCTCGAATAGATTCCGATTCCTACTTGAGAATAGCCTGTAAGGAGCTGATGTTCATTTTTTGTCGCATAGAACAAAGGTATTGCGATATGAATGCCGACCACAGGTCATTGAATGAGTTTATTGAGTTACGCGGGAGCTTATGAAACCAAGCTAACGCGGGCCCCTGCAAGTTAGTCAAGAACACTTTACACAACATAAGGTCATTGTCAGCGTTTAGTATCATTGTCTGATTATAGTGAAGCATGTAATCGTAAGGGTTAGTAAATCCGTCGAACATGGAAAAGCTGCAGGCGAACCCGCGATGCGTTTCAAGTCAAGAATGTGTTGCCCTAGGGGTGAGGCAAGCATGTCATCGAGTCCCCGAATTGGAGTTGTTGGAGGCATGTAAAATGTCAGCCCCATACCGAAGGCGGGATGTACAAACGACATTGATGGCATCATGCCGGCAGGAAATACCGACGTGTTGCCAAGGGCTCAGTCTGGCTGGTTCTACCCCTTACCTACTTCTCTCCTCGCTCGACGGACGCGGTCACTTCAATCGACACGCTGAGTTAGTGGTGATGCGAGGTCCTCTTACGCGATTTGGTCCTCGTGTTCTTTGGTGGTGAGAGGCCTAAAGTTGGGGAACTACTTAAGGATAACTCGTCATCTGCTAGGGCATCGACCTCGTTCAGCTCAATAGGCTCCTTCCCTCGGTTGTGAGAGACTAGATGCAAAGCTCAACTGTTATCTTGCACATCTCTTCCACCAAGATCGTGTCTTTTTTCTACCTAGGCCCATAACTGGTCGTTCTAATGCTACAGGCGTTCAACCTGATCCTGTAACTCCTTCATCTGCCTCGCTTGTTCCTCTTGTTTCTTCTCCATGTCTTGGTGCCAATGGAGGAATTGATCTTTTGGCAATTGGATCATCGAGTTGTTTAACATCACGACTGCCTCGGACGAGTTAGATGTGGGAAGGGGAATTGATAAGAAATGTTTGCGGCTGGCGGCTACTGATAGCCGCCAAGCCAAGCCTCATGGATCAGAACGAGACTTGCGTTCGCTTTCCCACAAACGACACCAATTGTTGTTACCTGATCATTCCCGATCTCAGGCATCCGTGGGCACAATGAACTCGCAAAATAGGCGATCCAGCTGATCGCATGCCGCCCGCCTCCGATGATTAAGTCAACAAAAGGATGGAGAAGAAGAAGAAAGAGAGTCTGTGGTAGTGAGAAATCGCATACCTCTCCCCGTAGGGGATCTTCGATTTATAGAAATTTTTGTCGACCTTTCTCCTATCTCGTGAAGGAATCTCCTATTTTTAGGATGTTATGTTTTTCCTTATCTTGACCGATTTTCCTTATCAAGAACTAATTTCTTCTTTTTTATCAAAGATTATTCAATGGCATGAGATTTGAAACTAGGAAATTTACTGATAAATACTTTACGTATTTCATTTTTATCTATTTATCAATAATCTAACTTGTCATATACTAAAGGATGGTCACGAGGGGCTAAAAACCTGTGACTCGACACCTCGAATCTAGCATTTTGGGAGACATCCTGGCTTTCACAAATGGATTTTCAAATTCTCCTGTCTAGTAGTGCCCCCTTGGTTTTAATATGGTAAGTGGGCTTGGATCGCTTCACATCACGGGCCAGGTGGGCTTTAAGCCAAACGAGTCTTGGAACCATTAGGTAGTGGGTCTAAAGACTATGATACTCACAAATAATGGTAATAATAATAAGAATAGTGATAATAATAATAATAATTAATCAGGATAATAAATTTATTTGAAAGTTAATATTAAAAAATATCAAAATTAATAAAGGCTCGAGATTAGAAATATATTTTAAAGATGGCAAAAGTTTGACACAAATGTGTACTGTAGCTTACTCGGGGTTGGACTTTATATTCTAAGCTAGAGGTCGCTGTGTTCATGTTTGGGCTTGTCATTTGGTAAAATTATTTAAAAGAAAATACACACAAACTCAAAGGTTTGGAATAAATATACAAAGAAGTGAACTTCAAATTGCGGGGAAAATAGGTCTATAGGCACATGCCAGAAAATGGAACATATTGAATGAAAAACATATTAGGAAGCATATAAATAGTGGAAATAGGATTTACACTAGAAAATGGAGAAAGAAAATAAATGTGAAAAAATATAAAATAGGAAAATAGGATTTAGGATAATGGAGAAAATAAATATGAAAATATATAAAATAGGAAAAGAGGATGGTTATTTGGGAACACTTTACACAACAGAATGTCATTGCCTGCGTTTAGTATCATTACTTGATTATAGTGGAGCATGAGGGTGCTGTGTGCCGCGAACAAGGCAAAGTGGTATAATCGAACCAACGAGGTGGCTCGTAGTAAAGAATGCTGGTTTCAGGGGTGAGGAGAGCATGTCATCTGTCCCCGAATTGAGCTACTAGCGGCGTAAAACGGCCCTATACCGAAGGTCGATGTACAAATGGTATCACGGCATCATGCCCGCAAATAATATCGACGTGTCGCCAAGGGCTCACTCGTGGTTCTACCCCCCGCCTACTTCTCTCTCACCGTGGGATTTCGCTAATTAACAAAGATTGCCGAAGGCAGGCAGGGTCCTCTACGTGATTCGCCCTTGTGTTCTTTTGGTACAGAGGTCCGGGAACTACTTGAGAATAACTCATCATCTACTAGGGCATCGCCTCATTCTACCAACGGGATCCTTCCTCGATCAGGAGACCGATGCAAAGTCGTAATCGCTATGTTGCACATCTTTTCCACAAAAATAGCGTTTTTTCTACTTAGCCCGCAATCGCCGTCAGATTCTCATGTCGCGCTATCTGCCGATCCTCGTAACTCCTTCATCTACCTCGCTTGTTCCTCCCCGTTTCTTCTCCATGTCCCGGTGCCACGAGGAATTGATCTTCCGCAATCGATAATCGAAGTTGTTTAACACGCACCGCTCCTCGGACGAGTTAGAGATGGGAGGGGGAATTGATAGAGCCATCTGGCTTAAGGGATACTGTGATAACCGCTGAAGCAAGCCCTTCAAGGCAGATCAGATATCAGACTGCTCTCGTTTCCACAAACAGTGACAATTGTTGTTACCTTGATCGTCTAACCTTGGGGGCATCAACGACACAATGTGAACCTGCAAAATAGGCGATTCGGCGACGGTGTGCCAGTCGCCTCTTCGATGATTAAGTCAGCTAAAGGATGGAGAAGAAGAAGAAGGGAGTTCGCGCAGTAGGAATTGCCTATCTCTCCCCCGTGGGGGATCTTCCTAATTTATAGAAATTTGTTGCCGAATCTCCCTCCTATCTCAGGAAGGAATCTCCTATTTTTAGGATAAATATGTTTTTCCTTATCTAGGACTGATTTTCCCTTATCAAAGATTATTGCCCTAAGAAGTATGAGATTTGAAAACTAGGAAATTTTTTGATAAATGCACTTTACGTATTTCCCGTATTTATCTATTTATCAATAACGAACTTACCATATACAAAAGAATGGTCATCAGACCAAAAACCTAGGATGGGACACCTAACTGCATCTGGGGAGACACCCTAACTTTCACAAACGGGCTTTCAAATCCTCCCGTCTAATAGTGTCCCTGGTTTTAATCAGGTAGGTGGGTTTGGGTCGCTTCACATCGTAGGCCAGATGGGCTTTAAGCCAAACCGCCTTGAACCCATTAAATAGTGGGTCTAAAGATCATGGTACTCACAAATAATGATAATAATAATAAGAATAGTGGTAACAATAATAATAATAATTAATCTGGATAATAAAATTTATTTGAAAGTTAATATTAAAAAATATCAAAATTAATAAAAGGCTTGAGATTATAAATATATTTTAAAGATGGCAAAAGTTTGACACAAATGGTAATGTAGCTTACTGGTTGGACTTTTATATTCTAAAGGTCAAAGGTGGTTCAAGTTTTGGGTTTGTCAATTGGTAAAATTATTTAAAAAGAAAAAATACATAAACTCAAAGGTTTGGAAATAAATAGACAAGAAATGAACTTCAAATTAGTGAGAAAATAGATCTCTAGGCACGCATGACATAAGTAAATGATAATGGAAAAACAGATTAGGAAGCATATAAAATAGGGAAATAGGATTTACACTAGGAAAATGGAGAAAGAAAATAAATGTGAAAATATATAAAATAGGAAAAATAGGATTTAGGATAATGGAGAAAATAAATATGAAATATATAAAATAGGAAAAGAGGATGGTTATTTACAAAAAATAATCAATACAATAGTTGAGATCAATAATTAAAGAAAGAAAAATAGCATGATTTACATTTGAAAGTTGGTTTAAGGAATGGCATGATTTCCATTAAAAATTGATTTTTTTTTTCAGAAAACAACAAAATTATAAATTTTGGGCAGCAGGAGAAATTCCGAGGGTATTTTAGAAAAAAAATTAGGTAACAAAATAATAATAATAATAATAAAACAGAAATTCATGGCATCATGATCAAATTTGGAGCAGCATTAAAAGCACCCATCTCCTTAACTCCCTAATATCTTTCTATTCATATGAATTTAACAATCAACAAAATAATAGTAATAATAATACATGATAACTAATTACATTATAACCTGGAATATAGTCACACAATTTTGATTACGACACAATAAAGAAGTGGTCAAACTTTACACAACCAGCCCGACAATTACGTTAACAATCAACTCTCCTAAAGCCTGCCTATAAGATTCCAGCTTTTAAAGATTCAGCTTTAATACTTAATACTACGCTCTAATACAGACAAACTATAGGATTGTTTTTTTTTCAATCAAGCTAACCCCAGCTAAGCTCATCCCCCTATGTGGCCTTTGGCTGTGGATGTTGCTTGGGTGTGGTAACGTTCAGTTTCTTCTTTTCTCATCTTCAGACTCCAAAAGATACAGAATAGAGAACTCGGTAATGTATATCTTGATGGTCCATCTGCATTAACATCCCTGAGCTTTGTGACAGAACTTGCTGATTAAACATTGGGAGACCAGTGGAGAAAATACATTTGAAGTATTGTCTTTAAGTAGAGATTGTAAATACAGAAATTCTGTGATGTACAATAGTGACTAAGGGGCAGACTCATCATTAGAACTCATCTCTCTCAGCCTTACTACTTCTTTCCCATCAAGATAATGCTGGAACAGATATGAAGCTGTTCCCCAAATCCCCAATAACATAGCCACCACCTTTGCCCCATTCATCGTCTCATGGTAAATGAGCACTGCAGCAACTGGTACAAGAGGATAAGCCAATGCAGTAATAACATTGGAGAAGAGGGAGGACACCACAAAAATGAGCCCCAATATTCCAATGAATTGAACCTGATTAGCCAATGATGCCCCAACCAGAGTCATAATATAAACAACTCTCCCCTCCTTGAAACTCTCCATTTCATCCTTCAATCCCCTCCATTCCCCACTGGCAAATAACCCTCCTATGGAAATAAATGTAGCAACAAGTGATGTATAGATCTGCATGTCCTGATCGTTTGAGAAAAAGTTTCCTTCAAAACTTTCAAGGAAAACTGCATTAGACAAAGCAAAAGCGAGTAACCGGCTGATCCAGCAAGAGTGCATATGAATCCAAGCGCATACTCTCCTTTTGAGACCCTTCATGCTCAACGGAGTCGGAATTCATTGCAACAAGGAAGCTGATAAAGTCAGGAGGACTAGAGAATTGATGATCCAAGGTGTGAACTTGAGAATTTATGTGAAGAAAGAAAAAATTGCATTGAAGGCTAATTGAGTCCTACTAATGAGGGAAAAGTAGAAACGGGAATAAAGCGAAGGCCAATGGAAAACAACATGCTGTTGCTAGCTAGGAGAGAACCAAGTAAGAAGTAAATCAAGGAGAGCGTAGGAATAGAAGGCCTGTCAAGGGCTGCAGGAAGCTTTTTGGGGGAAGGAAAGAAGAAGAAGAATGCGATATAGATGACTGGGAATGCTGCGGTTTGGAGTAGTGCTGCCACCCATTTACTCGTTCCACCTCGTTCGTAATAAAATTGTAGATAGGATGACAGCACTACATTCTCCGATGAGAAGGAAGCATGGCTGCTGAGGCTGGACCAACATCCACCATTGCCAAGGTCTCATCAGTCCAGGAGATGGAGGTTGATGATCAAGAATTGTTGTTCCATTCACTTGCTCAGTCTCTTCAACTTCTTCAACTTACAGAGACAGAATATAAATCAGTCAGGATATCTGTTGTAGTGCATAATAATAATACATTGTTTTGAATTTGAAGGGAACAATCTGTTGTCTAGGGGGAAACAATAGACTCCGAATGGAATCAAGTTGATAAACTGAAAAATGAAGAAAACTCATCAAATTTCATAAACCCAATTTGGTTTCTTCAACCATCATCAAGGGTAAAAGATTGTAAAATTGGAACTCCAACAATCAGTGGCAGTGGGACGTTATTTTTTGCAGTGGACATCAATTTTGAGAAGTAAATTGGGGTTTATTGTGATCAGAAAAGAACATATATGTATGAGACTAAAATTTCCCAGAAAAGCATTGAACAAGTGAGTGGGCTACTTTTATGTGAAAAACCAGCTGTTGTTTACTTCTAAGAGTGACTGGGTCCTGTTTCAATTTTCATATTTGACAAAGACAGGGAAAATGAGCAAACAAAGAAACGGGTATTCAGAAGATGGGTTGAAGATCTTTGATGGTTGGAACTGAGTAATCAAACAGAATTCAAATATAGTTTTCAAATGTTTGTTATGTCCTTTTTTCCCTCCATCAAAGGAATCTACAGCTATACAAATAATGACCTGGTTGCACTAAAAATGATTTACCCAAAACAAATTGGGTGAGGGGAAGGAAGATACACAAAAAGCAGTATGGAAGAAGGAAGAGTTTAGAGAGAGAGATACCTAGCAATCTGTTTCGGAAGTTTGATCTTCGTTCATTTCAACAAAGCTGGTTCTGGGGTTTTTCCGAGGTGGAATTCGTTTAACTTCCAATGGCATCGCTTTGTTTTGTGTTCTCATTGAAGGAAAGCTGGGACGTATGTGGTCCATGGACACTTGACTTCACACATTTTGTCGACTGTAGCAGAAAAGTAATTTTGTGCAGTTGGTATGGACCCTATGGGCAGGCTATGGGGTACACCTCTCTTACATCACACCTTGTTTTTTTTTTTTTAAACACTTTAATTATAATGTAATAAATTATCCACAATCGATCATCAATGACGTTTATCGGTTGACTCGACCGAATCTACTAACTCGACACAGGGCTTCACGAGTCAAGAGCCGTCTCATGATCTCGAAGACGTGTCTACTAGGTAGCCAACTGTGGCATTGACAAACACGTCAACTCTCAGAATCAGATAAGCCAATGATACGATCGATCAAGACTGTAGCTCTTGAGTGCAAAGACGGCAGGATCGACCATCAACAACTCATTCAATACCCGAACGCTGGAAATGCACCACCTAGTACCTTCCAACCCCATCAACTAGGTTTCCGACACGCGCCGCAAAGCTGTTCTTATAAAAAGACATTCCTTCGCCCCAGCCGCAAGGTAAAAGAGAACTCCTTACGCCGGCGAAAAGCTGACTGATAAAGACAAGAACTTTTATTCTCTACTGGGGATCCTTTTCTTCTTATGTTCATCTAAACATCGAACGCTCTAAAGACATGTCAAACATGATAGATCAATTTTAATTTTTATGACTCCAAAACCAACAACCAAACATTTCATTAATACTATTACAATTTACAAGTAATTGTTGGGAATTAGAGTTCATATTTATAGTCGTAAGACTTAATCATTATAGTATTATCAAATTTATAGACTTATTTCATCATATATGATTCTAAGAATTTGTATGTATTTTTAATCGATTATCGATAGTCAATTAATAAAATTATTTTCTTTAAAAAAGAAAATTAATAGATACCCGAACAAGTTTGAGCAAAAGAAAAGTGAATCCAATCCAATGTATCCAACATCAAGTGAGAAGAGATTGAAGAATGGTTATTTTTAACCTAATGATTTAAAATAGATAACCAAGATTAAAATACAGATTAAATTATTATAAATAAATAATTTGAAAGTCCAAATAAACATTTCAGATTCTTGGTATACTATAAACACACACAAATAATAAACATTTAGGCCTCGTCTATCAAATTCGGAGAAGATTTTGTCTCGATCACCATCCCACGGATTTGTAGTTAACGGTTGGGTTGGGCCACATACCTTGACTTATCTCACGAGATCTTAAAATTAACGGTCGAGTAAAACTTCCAATAACCCACAAAGGACTCGAACTGATGTAGTAGCAACAAGTGATGTATGTATACAATCAAAGAATTCTTAATTGTCAAATTACAAATCAACAACTAAAGTTAATTTTGGTGCCAATTACTGAAAGCGAATGGAAATTAAGACATAATGATGTATCAAGTGAATTATCATTAACGTAAATGAAATTGAAATACAATTATCTTTAACGAATAACCAGAAAAACCATCTTACATTGAAAATCTACAAGTGAAAACTCATGAAATTTCGAGCCTCAAATATATATATTTTTTACGAATAATTTCACTTGCTTTCTAAAATACTTAAAATATTTAATAAATTAACAATCTTCCTGTTCCACTTAATCCAAAAATTAACGTATTAAAATTAGTATCTTTTCTAAATGCATAAAATGTAAAGTTGTATGCCTCTTTCTTATATCTTATGTATTGTTTTCATGTAAAAGGTAGTAAGGGAAAAACAACATTACATTCCCTTTTTTTTTTTTTGATAGATACACTTTAGTTACAATGTAATAAACTATTCCCACTAGAACTCGAACCCGAGAACCCCTCCCCTCCATATGTCTTGGGGCTGGACATGATGGGCACAACATCACATTCTATTCATACTCTGATATTCATAAAGATGGGAAAAGGGCATTATATTTATGTTCTTCTACCACTCGGAACTCCAAAACAAAGCTTTTCAATTTCAGCATCTCTGATTTGTAATGACATATCTTGTTTAAGACATCCTGGAGCTTCTATATGGTTTTGGACATTTACTTTCTTAATACGATGACTACAGAATACACCAGTTAAATAAGAATTAAGATCTATCTCCCTCAGCACTCCACCCCAAACACATCTTCTTCCCCCTGGGGAACGAGGTTCATAATGTGGTTGTAGTAAGCTCAGTGATTTCTTATTATCCTGCAATTTTCAAGGAGCAGAATGTGTTAACCCTTTCATTTAAATGATTGCCAAAATATTGGGTTGTTAATCAAATGTAAGAAACTGTAAGAGATCTATCTTGCCTTCCATTTCGAGAGAGCTCGGACTCGGCCAGCGGCATATCTTCTAGCGGTTTCATGTTACTCTCCATTTCATCATAACTACAAGGAGAAATTTCATTTCCATCAGTTATTCCAATGTATTGGACGTTAACTCTTTTCTTAATAGAAAACTAGCAACAAATCAATAGAAAAGGAAAGCATAAATGTCCTGTAAATGCACTACCCTGTTGGATTTATGCTCCAAAGCAATCTGTAATCGTTAATCAAGAGCTCTTTAATTAATAATGCCGCCATAGATCCCTGCTACCATTAGATTGACATACCATTTAACTCGATTATTAAGATACAAGAAGGAGTCATTATTGGGCCTGTTGTGTTATAAATCCCAGGGAGGAGCTAAGGCTACAAATATAAATACATCGCACAGCCTCTTGTTTTAAGTTTATGTATTATTTTAGAGATTGAGAATCTAAGCAGAAAAAAAAAGAACACCTTGAGAAAGAAATGTAAACCTGAAGGTTTCAGAGCTATTTATATTAACCTTTATTTTTTTATGACAAAAGGCCACACGCTGCATTCGTCACGTGAGCACAATCCTGGAAGGTCCCGTGGATTCTAAGAGATTTTCTACACTACTACTGTGTTAGCACCCAGATGAAAAAAATAGATCTATCATAACAGATGAATCTGCTTATTCTCACTTCCGTCGTGGATTCTCGCACTGCACGAGCCTGGTTGAATCGGTGTGTGATAGATTGAATCCATAATTTTATTTCTCATTTATATGTGATGTATATTAGATATATGGCACCTAGGATTCTATTATTTATGTTGTTTATAATTTTTGTATTATGAATGAATGATTTGGTTTTAGCCTTAATCCATGGTAGATTTTGCTTGTATTTTTTTTTTTTTGATGTAACAAGGAGGCTAATCATGCGATTAGGTTTCCTCCTGATTTATTTATTTATTTATTTTTCCTCGTAATTTTATTTGTTTTTTTATATGTACCTGATTCACTAAAAAAATGTAAAAGGGCGCCGCATTGTCGAATCAATCATTTTTGCAGGTTCCTCTGATATCGCTTCTACCTCCCCGTAAAATTCGCGACAACTGAGTTTTGTGCATGGTCGGCGCCGCTTTGAGCTCGAATTCATTAGGGACATGTTAGGGTTTTGTGTTTTTTTCGTAAATAAAACCCTAAAGTTCAATTCTAACTCGCCCACAATCACTGACTTACAAGACCAAGAAAAGCAAGGCGACGTATATCAAGCAGTTTCGCCCCATTGTACTTAAATTTTCTTTTCTAGAAACCATGGATTAGGGCCTATTAATTATTCTATATTTATAATTGCTTAAATTATATGGATATAACATGATATGTGCTTAACATGCCATTTAGAATAGGTGGTGTCATATAATTGCATCATTTGATATATACATATGCATAATAATATTTGTTTTATTCTTGATAATATTATTATGGAAACCATAATTAATGATAATAAAAATATTGAATGGGGGCGAAGGTTAAAATTAATTTAATTAATTCAAACTCATGGTTCCACTAAGGGTCCAATAATAAATGGTTCTCAAAAACCCAACTAGATAAGCATGGCGATTTTTATCGATTGATCTAAAATAATTTCAAATTTTTAATAAGATTGTGACGGCCCAACGCCGACAATGCTAGATATTAAAGATAATTTTAAATTTAATTAATTACATATGCCATTCAATTTAATAATATTAATAACCCTCCTAACGAGGCTTTGTCAATGTTATTAAAGGCCCAAAAAGAATATTGAAACAATGGTTGTTTTTTTTAAAAATCAATTTTGAATGGTGTGTGTTAGTGTTATCTAGGAAGACTCTGTCTAAGGAGGTAGGTTTTTAAGGAGTCCACCTCACCTCTTGGGAGCCAACTTAGTAGGACACTGCACATACCATGTTCAGTTTAGTTTATTACAAATGTCTTGCCCAACGTAAGATTTAATGGAAACTAAATTATTGTTGCAATAAACATTAATAATAAGTAGTTAAGGGATCTATATTTGTGTTTTTTAGCCGTGGATTACGTGTTAATATATGCTTTTTTAAATTTCAAAAATGGCATCCTTTAATCCTTAGCTATAATCTCTGAGTCGAAAGCCATTGGATGGAAATAACTACGACCTATGGAAAACTAATCTTACATCATTCTTGATTTTCAGAGAATAAAATTCATTACAACAACTCCGAACTCCAGAGCCCATCACAATGCTTCGCAGGAAACTAAGAAGCACTCATAGATTGGCACCCAGCAAATACGACAAACACGCTGAGAGCTCTTGCCGCTAACATCTACGAAAGCAAATTAATTTATCCGGAGAGTGTATTGTAAATAATTCAGACTCTAGATGGATAAGCTTCATAAAAGTAGCGCATCGCATATGCCCATAGGCAATTCAATGAACAATCGTATGACTGGAGGAAATGTGCGGGACCATTGTCTAAAAATGATGGGGCACATCAGTACTACGGAGGTGATGGGGGCTAAGCTGGATCAAGAGATGAAGATTGACATGATCCTAGAATCTCTACCCAATAGCTTTGGTAAGTTCAAAATGAATTATAATATGAACAAACTGAAGCTTACTCCTGTTGAACTTATAACGAGCTTCGAGGCCGAAAGGTCTCTCGGAAGCAAGTGCTTATCATGCCGAAAGTTCTTCAAACCTAAAGGGAAACCTATGGGCGGAAAGAAGAAATGCGCGTATGGAAACAGTCCAAAATTTATCAAACCAATCGCAATAGTTGAGCCGAAGGCAAGTGCTTCCGCGCGACGTAAAGGTCACTGAAGAAGGATTGCCCAAACCAGGTATGGGTAGTATAAATGTTGTTGAGGCTTTTAGTGGAGAATATAATGGATAAATGGATCACCGATTCAAGAGCCACTAACTATGTTTGTTACTCTTTGTAGCGGTTCAAACAAAGTGTTCTACTCAAGAAAGGACAAAGAAGCTTAAAGTTGGGAAACGGGGAATATGTCTCCGTAATGGCAGTAGGACTAATGGAGTTATGTTTTAATAATAAGACTTTATGTTTATCAAACTATTTATTTGTTCCGGATTTTAAGAGGAATTTGGTTTCTGTTAGTTGTTTAGTTCAACATGGTTTAACAGTGCAGTTTAATTCCTCAGTTTCAATAAAGAGTAATAACGCTTTTATTTGTTCCCATTATTGATAAATGGTATATATTTTTTAACTCCATGTCTTATAGTATTAATGCTATTGAAAATACTGATGATGAGCAATTTCTTTATCTAAGAAAAGGAAGGTTTCAAATGAAACCCATATGTGGCATTTAATGACAATATATTAATTCTAGTAGAATTCATGGTTTACAAAGTGGAATTTTAAATTCCTTGATCTTTGAACCTATACCAGTATGTGAATCATGTTTAGAAGGTAAAATGACAAAGAGGGCTTTCAAGGCTAAAGGAAATCGTGCCACTATATAGTTGGAATTAGTACACACTGATGTATGTGGACTAATGAGCGTTCAAGCCCGAGGCGGGTATGAGTATTTTATCACATTTACTGATGACTACTCAAGATATTATTATGTTTACCTAATGCGCCATAAGTCTGAAGCTTTTGATAAATTTCGAGAGTATAAGATCGGGTGCGTAAAAGCAATTGGGTGTCCATATCATAAAATTTTAGGTCCGACCGAGGCGATGAATACTTGTCCGAGTATTCAAGTCTTAATTGGCTCGGGCGAGGGATAATATCTCAATTATCATCTCGAACGCCACAAAAATGGAGTCTCTAAAGGAGAAATAGAACCCTTTAGATATGGTGAGGCTGGATGTCATTATTCATCATTACCTCTAATCGTTTCCCGGGATATGCTCTAGAAACAACTCGTGATACATACTAAATTTAGTTCCGTCTAAATCGCTTTCAAAAGACACCCATAGAATTATGGAGCTGCAGGCTCAGCCAACCATATATTAGATTCGGTGCTCCGAAGACACGCCTGCACAGTAAACAACAAAGTTGGAATCTCGAACAAAATGTGTATGTTTGTTTATTAATTCAAGGAACGAGAGGTGGAATATCTATAATCCAAAGGAAAAGAAGGTGATAGTGAGTGATCATGCCACTTTCTTAGAAGAGATTATATGAACAACAATTTTAACCTAAGAGTAAAGTGGCCTCAAGAGCTTCACTCGCCGAGATCCACTACAAACTCCTATTTTTCCACCCGCTTTCCTCGTTGATGTTCAAAGAGGGAAATGTACAAATAAAATTCGGCTGTGAACAAACACAAAGAAAACAATTTCGTGACTTAAATTCAAGAAACTCAAGAACAAGAACATAATGAAGAGATTGGTAATCCACCCGAATCGCAAAACTCGGGATCCTTCGCACATGTACAACAACCAATGCAAAGAAACTCGTAGTGGAGACCGATATGTAAACTTGCAAGGTATGCCTTGTTAGAGACTTATCAAGTCGCTTTTGATAATCCCCGATGACACCCTACCACATAATGCAAGAGGCATCGAGGATGTTGATGTGCAAGAGGAAAAAGGCAATGGACCGAGATGGAATCGATGGTTCTAACTCGCTTTGGTCTCTTTGTAGAAGCACCTAAAGGTAAAACCAATTGGGTAAGTGATCTACAAGAGAAAGAGAGGATTCAGATGGAAGGTTGAAACCTTCAAAGCTAAATTGGTGGCAAAAGGTTACACCCAAAAGAGAAGATTATGATGAAACTTTTTCACAAGAGCTACGCTAAATTGTCGATTCTCTTAGTCAGGAGCGCCCGACACGATTTGGCAAATGGATGTCAAAACAACTTTCTAAATGGAGCTAGAAGAGGATATCTTATATGCAAAGAACCAAAGGGTTCATAGCCTTAGGTCAAGAACATGGTTTGCAAGTTGCATAGTCTATTTACGCTTAAGAAAGATCTAGGTCATGGAACATCAAAAAGCCACTGCTATCAAAATTATATGGATTTGAGAAAAGTCCCGAAGAACCATGTGTGTATAAGAAAATTCAAGGAATAGTGGTAGTCTTTTTTGGTACTTTACTTAGATGATATTCCCGTTAATCGAAATAAAGCAGAAAGTGTTGTCGACGTAGGGTTACCCTCGAAAAGGCTTTGATATGAAGGATCAGCGGTTAACTATTCTAGAATCAAACTTTTACGAGACCTAAGAATAAGATGTTAGCTTTATCCTGCTTCCTACATTGATAAAATAGTGACCAGGTTTAGCATGGAAAATTCCAAGTGACTTCTACCCTTCAGACATGGAATTCCTTTCTTCTAAGGAGCAATCACCAAAAACTCCTCGAAGAGAAAGAACTCATGAGTAAGAAACCCATGCTTCGGGCCGTTGGTAGTCCTCAGCGTATGCTGCGCTATGTACCAGGCCAGATATCCAAGTATGCGCGGGGAGTAGTAAGTCGGTACCAATCGTATCCTCGTGAGAACACTGGATGCCAGCTGGAAACATATACTCAAGTATTTAAAGAGAACGAGGGATTATATGTTTGTGAATTCCGGGAGTCTTAAACACTTGGTTATACGGACTCGCATTTTCAAGGATATTGACTGAGTAACCAACATCAGATATGTGTTTACCCTAAACGGGGAGTCATTTGTCGGAGGAGTGTTAAACAAACTTCAAGGTGGGCTAACTCCACGATCAAGCTCGACACGTGGTCGCATCTAAAGCCGCAGCGAAGTCAGATGGCTTAAGAACTTCCTTTGGATCTTCATGTGATACCGCGCGATCGCTCATTACCCTTTACTCCGTGATAAACAATGGGGCCGTGAGCATACTCCAAAAGAATCAAGGTCTCACAAAAGCAGTAAAAACACATATTAAGAAAGTACCACTGATCCGTGATTTCATCGATAAGAGGAGATACAAAGTTGGTTACTAAAATAGCATCCGAGGAGGAACCTAGCGCATCCTTTTACTAAGTATCTTCTTGAACGTGTGTTTGAGAAACATGTAAATGTATGGGTCTTAAGAGGGTCCCGCACTTACTTGCAGTTGAGTGAGTTTGTTACATTTTTGTGTTTCAAAGAGCCAGCATGTTGTAATTTCATTTTCTGATATAATAATATGAAGTTTTTTGCACATTATATTTTACGCATAAGGTCCAGATTAATTATGTAGTATATGATCATATGGATACGTCCATAGAAGACATGATCACAAGTTCTCATAATTAATGAATTGTCTCACAGTTGTTAAATAAAGTTGGGCACTCATTTAATCGCAATATTTTATGAAATACCGCCTGGTTATTATAAAATATTGGAATGAATTATGGTCATTCTGAGAGGATCGGAAAAGATTTAATCAAGGATAAATTTCTGTGAAAGGAATTAAATCTCAGGCAATATTAGATATGTTATTTTTTCTTAATCCCGAGTATATTATAAATAGATAATTAAGTTACTATGGTTCTTCGAAGTTATCACAAGTGAGGCCTATTTCAAACGACTAATATCTTGATAATTTGGGGATTATATTTTGATTATCAAGTATTTATGACATACAAATGAATTTGTATGAAATATCCTCTCGACATGCTTCGTTACTCTGATATTGAAAGTCACCGCCGCTGCATGATCCGTTAGAGAAACCGATAGTTCCGCAGAATAAATAATTAGTTGATTTGGCTGCAAAAAATTAATTACCTATTGATATTTTACAAAGAGGAAAATACATTTGATATAAAACATTATTAATTTTGAATTCACATACGTAGCTTAGTCGAGTAGCCCCGATAAGATTGATGGGCCCCGCACTCGGCTTCTAAGCAAAGGGAGATTGTCGATTTATGCCCGTGGCACCCAGACCGTTGATCAAGAGCCTTAATTAATAATGGGCCATAGATCCCCAAGCTAGCTCATTAGATGACGTGAGCCCATTTAACTGACATAAGATACAAGAAGGAGCCCATTTATTTGCCCAGGTGTTATAAAACTTAGAGGATAGGTTAAGGGGGCCTATAAATACACCAAGCACTAGCCTCTGTGGTTTTAAGTTTTATGTATTATTTTAGAGGTTGAGAATCTAAGAAAAAAAAAAAACACCTTGAGAGAGAAACATAAACTGTAAGGTTTCAGAGTGT
Organism: Tetrastigma voinierianum; assembly: GCA_016808115.1. Taxonomy (NCBI): domain Eukaryota; kingdom Viridiplantae; phylum Streptophyta; class Magnoliopsida; order Vitales; family Vitaceae; genus Tetrastigma; species Tetrastigma voinierianum. Next base: position 227,723 of record JAEQBH010006429.1, read on the forward strand.
TTTTCGACAGTCTTCTAGTTTCTTTTGTGATCAGTGCTTCACACGCAGATTCGCTACGTAGAGAATAGCTTGGAAGGTCCTGTGGATTCAAGAAGAGATTTTCTGCACTACTACAGGTTAGCAATGGGTGATGAAAATAGATCTATCATACATTGTATTTAACTGTGCGATTTCTGGCTTCCGCTACGTGATTCCTGCAATGCACAACGCCCCACAAAACTCGGATTGTCACAAAATTTTACAGGGAGGTAGAGCAATGTCTGAGGAACCACCCTACAAAAATCTGCCCATTCTGACAATGCAACGCCCCTTTTACATTTTTTTTTTAATAAATCAGAATTTACATATAAAAAAAACAAATAAAATTGCAGGAAAAATAAATAAATAAATAAATCAAGGAGGAACCCTAATCTTATGATTAGCCTCCTTGTTACATCCCAAAAAAAAAAAAAAACAAGCAAAATCTACCATGGATTAAGGCCAAAACCAAATCATTCATTCATAATACAAAAATTATAAATAACATAAATAATAGAATCCTAGGTGCCATATATCTAATATACATCACATATACATGAGAAATAAAATTATGGATTCAATCTATCACACACCGATTCAACCAGGCTCTGATACCAATTGCAGGAATCACGCAGCGGAAGCCAGGAATCGCACAGTTAAATACAATGTATGATAGATCTATTTTCATCACCCATTGCTAACCTGTAGTAGTGCAGAAAAATCTTCTATAATCCACAGGACCTTCCAAGCTATTCTCTACGTGACAGATCTGCTTGTGGGCGCACCTGATCACAAAAGAAACTAGAAGGTTAACTAAACACTAAACCTTACGCTTCGCTTTCTCTCTTCAAGGTGTTTTTTTTTTCACCGAGACTTTTAATCTCTAAAATAATAAATAAAACTTAAAACCCTGGAGGCTAGTAAGCAGTTTATTTATAGATTGCTAACCCTAATCCTCCTAGGGTTTTATAACACTCGGGCCCAATAATCACATTCCTTCTTGTATCTACAACGCTTAATGGATTCACATTCAATGAGCTAGCTTGCGATCCTATGGCCCATTATTAATTAAGGCTCTGACAACGGTCTAGATTGCCTGGCAATTCTGCTTGCTTCATCAAGGAATAGCGCAGATTCTACTCCCAAGTATTATGGAGTCTTATTAGTTCTTTTCTCTCCCATAAAGAGTGTGTTACAAACATTTGGGTTGAACTAATCCTCTTAAAGCTAGTCAAGCAAGCGAGGAGCCCAAGAAGTTATAAACCCACAAAGTCAAGCCATAGTTTAGCAATGTGAGACTCATAATGGGTCATATGAATTGACCTCTTTCGTAACCTAAGTCCACGGTCGGGTGACTTCACGAACCCCACCTGCAGCGCCTCCCATAACCCCATGGTGACGGCATCCCACTGCAATAAATTTCTTCCACAATTCCGGATTTAGGCCATCCCCAAGGAATGAACATCTCTGATACCACTGTTACAACCACTTGGGTAGAAGTCATTCTTAAAAGCTAGTTGTCAAGGGGAAGGAGCCCAAGAGGTTATAAACCCACAAGGCTAAGCCGTAACTTAGCGATGTGGGACTCATAATGGATCATAACAAAGTGTAAACCACAAATTTACTTTCTAACTCTTTCAAACGCTTTTCCGAATTATATACATATATTGTCACGCACTTAGTCATCCTGTTAGCCCCATGACTTAGACAACTCCGCCCGACGTTGCTAAGTCGCCCGCCGCCGCTTGCTATGCTCCTACTCTACCCATGCTCGAAGCGAACAGAGTTCAAGAGAACACTTCGAAGAAAAGAAACTCTATTGAAGAAAGAACTCTTTACAATGCTTAGAGAAGCTCTCAACTTGGTGGTTGGTTGGGTTGGGTTGGGTGGTTTGCAAATGAGGCCATGCACCACTTCCTTACATACACATGTAAATACAAGACTACCATGGAAGATTTTAGACTACTCTCCCACATTCCATGGTCTTCCACATTCTTCCACACTCTTTTACACATGTGTGGACACTTCCAACATCTTCTATAATTGTGTAGACTTCTCCAGGGTCTTTTGGAACCTTCCACATATTTCTGGTCAAAGAAGTCTCCACAAGTCTCTAGAACATTCCCTCTACTTATATATGGGCTTTGTGGCTCTCAGTCTATCGATGGATCCTTCCCATAGATGTTGCACTAGAGAGTGGGTTCGTGACAATATGCATTTTCACCAAATTCTCTCTTACATAGTGAATGGAGATAATGAAGCAAAACACTAACCTGTAAATACTATCAAGGGAAAGAATCCTGAGGTGAAGATTGTAATCACTGCCAATATATGTCACAATTAAGCTACTAAAGATCCGCCGGCCAGCTCCTTGGAAGTCGGAAAGCGCAATATAAATGTCCTGTGCCAGTTGAAGGCTCCTCAGATCTTTGTAGTGAAGATTCTCAGCTTCTTCAGAATAAACCTTCTATCCACTTTGGCGAGGTAGAACACAAAGCCGATTTATCCACCCGTGATAATGTAAAAGCAACAGATATAGCCAATACCACATTCTACCAAAATTTTCCCGGTCAAGGAGCTCCTGGCATCCAGAAATTCTCCTCAAAAGCTCAAAGTCCTGAAATATTAATAAACCTTCCACAATCCACCAAAATAACCCACTAAAAACCAAGATGCTTCGGCTTACATGAATTTACAAGTTCAGATGATACAATGATTTGCCTGAATGAATGGTCAAAGCACCTAAATCACTTGAACTCAGAGTGAAGAATGAGAAAAACTAACAGAAAACTTTATCAGACAGAAAATAACAAAAATACATACTACATTGTATTCTTATAATCACTATGTTTATGACTGCATCAGATTTAGTATTTAGCAACAACCGAGGAGGAAATGCATAATCGGAAATCGATTTACTTCTTTTGTTGAATAAACTAATATTGACCAAAATTGATCTAATAAGCTTATTTGTAAGTTTACATGCGCATCAACAATCAGAAATGGAATGCAAGCCCGAATAGCCAGACTATGACTGAAATTATGATGGTCGATCAGTAATCTTTGTAGCACATGTTGCCTTGCCCTCCGTCATTTGTGATGATGCTTCAGGTCATAAAACTTCTATCATAACTGAACTTCTCCATACAACAAAGAATTTGATCACGATCCTAGCGGTTCCATAGATTATGAGTGGTGCATAAACGATGAGTTCTCCCCACTATCGGTGATCTTTTGGGTTGGACTCTCCTATTAGGCTTGGGTACCTATCATTGTTGTTTTCATTGTGAGTCGGTACGTAGAGGGAAAGGGCTATTTGGAAGAGGGCTACCCAGTGCACCAAAGGTGGGCCCAGAGTGAATGTTAGCCAGAGTGTGAGCCACCCATAGTAAATGTCGTCCATCGACGTCCGCCTTCTCAAGGGGTATGATCCCACATCGGATCCACATAAGGTTGTGAAGTGGTACATAAGCATGATGGGTTCTCCCACCTATTAGATCGGTCTTTCGGTTTAAGCTCTCCTATTGGGTTTGAGTACCTATCAGAATTGAATTTTCTTTTTGTATGACAATGTTTTATGTTGCTGTAATTCTCCTCAAGGGAAAATGCAAATATCCAAAACCTAAAATCAGGTGATGGAATATCACATGACTCAGAATAAGTTCCATGTGAATAGCTAGGACTCAAACACCTCAAAGTACTTTTTCAGTTGTAACTAATCCATTAGCCATATTCTGCCTTATCACCACTTATTAAATCAAGGTTCATTGGGAGAAGCTTTCATAGATCATGATAAGAGGGTTAAGAGATTCAAATGAATTTCTTGGTGGTAGAGCTTTTCTTCCATGTATCTAAAGAAAGGTGACCAACCATGAGAACTTTACATTTTAAGGAGAAGAATTATGTCTCATTAATGACCTTTACTTTAGGATCACATATAAATCGATTCGAGCCACCATATTTGAAGTCCCAACGATGAATCATCGTGATAAATTTAGAGAGAGAGAGAGAGAGAGAGAGAGAGAGAGAACCTGATGTGTTAGAGATCTACTACCTACGATTGGCCAATCTTCATAGATAATTCTTGATTTCAAAACCACGTTCTCTAATGCACTCAGTGATTGTTTTGAGAGATCAAATTCAGCTGTTCCCTCCTCCTATCCAATTTCCTTGCAATTGGTATTTGGTGCCTACATAAAATACTCTTAATAAAGGATAAGAAAAATGATACTACTAAAGTTCAGATTGAAAGATCATCAATGATGTGATGTTTGAGACAAAGATGGAAAATCGAGGATGTCCTTTAGTGTCAAAACTAAGGGCCCGAATCTGGAAACATACTCAAAATGAGCTTAGTTTGGTATAGCTTTTCTTTATGGTCAGAAATGAACATAAATTCTAAAGGACAAGATGAAGTACTCAAATTCTTGGGCCAATTTGCATAAGAGTCCTCGTATTTATGCCCCTCTTTTGCATTGGGTTCCCCTCCCAGGATATGAAGCATATGCATTACTCTCAAGTTTTCTTACTTTTACACATTATATTGGGAAAGGTGATAGAGACAAGTGGCAACCACCTTTAAAAGTTTACCACAAACGCAAGGGTTCCAAGGCTCAAGTCTTAATTTGGCACTCTTTGGATGATAAGGGCCTAGTTGGGATCTTATGTAATAGGTTGGTTGTGATTTTCCAAAGGTTGTGATTTTCCAATGTTTGTGATTTTCCAAGGGTCATCATTTTCTATGATTGTCATTTTCGATAGTATTTACACGAGGTCACAGAAGTCAAGTCAAAGTTGTTAGTTTCAAGTTCATTTACTAAATGGCAGTTCCAAGAGTAATGGGTCCCTAGAATCACATATATATGGTTGTATTCAGTCTTGGTGAATCAATGAATGAATTAAAAAAAAAATTCAGCAATTACTAGTGTCTTTGTGTGATGAAAAGAGTCCTTGGGTGTAAAGTGTAGGATTTCTAGGAGTGATTCTTAGAGTTATTTCAGCTACTATTTGTTCTTCCAGTACTTTTTCCTTCGGTGCTGCATCAATTTTGGTATCAGAATAAGGGCGTTATCATGGCTAAACAATCTGGAAGGAGTTTTAGAGGAAGGTTAACAGATAGCCAACGTGATGAAATGTTCATTCGAATGATGGAACAACTTGATAGCCTTCACACTCGGATAGGCAATGTCAAGGCGCGAATATTTCAACCTACTAATGAGTCATCACATGTGGAGCAAGGGAAAGCATCTCAGGTGAATAACCAAGAAGATCTGGAGGAGCAGGAGGTGATTAGGACCCGCAAACACCCTATGTGCAGATAGGTACAGGGTTCTTGAAAGTAGGCATGATCTTTGGTGACATTCTTTGGAATATCTGAAAGTAAAATTAGGGTGCTGATTTGGAAGGAAAAGTGGATGCTACCCAATTTGTGGACTGGTTAGCTGCAATTGAAGGGTACTTCGATTGGTATGACATGGATGATCGAAGGTGAGTTTTCTAAAATGGCTTGGTGGACTTAGAAAAAATCTAGGGATAGGTATTTGGAAGGTGACATTAGAAGGATGGAACATTTGCTAATCGCGGCACGTGGGAAGAAATCAAGGCGAAGCTTCTGGAGAAATACATGCCTACAAATTACTATGATAAGCTATGTGACCCGGCTTATTAATTTGAAATTAGAACAACATGTCTGATGATGGTATTTACATAAGTTTGATGAAGTAGGAAAACAAGGAGTCGGATAATTGAAAATTCCAAACAAGCGGCTTATAAGGTTTAAGGTGGATTGAAACGATATCAGCAGGAATTTGCTACATTAGCCATATATAGCACGGAACATGCTTTCAAATTGCATTGGACATGGAGGAGTAAGTGGGATATTCATCCAACAAAAAGACAGGAGTTGTACCCCTAGAAGCTGCTAATAAGAGACACCATGACACAAATTCGTGATATGAAGCTTGATTAGATCATCTACCAATCCATCTATAGGGTTCAAACCATGCTAATACGAAATGGCTGGTCTTAAGGAGTAAGGGTATCAAATGTTTCAAGCGTCGACAACGAGCCACATGGCATCTGATTGCCCAGATGAAGAATTTGCATATCATTTTCAAGTCGGAGAGAGGGCAGGAACCACCCTAATGAGGAGAATGGAAGCTCATTTCACTATGGAGCTTATGATCATGTTGATTTGGATGATGAAGAATTGGATGGTCAACTAGTTTCCATGGTAAGGCGTATTCTTGCAGTACCCAAAGTTGAGGAAGAAGACTGGCGTCGAAATCTATTTTTCAAATGTTGGTTTGATGTGGAGATCAAGCTCAAAAACTCATTATTGATAGTGGGAGTTGCATGAATGTGGTTTCGGCCTCCACAACTGAGCGTCTCAAACTTCCAATTGAGCCACATCCACAACCATACAAGGTAGCATGGACAAATAATATGTCTATTCCTCGGTTAATCCAGCGTTATCTAGTATCTTTCTTGTAGTGTTTACCACGATTCTATTTGGTGTGATGTGATCCCTATGAAAGTAGCACATATTATTCTTGGGCGTCCATGGCTCTATGATCAAGATGTGCATCACTATGGGAGAGAAAACACCTATAGCTTTATGTTTAAAAACCAAAAGGTGGTGTTGAAACCAATTACTATTTCTGAAATTGGAAAATGTCGAGTTGAAAGTCAATAAGTTCTTCGCAAGAGAAGAATTCTCTTCATATTCTTACCAGAAGAGGTTCCAACATGAAAGTAAAGAAAATGGGGTTATATATGTTATTTAGTGGTAGAAAGGAATTGAATAAGAAGGATGCTGAAAACATTCCTTCTATACCTAAGAAGGGATTCTTTGAACTCCTCCTATGATTTCTCGGACATTGCCTAGACAAATTTTCCTAATGAACTTCCACCACTTCGCAAATTCAGCATCCTATGGACATGCCCAGGATCACAGTACTAATCTTCCAACCTATCGCATGAATCCTGGTTGAATATGCAGAGCTTAAAAGGCAAAGTGGATGAGTTGCTGTCGAGGATTTATTCGTGAAAAGTTTAAAGTGCGTGTGCTGTCCACGCCATACAACTCCAAGAAAGATGTGGGACAGGCGCATGTGTGTTGATTGTTGTGCAATCAACAAGATAACTATCAAATATCGGTTTCCTATTCCTCGACTTAATGACATGTTGGACGTGATGGCTAGTTCGTGTATTTTTTCAAAGATAGACTTGAAGAGTGGATATCATCAAATTCGAATAAGGCCCGAGGATGAGTGGAAGACTGCCTTTAAGACAACGGACAACGTCTATGAATGGCTAGTCATGCCTTTTGGCCTCCCTAATGCCCCTAGCACATTCACGTGTTTCATGAACCAGGTACTTCAACCATTTATTGGTAAATTTCTGGTTGTTTACTTTGATGACATTTTAATCTACATCAAGACCGGGAGGATCGAGTCCGATTTGCAACAAGTTATATGAGAATCCTTCAGCAAGAGAAGTTGTACATAAATTTGAAGAAATGTTCCTTCATGACTACAACTACCGTATTCTTAGGGTTTGTCATTTCTACTAAGGGATTGGAGGTAGACCCCGATAAAGTCATAGCCATCAAAGAATGGCCAATTCCGAGCACATTGCAAGAACTACGAAGTTTTCATGGGCTGTCAACATTTTATCGGCGCTTTATTAGAAGTTTCGTCACTATTATTGCTCTCGTCACTAATTGTATGAAGAAGAACCAGTTTGTTTGGACCAAGGCATCGACAAAGGCTTTCGAAGAAATAAAGAAAAAGCTAACAAAAGCGCAGGTTCTACAACTTCTTGATTTTTCAAAATTATTTGAAGTAGCTTGTGATGCGTCAAATGTGGGGATCGAGGGAGTCCTCAATCAGGAAGGACATCCTATTGCATTTTTTAATGAAAAACTTAATGAAGCAAAGCAGAAATATTCAGTCTATGATAAGGAGTTCTACACTGTGGTTCAAGCCTTATCTATTGGCGTCATTATCTCCTTCCAAGTGAGTTTGTCTTATACTCTGATCATGAAGCTCTCAAGTATGTTAACTCTTCAAAGAAGCTTAACCATCGTCATGGGAAATGGGTCTCTTTCTTACAAGAATACACCTTTGTTATTAAGTATAAATCGGGTGCTGAGAACAAGGCAGTTAATTCTCTTAGTAAAGTGATATACATTCTTTCTTCTATGGCTATACAAGTTATGGGATTTGACTTCTTGAAGTAGGGTTATGGTTCTTGTAAGGATTTTAGCATTATCTATGCCATCCTTCCAGCTGGAGAGGTTGAAGCATATCTTGATTTTTTGCTCCATGATGAATATCTCCTCAAAGGAACTCGCCTTTGCCTCCACACAGCACATCACTTGAGCAAGTGATATGGGAATTACGATACGGAGGAACAACTGGTCATTTAGGCAGAGATAAGACAATTGCAATGACAGAAGATCGGTTTTATTGGCCAAGTTGAAAGAAAGACATGGCTAGAACCATTTCTAGATGTTGCACATGCCAACTAACGAAGGAAAGGAAGAAAATACTAGTCTATACATGCCACTTCCTGTGCCATATACGCCATGGCAAGACTTAAGCATGGATTTTGTTCTTGGTTTGCCAAAGACTTTAAGAGGGCATGACTCCATATTCGTCATGGTGGACCGTTTCTCTAAAATGGCACGCTTCATCCCATGTTCCAAGACTATGGATGCTTGTCCATATTGCTAAATTGTTCTTCAAAGAAATTATCCGACTTCATGGTTTGCCTAGGACCATTGTTTCTGATCGAGATGCAAAGTTCATGAGTTATTTTTGGAGGAGCTTATGGAAGATGTTGAATACAAAACTGAAATTTTCTTCAGCTTTCCACCCTCAAGTTGATGGCCAAACAGAAGTCGTCAACAAAAGTTTGGGTGATCTACTTCATTGCCTAGTTGGAGAACATATCAATAATTGGGACCAGATTCTTCCAATGGTTGAGTTTGCATATAACAATTCGATGAAATGTCGATCTACAGGCATAAAGTCAGCACTGAGATTGTCATAGGCTTGCTTCTAAAAGCCTATTAACCCAGTTCCTCTACCACCAATTGAAGCACGCCCAAGTGTTGAAGGCGAGGCTTTTAACGAGCATATAAGATTTACATGATGATTTTGATGGAAAATTTCTCTCAGCCAATGAGAATTACAAAGGCACATGCTGATTTGAAGAGAAAATTTGTTGAATTTAAGAAAGGAGACATGGTTATGGTAAGGATAAGGCCTGAACGATTTCCTACAGATATGTACTAGAAACTTCACTCAAAAGAGATATTTGGGCCTTACAAAGTACTAAAAGAAAATCGGTTCAAATACTTATGTTCTCAGTTTACCATAACATATGTTCTGGGCTTATGCATACATATCTAGGTCTTTGTTAAGCCCGGTATTAGCCTTTCTAGGGATTTCGATTTTGAGTGTGGGCATCCCAATTTACGTAGGAATGATGACCTCCATCCATAGGTGAGACGAATGGTGACACTTTCGAGTCGACTTAGGCTAAAGGACATCTATGGAATGAAGAACCCAGTGGCTTGTCCACCCATTTCTCTTAGTTGAATGTAGACGCTTTTTTAAAGCTGTCAAGAGGGTTTTATTAGATGCTTCCACCTGGCCATTGCTCTATGGGTACCGCGGTGTTGAGTATAAATTTCTGATCTTCAGCTCCTAGTAGAAATTTCTGTATACATCGCTGTCAAACTATGGCCCATTGTCAGTTACAATCGACTTGGGTATTTAAGCAAGCGATATTCTTCCACGTCGGGGGCGACATCACTTATCTTTGATGGAGGCGAAGGCTTCAGCTTCTATCCATTTACTAAAATAGTCGATTACGACTAACCATGGCTTTTACGGTACAGGCGGTAGACGTGATCCAGTATATCAATTCCCCCTTTGAGCAAGGGCAGGGGCTTTTGATGGTGGCTGAGTCTTGAGCCGACCTCCTTGACACGAGGGCTTGTCGTTGGCAGCGATCGCACTTCTTACCGTAGGTGACCGCATCGGCTTTCATAGTTGGCTAATAATACCCTTCTGTATGGGCCCTGTAAGCTAAAGTTCTGCTACCCAGATGGTTTCTGCATACCCCTTCATGGAGTTTGGCCAGTATATATTGTCCATGTTGAGTGGTGAGACACTTAAGATATGGCCTGTCCACAGACCGCTTGTATAATTGCTCGTTCACTAAGGAAAATCTCGCCGCCTAAACCTTGACCTAGACCTTGTGGGCTTCAACTCTGTTATACAACAGTTCTCCGGAGCTCAAATAATGCATTATATAAGTCAGCCAAGAAGGGCATGCTTCATTTATCTGACTTACCCGATCGGTTGTAATAGACGACGACGGTTGGTAGTAAATAGGGAGGAAAATAGTTTCTTTTATTGGTATGGATGCGGCCACTACTGCCAATGCATATGCCCTTTCATTTGAGTCCCTTGGGATATGTTCAAGCTTTCAAGTCGTAAAACTCCCTAGTCATTGCTTGACCAGACCCACATACCTGGCCATGCGTTGGTCTCGCGTTTCGTATTCTCCGTTTACCTGTCCTACTACTAATTGAGAGTCACTGCGTATAAGTATTTTTTCTGATGACACGGATTGTGCGAGATCTACCTCGACTAGGATTGCTTCATATTTAGTATCATTATTGGGCGCGGGGAAGTCTAGCCGTATGGCTTGCTCTACCCTTTCCCCAGTTCGGGCTTTAAGTTACAAGCCCGACTCAGGCTCAGTATGGTGAAGCATCGTGCATTAAGATCCACCCGGCCACCATTATCACGAGATTCACATCCATTAGGGTAGTTTTGCTAAAAAATTTCAATACCCTCCCCTTCAATGCCAAAGCGAGGTTTATATTGGATGCAGACTCGCTTAGTTCAATCGCCCATCGGACCATCATTCATGATAGGTTAGGCTTGTGTATAATGTTTATGAGAGTGAGATTGAGGTCGGCCTGACGATAAATTGTGCCTAGAAGTAGAGCGAAACTCTTGGTTTGCCACACGGAGGACCAGTGTGGCTTGTTTAGAAAAGTGTCTGGGGTTTTTGCAGCACGCGGATTTGCTTATGAAGAATATTGGTCTTTGTTTTTTGTTTCCGTTTTCTTTGAACAAAGTTGTACTTATTAAGACTTCTGACACTGCTAGGTAGAGATAGAGTGTATCGCCTGCCCTTAGGCTAGCCAAAATTGGTGGTTCGGTAAGATACTGTTTGATCGCCATGAAAGCTTTGTCGCATTCCTCATTCCAGCCAACGGTCTTGGCTCCCTTTATAGTGACAAAAAATGGCTTTAGCCGATATGTGAAACGAGATAGGGCTGTTGGCCGACCAGTCAATCATTATACTCCTTTCCTGGAGGTAGGAGCCTGAGAGTCCATTTGCTTTGAGTTGCACAAGGTTGGCCTCTATTCCTCTCCGGGTCACCATAAAGCCTAGAAACTTGCTCGAATTGACTCCGAATGCACATTTCAAAGGGTTGAGTTTCATGTCGTACCTTCGCAATAGCTCAAAGGCCTCCTATAGATGTTGGATGTGATTGAAGCGTTCACTGGATTTTACAAGCATATCGTTGATATAGGCTTCCATGGTGTTGCTCAATAGCGGTCGAAATATCTCAGTTACCAATCTTTGATAGGTTGTGTAACACCCCGAAATATACCCTAATCGTTTTCGGCATATTTAGGGTATTTTGTAGGCATAATATGAATTTTTCGTAATTTAAATGCGAAACATAGGTGAGAGCGAAAATTTTACAAGACACAAGGTTCATTGTAATTTGTCAAAGGATATGGAAGTCATAATAGAAGAAGAGGGTATGCTATTGTAGAAATAGCATAAAGTTGATATATGCAAATGGTCGAGAGTTGGAGGACCTGTGATAAAGGGAAATTTTAATATAAAAGAATATGAGACTAAAAAATATCTCATTTTGGTCTCACATTTCGAAGCTCCAACGTGAAGGCCAAGGAGAGAAAGAAGGGAGAAAGGAAGAGAAGAGAAGAAGAAGAAGAAGAAGAAGAAGAGAAGGAGAAGAGAGCGTGTATTAAGTTTACGGTGTGGATTTCTATGATTTTTGGTATGGATTAGTATGGAATTTATGCAAATGTATAGATACGTATTTGGAGTTGTATAGATTATTCATAGAAACCCTAACCTAACCCTCTTCTTATATGAATTAACTTGGCATAGTTATGATGTTTGCTGGTTTTTAGACCAGTTTTGGGGTGGTTTTGTATAGATTACAGAAATTGTTTAGATGGGTATGGATTTTTGGGTTTTACCCATGATTTCCTTTGTGTTCATGTTTAGGGTTTGGGGAAAACCGAGATTTGTTTAAGATATGTATCAAGGAAGTCCCTTGAGTTGATTATAGTCCATAAGAAGTGTTTAGAGAATTTTAGAGTGAGTTTTGGGGATTTTCGGAATGAAAAACGCAAGGCAGAAAAGTGGGGAAAATGTTCTGGCACGCCTAGGCGTGGGTACTGTTCACCCGAGCAGATTTTCTGCTTTTGTCTACAACTTCGGACGGCTATAACTTCTTCGTCTGAAGTCCGATTTGAGTGTTCTTGGACTCTATGGAAAGCTCTTTGAGTCTAGAATCCATCCATATATAGCATGATACAATATTAAGCTTATAGTACACCCGAAAATGACAAAAGACAGTGGCTGCTGCTGCTGCTGCAGGTGCTGCAAGCTGCTGATTTTCTTCCCGGCTTGCAACTTGCGTAACTCGCGGTAGGACTTCGTTATGGGTATTTTTGGGTATACATGCATTAGCACAGTGCAGAATCTGTCCATATAGATTGATATAATATTGAGCTTATAGTACACGAAAATGACAAAGAAACGGTGGCTGCTGCAGGTCTTTGCTGAGTTCTTGATTTTCTTCCGCGACTTAAACTTGCATGCGCTAAGCCGTTAAGGCTAGTTATGGGTATTCTTAGGCTACATGGAAAGCTATTTGAGTCACAGAATCTATCCATATATAGATTGATATAATATTGAGCTTATAGTACACTAAAATGACAAAAGACAGTGGCTGTTGCTTATACGAGTGCTATGAAGTTGTTGATTTTAACGAACTGCGATTTGCGTAAACTCGCCCGTTAGGGCCAAGGGGAAAAAAATTTAGGATTTTTAATGATATTTACTTGAAAATTGGTTTCGGTAAACATGGAAAGAAAAGCGCAAAGGAAAATTCGAATCTTTGGAAAAATCGCTAAAGCTTCCGGAAATCGCGATTTTTCGACGGAAAATTAGCGATTTTTAAATGAGAAAATGTCTGAAAATTCCGATTTTCGGTGGAATATCGTGAATTACCTTGCAGCGCTGAGAATGTAGCGTTCACGGAGGGGAAAAATCGGTGATTTATCGCGATCGTCGGCGTACCGTTTGCTTTCGAAAAAAATCCGAGGAAATCCTGGCGCCAGTTATTTTATATTTTTGATCCGGCGGTGAGATTTCGTCCGTGTTTTAAAAGAAGAATCCAGCGGTCGGTTGTAGACCAAATCAAATCCAACGGTTAGAAATAAATCTAGCAGTTTTTGACAATCAACGGCTATTTTGACTCCAAAAATTCTATAAATACCCCTAAATCATAATTTCATTGAAGCTCATTCATCCACATCTAACCTCCATTTCACTCTCAAATAATTCTTTCTTTGTTCTTTATAATAATTTTTTGGAAGATCTTTGTGAATTAAGGTATGTTTCTTTGTCCATTAATTTTGTTTTTATGAATATTTTATTTAGTTTTATTTTGGTGTTGAAATAGTTTATAATAAATAGTTTTATACTATAGTTTTATTTTAGTTTAATTTGATAGTAATAAATTAGATTAGATATAATGTTTGAGAAACTTGGAGCATTACACATCCTACTATTAAATAATTATAATTATGTAATGTTAGAAATTTAGATCATTTACTTACATATCTAAATAATATTATTTTATTTCATCAACATATTAGTAACTAATATAATTTTTAGTTAATTAATTATATTACTAACTAATATAATTTTTGAATTAATTAATTATATTATATTACTTACATGCATATTTTATTTTAATGTATCTTAGTTTGTTTGGTGTTGAAGTAGTCTATAATAAATATTTTATACTATAGTTTTATTATAGTTTAATTTGATAGTAATAAATTAGATTATATATAATGTCTGAAACTTAGACATTACACATCCTACTATTAAATAATTATAATTATGTAATGTTAGAAATTTAGATCATTTTACTTACATATCTAAATAATATTATCTTAGTTCATCAACATATCACTAACAAATATAATTTTTAGTTAATTAATTATATTACTAACTAATATAATTTTTAGTTAATTAATTATATTATGTAAAACTACATGCATATTTTATTTTTAATGTTTCTTGAGTTTGTTTTGGTGTTGAAGTAGTCTATAATAAATATTTTATACTATAGTTTTATTATAGTTTAATTTGATAGTAATAAATTAGATTAGAATATAATGTTTGAAACTTAGACATTACATCCTACTATTAAATAATTATAATTATGTAATGTTATTGATCCATTTTACTTACATATCTAAATAATATTATTTTAGTTCATCAACATATCACTAACTAATATAATTTTAGTTAATTAATTATATTACTAACTAATATAATTTTTAGTTAATTAATTATATTATATTACTTACATGCATATTTTATTTTTAATGTATCTTAGTTTGTTTTGGTGTTGAAGTAGTCTATAATAAATATTTTTATACTATAGTTTAATTTGATAATATAATTTTTAGTTAATTAATTATATTAGTTATTTATTTAATAGTTATTTTAATTATATTAGTTATTTTAGTTACATAATGTTTCAAACTTAATTATAATTATGTAATGTTAGAAATTTAGATCTTTTTACTTAGATATCTAAGTAATATTATTTTAGTTCATAAACATATTACTAACTAATATAATTTTTAGTTAATTAATTATATTACTAACTAATATAATTTTTAGTTAATCAATTATATTAGTTATTCTTTGATAAGTGCAATAAAATTTCAGACACAATTAGCCGGGCCAAAGAAAGAGGTGACCAGTGAAACATTGAGGCCATTTGCTAAACTACGAAGCGGAGAATTATCAATTGTGGCATTCGAACTTTTTTTTTTTTTTTTTGGTGCCGTAGGAATGAGGTCGGCAGAACGGCCGGGCCGATTATGAGAAGTCTCCATAGGTACGAGAAAATAAATAATCCCTAATAATATATTATTAGTAAATCAATCAAACCTCACCAATAAGGAAAGAAAGACAATAATAGATCATCATCGGTCGGATCCCCGATAAGGAAGGAAGATTATCCCAAATAAGCACTCTTTCTATATCCGATTACCAAATCAGATATCGATAAAAACAGAAATATCCATCCAATGAGACGAATCCTAGTCACCATCGGTGGTTGAACATCTACTATAAATCTGAGGCCACCCCATCCCGGTGAAAGTACATGAACTAGCAGTAATCTGCGTACTCATGCGATACCATCCTCACCTGCGAGACACATTCGCCCTCTAAGTGATCCTCTCTTTTCTCTTAGAAAATGACTTAGGCATGGCGGTCTTTCTTGTTTTGCAAAGGAGTGCCACCTTGAAGCCGGCGAGATCGGCGTGGCCGCGGTCCCTATCTCTGGCGGGCGATCAATGACCTACGATCCGGCCCACCGGTAGTTCGAGTCCCGGCCCAGCTTTACGCTTCAACCCAGTTCCGGTTGAAAAAGGCATCATCAATTGGCGTACCGTGCGTAGAGCGACAATTCGCTACAAATATGGCCGATTTCTCAGGTTCGCGATGGTATCGACTCGGAACCTGAAGCAAGGCAGCTAATCCTCGAGATGCGGGGTAACCGAGCTGGCCTTGAGCAGTAGGCCTCCGGGCGTGTTAGAGCAATGTGTAGGCGGCACGGGCGAGGTGGAATACTCACGCCACACCCGATCAATGTCCTAACGAAGAGTTAGAACAACTCACCCGACCAGATCTGACGAGACTCGGGAAGGCCGTAGCGTTCCCCTCATGAAGGGCAAACCGCAAATATCGGCGCACTCCCGAGGGGCAAGCGAAGCGAATCTGAAGTCGGGCGGGGCACGGACCCGCGTCTAGCCCGCAGAGGAAAGCAGCCGGAACAACACTTGGAGAGCATGTAGGGGGCGAAGAATTCGCCACCTGACTAGGAACGGGAGAGACAATCCTTGGGAACGGAGGTTGGGCGCCGAAATGAAACGGCCGTGTGAGGGGTAAGTAAGGAGGTGGCGGCTCGACAGCATGGATGCTGGTCTGACAAGGCGATCCACCTACAGTAGGGGTACTCCGCCCCCCTTCGGCCAGAGTTCGAGTGCCACGGGTGGAAGCGTTCGATGGCACTAGAGATCCCACGCCGATCATCCTCGATGCCCCACAAAGCAGGCTGGAACTACATGGGTATGAGATCGCAGGTGCGATACGAACGCCTCTATCGCCCCACAAGGCCAGCCTTGTGTGGTTCAACAGGACTTCCACTAGTCGTCAATCTCCTCATTCAGGAGAGCTATCCATTGCATTCGTCTCACTTCATTGAAGTGGAGATATGAAAGCCAAGTTATCATCTGACCATCAAACGGGGCTCATGGCACGAGGTCTTATGTCCAACGATTGATGGCAGGAGTCTGCGAAGGTAGTTATACTTGTGAGAAGTTAGCGATCACTGCGTTCATTGCTGGCTTAGGGATTTAGTCGAAAGACTTAATGTTGTCCATCTCCAAAAATCCCCAGACAAGCGCTGTATGGTGAGGTGCTGTAAGCGAAATATATTAGCAAATTGAAGAAGCCCTCATATCCGAAGAGAGCTCTTTCCACTCGCCAAAGAAAAAGCGGGCGAACTGGCAGCGAGGCGAAGCCCGAAAGATAAAGTGACGAAGGGATCTCGAAGAAAAATGGAGAACGATCCCCAGGCGTGGAACCTCGAGGAGATCGTCTAGGTCCCGCGCAATCCGAGAAAGCGACGGCATTTATTAGCCTCCGGCGTTTCACCCATGCGGCCTCCGGTATCACGAGGTTACGTGCGGTATGACGACGAGTTCTGAGGTGGCCAACTCTCAAATGAAGTCGGACCCGCAGCGAGAGATAACTCCAGAGTCTTTGTTTTGAGTTCCGCCAAGGGACTACGGACATCGCGCAGACGGCGCATACAACTCAATAGAAATAGAGTACTCCAATACGGTAGCGGGTACCTCGGCCTTCATATCCACGAAAGTGGAAACGGGTCGGCTCGGGCAGGCCCACCTCGTGACCACACCTCGACCAGACTGACGATCGGCAAGCCGCTGGGTGAAATCAGGTAATCTCGGGAGGATTCGCGGGAGGAGAATCGGCCTCAGCTCGGGGCCAATGCAACGGCATCGGGTTTACGAGATAAGCGAAAATACAAATAGTGTCTAAAATACAGTATTTCAGCACATCCGTCGAATTCTGACTTGTCTGGAGGGATGCCAGCATCTCTGTGACCCACTTTGGTAGTTCATGCGATTCGGCCAAACCAAAACGATTCAATGGTTCCCTGAGTATGATGGGAGTTCGGTCGATATCATCTTAGCGTCGACCTTTGATAAAATGGGCATCGGGAGGAAACTAGAACCGTCAACACCCATCTGGGGTTCTCTGGGGAGAAAAGGTATTACCCCCTCCCCAAGCAGATATGATTCAGTGCTCACCTTGGGAGATCACATTGCGGCTGACGATACGGCAAGATTCCTCGTTATGAGCGCCTGAATGCAGCATAACATATTCTTTGTGAGACCCTCTCAATCTGATAAAAGCCATCCCTTAGCATATCACATGATGATCAAATTCCACTATCGTAAACGGTAAGATGGTTCGAGGAGATCTGACGAGTGGCTAGGGAATGTTACTGGCATCCATGAAGCAAAAGCGGTCGGCGGCATAACCACGGGCCAGGCTCGACATGCGTGACGAGGTACTCACTCGACTGAGCCCTCGAGAAGAAGCTGGGCCGATCTTGTTGGGCGCTGTTATGAACATCTCGCCTATATCGGCTCAGGCTAAGCGGAAAACCTCGAAAACCTCCTTATCCATTTTTAAGACAAAGCAAAGGCGTCTTCGCGTAGACGGCGAGACATAGAGAATTGATCTGGTAATCACCCACCAGGCTGAGCGTCGGCTGTCGCTAAATCCCAATCAAATAAGAGAGCTTGGAAAATAGCCATCAACGAGGAAGTCGACAAACTCTACGAGCGGGAGCGATCAAGGAGGTAGAATACGAATGGCTAGCGACGTCGTACTTTCGTCGAAAATGACGGCAAATGGCGACCTGCCTTCGGCTTCACTTGACATCAACAAGCATGCCCAAAGGACAGTTTCCCTCTGTCGCTAATTGACCTCATCTTAGATGCCACTGCGGGCCATGAACTCCTCAGTTTTATGAATGCCTTCTCAGAATTTCTGCCGGATCGATATGGACGGGGTGACGAAAGACTTCGTTCGTCACAGCGCAGGGAACCTATTGCTATCGTGTGATGCCGTTCGAGGGCTCAAGCGCGAGGCTACGTATCGGAGGTTGGTGGAATCGGATGTTCCCGGGAGCGAGATAGAGCCTGACTATGGAAGTGTGCATAGATGACATGCTGGTGAAATCCACCACAATTTGGGCTCCGCGCTCATGCATCCGAGGCGTTCAGGATCTTGAGAAATTACAACATGGCCAGATCGGCCAAATTATTGCCTTCGGGTATCAATGGGGAAAATTCAGGTTTCATAGTCAGCAGGAATTGAAGCAAATCCGGGCAGATAAAGGTTGTGCTCGACATGCCTTCGCCATCAAGTATAAAGGATTCAGCTCCTGACGGGAAGGATTGCTACCTTAAGTCGATTCGTATCCAGGGTAAGTGATAAATGCCAGTCTTTCTTCCAAGTCCTGAAGAAGGCCTTTCAATGGAATACGAAGTGCGAGAAAGCATTTTCAGCTTTGAAAACATATTTGAGCTCCCCTCCCATTCTAGTAAGTCCTATTGAAGGCTCCTCACCGCATGCACAGTGGCCCATCGGACTTCCTCGACCGGTGTTGTCCTCGTCGAGGAGACAAGAAGCCCAATCTGACATCGATTTACTATTGCGATTGAGCTTTGAGGCGGAGAGGTACCCAGGATGGAAACTAATTTTAGCCTTGGTAACCGTGGCTCGGAAACTCCGCCCACTTACTTGGGCTCACATCATAGAAGTTCAATGGAATACGGAGTAAACAAGTGTTACCATAAACCGAGAAGTCTCGGAAGGCTGATGAAGTGGGCCGCCATTTGACGGGATTCGACATCAGATACAAGCCGAAAACTGCAATAAAAGGCTGAGTCTTAGCCGACCGTCATAAATTCCCTCGTAAGGAACTGCTTTCCGGAGCGCTCAATGATGAATGACCTCCCGTCCCGGAAACTCTTTGTAGATGGGCCTCGGGAATCTGTGAGGAATGGAGCGAGGCCTAATCTTGACCTCTCCGGAAAGATAGACTTTGAGTACGCACTTTCAGTTCGGATTCAAGCCTCAAACAAACGAGGGTAAGTATGGTAGTCATAGCGAAACCCTCGACCTCGCTCATTCACTTGAAGTTGACTAATTTAGAGTCATGTGACTCGGTTGGTGGTAAGACAAATAGAAGACACCCTCCCGAGGGTTAAAGTGGAAGGATGATCCTATATCTCAAAAGGTACGAAGTTGTCAAAAAGTCGTGCGGGTTCAAGTCAGACATGTCACGGACGGAGGATTCCCGAGTAGATGCCTTGGCAAAGGATGCGACCTTATAGGAAGACCTCGAGCGGGTAGACACACCTTCGAGATACACAGGCGGGCCCTACATCGATCTCTCACAGCGTGGAGGTTGCCCAGGTGGAGTCCGAGCCGAGTTGGATGGACCCCATTTGGGATTATATAATGAGCGAGTGCGACTACGAAGAAGCGACGAAATGGGGCGGTCGCGAGGTTCAACGTAATCATAAGGAAGCTGTCTGGCGGGGTTTCTTCACTTTTATCCTTAAGTGCATCAAGGAAAAGAAGACATTGAATCGTGCTAAGAGAAGTACATGAAGGTATATGCGGAAATCATATCGAGACTCGAGGCATTTGGCGGGGAAGGTCTTGAGACGGGGATGCTGCGGCTCTGATGCTCAAAGAGCCTTGGCCGACCCTAGTCGAAGTCTGAGATCTGCGGGAACACGCGAGATCTCACGCCTCCCATCAGAGCCCATGACGTCGATCACAAGCCCCTGGCCCTTCCAACAATGGGGTTTGGACATACTGGGACCTCTGCGCCTTGGGAAAGGCCATTGTAAGTTCATCATCGTCATAGTAGAGTACTTCACCAAAATTGAAATTTGAGGCGGGAGCCTTTATCCTGATCAGGCAAGATCTGCGATTTTGTGTGGAGGCTATCATATCAGGGTTTGTGGTATCCCCGAGAGCCACGGTGTCGAACAGAAACAATTCGAGCAACGCCAAATTCGAGATTTACGTGCGGGCTGAAATTAGAATTGCACTACTCATCTCGAGGCGCATCACGGTCTAGCAGTCGAGGCCAAAGTCACCCGTGAGAACCCATAAGGCGCTTTGAGACCAAATTGGAAGATCTTAAGGGAAAGTGGGTAGAATACCTCTTTGCATGCTATGGGCTTACAAGACAACACAGAAGTCAGCAACCCGAGAAGCATTTGCCCACAGCCTTCGGCCTTTGACGGTAGCCCCAGTCGGGTAGGATTAAAGTCCCCCGAGGATCGAGTTGGCGACGGTGGAGCCTGATGACGGGGCTCTCAAGTCCCAAATTTGGATCTCTTAGATGAAAAAGCGCGAGGCAAGTACTAAGGCGTACGAGGAAGACTACCAAGGAAGGCAGAATTACTACAACCCAAAAAGTCAAACCTAGGAGCTACATGTAAGATGATTTGGTGTAAAAAGCTATTGCAACAAGGAAGAATCCGATACATGGGAAGTGGGGGCCCCACGGAAGGCCCTACATCGCCTCTTGAGTCGTCGGACCCGAGCAATTCTGACTCCAAGCGGAGGAGGAAAATTTTCTGACATGCAGAATGCGGAACATCTTAAGCGTTTTATCAGTAGACCTTGGTTTTGTAATCTTAAATGGAGATTTATCAATTTTCGATTCTTGATTCGGCCATTCTTTTAGTTATTTTGTTAAAGGCGTCTAAATGACTCATACATATAATGCTCAGAAAAATTACATGCAATAGAATGAGAAATCTCATAGACATAAGAAAAAGATCTCTCTTTATTCCAATCAGTTACATTCGATTACAATCCAGTGGTGTCATCGATTACATCTTGGAAGCACTCGTCTGACGGTTCCCTCGAAAAAAAAAACTTCTGGAAGAAAAAAGGAAAAGAAAACGAGATGGGAATAAATGGAAGAAGGCCAGAAAGGTGGAAAAGAGGAGAAGAAAAGATGAAAAAGAAGGAGAAGGAGAAAGGAGAAAGGAAGAGAAAGAAGAACATAAAATGGAGAAACATTGCGAGAAATGCATACCCTCTCAGGAACACATTCTAACAGACTAAGGAATAACATGACTCCCATAAAGGGAGACTAAGGGAAAAGCACAGCTCCCACGACGAGGAAGTCCATGAGTAGACGAGTCTTGGGGAGGATCCCGGCGAAACGACGGACTTGACCTTCATCGCCTGATTCGATTCACGCACGGAAGAATCAAAGTATAAACTCCATATGATGGCCGCCATTTATAAGAAGGCGAAGCACTCAAAAAGTCGCACAAACGTTTCAAATTCTCCATAAATTAGCATTAAGGCGGCTCGCGCCTTCAGAAAATCGAGTCGAATGGCGCGCGCGGTGGCTCACTTTGATGAGTTCGTCTACTGGCCCACAAGTCACTCGACGACGAGTCGGATCGTCTCGAGTATATCGCCACTTGGCCCGCGTGCGGGCCAGTGACTGCTTTGGCGGGTTCGTCTACTCGCCGCAGTCACGCTACGAGGGAGTCGGATCAGCCTGTTTATATCGCCCGCTCGGCCACGGCGCCGGAGCCCGGCGGCTCACTTTGGCCGGGTTCGTCTACTGCGCACGAGGTTGCTGCACAGGAGTCAAATCGGCTCATTTATGTCGCCGCTCAGCCACGAGGCGCCGGGCTCGGCGGCTCACTTTGTGAGTTCGATCTACTCTGCCTGAATCACGCTACGAGGTCGGATCCCGGCTCCAGGCTGCCTCTCGCCACTCGGCCGCCGGCGCTGGGGCCCAATGACTCACGCGGGTTCGTACACTCTGCCTGGTCGTCTTTACGAGGGGAGTCGGATCATTTCAGGCTATATGTCGCCCACTTGGCCCACGGCACCCGGGCCAATCGGCTCACTTTGTGAGTTCGTCTCTTTCGGCCCGCAGTCCATAGCTTTGTGGTCGGATCGGCTCAGTATATCGCCACTCGGCCCACGTACACCGGCCGGCGACTCATTGACCGGTTAAATACACTGCATGAGTCCACTGGCCCACCTAAGGAGTCCTTATCGGCTCAATTTATGTCGCCGCTCCGGCCTCGAGGCGCCGAGGAGCCTAGTAGCTCACTTTGAGCTCGTCTGCTGCGCGAATTACGCTGCTGAGTCGGTCATTTCGGTTATATCGCCACTTTCGGCCACGGTGCCGGGCCAGTAGCTCACTTTGAGGTTAGTGCACTCGTACAGTCACGCTGACTGTGGTCAGTCCGGCTCGACTATCATACGCCACTTGGCCTGGCCGGGTGATGGCTCACTTGGGCGAGTTCATCTACCGATCAGGCCATGCGGCCTAGGAATCGATTCGGCTCGAAGCCGTCGTGGCGGGCCAGCGACTCATTGGCAGGCTTCCGACCATTCTACCGGGGCCATGCGGCTGGAATCGATTCGACTGAAACCGTCGGCCGGCGGGCCAATGACTCACGACCCAGCCAGGCTCAACCATTCTACCGAGCCATCTTTGCTGGGAATCGGTGGACTTAAGCAATCCCTCCGGCGGCGGGCCCGGCGGCTCGGTGGCGAGCTCGACCATTTCTACATAGACCCGTGCGGCCTAGGAATTAGTTCGACTCGAACCGTCGGTGGCGGGCCCGCTCACAGCGGCGAAGGCTCGACCACTCTACATAGGCCATGAAGCCCATGAGGTCGAATCAGCTCAAGATTATTAGCGTCGAAACTGACAAAGCGCGATTTGACAAGCTCTGACTACCCACCTCGGGACATCTGGCCAAGAACATTGAGAAGGCGCCGTAGAGGCGAAAGAAGAAAGTCACGAAAATGAGTATTCATTAAGAGTTAAGGCTACATATGTCTTGGGTTCCAAACCCAACCAAAATAAAAAATAAAAAAAAAAGAAAAGAAAAGTATAAAAACCAACATCGGAGGCGGCGGGACGTGCGGGAGATCGAAACATCGGAAGGAGCGGACGGGAAGAGGGGATGGGCCTCGTGGGGGTGCGGTTCTCGAGGATAATCGGCGAGAGAAGGACCCCTCATCCTCCTCATCACTGGGAAGGTCAAAGTTGAAATCGGCGAGATAGACGTGGCTTGGCGCCTTACGAAGAAGCGGCCACCCGAAACCCGTTGATTAGACGCCTCGGCCCTCGGTCTTTCAATAGCCGTCCGTTGAGCAACCGAAGTTATTTCTTGATGAAGATCCCCACCTGACTGCGGCACTCCTCGATCCACAGCGTTCCGCGAAGTGTGCCTCGTTAACACACGCGTGAGCCTCGCCCGACTAAGCGTCGTCTTATCACGCAGATCGTCTTTGATCGCACGCAGTTCTTCCTTAGACTCCCGAAGCTCACCTTGGGATGTGAGAAGCTCATCAACATCGAGGTCTCTGGGCGGCTACGGCCGGAGTCACAGCCTCCATCAGAGTCGTTACGCACAGCCCTCAAATCATTCGGGCCTCCTGACTCGCCTTCGATAGCCCGGGCCTCGTCTTCCCTTATCCTCGGGCAGCCAGGTTATCACTTGAAGCAGATTTGACTTCCGCTTTGCTTCCACCGGCCATATGTTTACCTGACCTCGCGGCTACGGCCCGCTCGAGATGTGAGGGAAGCCACCCTCGCAAGCGACGCTTTGGCATGACCCTCGTTTAGTTTAGCCTTTACGGCCCGAGCCAGCGAATAGTAGCCACACCGCCCTGACATAGAATCAACATCTAATACGAAGTTCGAAACTCGAAAATGGAATCCAAATATGACAAGGTACGGGAACTACGGAGGTGACCTGGAGAGATAGGGCTAAAGCCGCTCATCAGCAGGCGACGCAACCGCGACCTCTTAAGATTGAATCCTTAAGAATGGGCCAGGCTAGCTGCTGGCGATTGTGGCGCATTGTGAAGCAAGAGTCCGTCTCGCTAAATGTGGACATCAGGATCTTTCTCCTCGCCTCTTCCAGAAGCCGAAGGTGGCCTAACCCTCGCCGGTGTGGATTCCAGACAGTAATAGGCGTAACGTATTGGGCGCTCAACGGCCATACACGAGGACCTTACGCCTCCGCGCGAGACCAGGAAATGGGGCCCGCGGAACTCAAGACTATAGGAGCCTTAACGAGGCGACTACACACGTTCCCGGTTTTATGGACCGCAGTGAAGCGGAAAATGAAGATGCCCCCGACTTGAGCTTTGACCAGCGCGCCCATCTTTCTCAGCGAATTAGGGAGTTCGTTTCACCGCTCCGGGGCTTCGAGACACCATCTCATTTGGGCGGCAGTTCCCCTGATGGGTTTGGCGGAGAATGACGGGAAGGAACTTTCATGGTGGAAGGAGGTGAAGGCCTCAGAGCAGCAGAGCGAGTGGACCTCGAACTCGAAGGACCGGGAACATCCGACGATCGGCTCTGGCGTGGGGCGAGAAGGACATACTCATTAGCGCCAACGCTGGCGTTATCTTGACCGAATCAATCCGAGCACACGAAAACATGTAAACCGTCTGAATCGGAGATACCCGGTGACCACGCGCAAGTTATAACAAAAAATCGAAACGAACACTGCATCAAGTTCTCAAGGAGTAGTCGAAAACCCGCAAAAAACGCCCTGAGGTGTCTTCTTTGTGTCAAGAGATCCATATTCAGTCTGGCCCGTGCTGGGCGATCATGCTGACACAATAGGAGGAGGGGAATCTCAGAATCTTTGGTTGCAGGCACAGAAAAATAAAGCCCTCGGATGTCTCCTTCGGGCTAAAAAGGTAAAGGAGCAAGGCTATGCTAGGGACATTGAGCCCCTGTCCCTAAAGAAAACCAACAAACCAACCCAAGATACTGACCCTTGGGCGCGAGTTGAGGGACCAGGGCGTTGAAGTCTTTGCGAAAGCCCCGCTTTTATGAAGGGATGCGGAGAAGCGAAGGCTGTTGCTGGAGGCGCTAGAGCACACCATCTTTAGCCACGAAGACCACATAGAGGGTCAAACGTCGAGGATACACGGGCGTCGAAGGGGGGAGGTGATAGCAGTCCCAGCAAGGTGGCCCAATATAAAGGACCGACCTTGCTAGGACCCACGGTTAAAGCATGTTGAACGGCAGATCTTAGGTATTCTGACCCCCTAGGGTATTTAATCAGATTCACTTTTCCCTTACCCTTATCCAAGGAAAGAGGAGGCACCTCTGGGGCATCTCGAAGTTCAACCCAGGCCGAGCGATTGAAGACACCGCCAGTTCGCCCATAACTAGCGATAGCAGTTGCTCCATCGAATCTTGAAGAGAAAAAACATCCACAGGACCGCATTGAAAATAAATGATGAAAATAAAATTGACCAACTGACCACAGCGCCTCGATGTATCGCGAAAAGACCAAGAAGACGAAGCGCGATGGACCCGGGAAATACAATAAAAAGGCTATCCCGAGAAAGACACAGAGAAAGACTACACCTGAAAGGGCTCGAGACGAGAGGGCTAAGAGAGAAAGGAAGTCGAACTTCGGCCCAAAAGAGCGAAAAGGTCCGAGGAGCATAGCACACGGGACGGAGGATGTCTACGAAGAAGAAACAAAGGAAACTAAGAAGAGTCCATAGGGAGAAATAGTAGCGAAAACCGAAGAGTCATCATTATCATAAGACGAATAGCGATGACGAGCCACAACTATCCGGCCCCGACGAGACCGTGGAAATTGCACTGAAGCTGAGACCGCGTTCGACCACGCTTGCGTCTGGTACGCAGGGTTGGGGGCAGGCGATAGGGTACAAAAATAAGGCTCCACGAGGCCCGTGGCCGGGCCCGAAGAGGCCCGGTGATAGGCAATTCGGTTATTCGGCTGAGCCCCAAAGGAGAAGTATGCCCATTGCAGCATTCAAGCCTTTTGGTGCCAGCCCAGAATGAGGGTCCAACCCGCTTGGCCCAAAGGCGATTGTAAGTCTCCATAAGTGAAAATAGAATAATCCCTAATAATATATTATTCCGCAAATCCAACCATACCTCACCAATAAGGAAAGAAAGACAATAATAGATCATCATCGAATCGGATCCCCCAAAAAGGAAGGAAGATTATCCCAAATAAACTGCTCTTTCTATATCCAGTACCAAATCCGATATCGATAAAAACAAGAAATATCCCATCGATAGGAGCAGATCCTAGTCACCATCGGTTGAACATCTACTATAAATCTGAGGCCACCCCATCGGTGAAGGTACGCAAAAAACTAACGCCAATACCAATACTCCTCTTGTCATCCTCACATGAGACACATTAAGCCCTCTAAGCAATCTCTCTTTTCTCTGCCAGCTTAGGCATCGGGCATACTAGCGAAAGCACTCGCCGACACTTCTTTAGCATTTTGCGAAGTGCCACAATAGCCGTGGCGAATCAGCGTATTGCGATCCTATCTCGACGGGCGATCCAGCTGACCTACGGTCCAGCCCACAGTGGTCGAGTCTTAACGCCCCACATGCTCGATATAGATTAGAAAAAGGCATGCGTCATTTTACTATAATCTTATTTAGTAAAACATATTAGTTAATTAATTTTTAGTTATTAATTAATTGTAATATAATGAAATTTAAAACATATTAGTTACATACATATTTTATTTTTAATGTATCTTAATTTACTTTGGTATTGAAGTAGTTTATAATAAATATTTTATACTATAGTTTTATTATAGTTTAATTTGATAATATAATTTTTAGTTAACTAATTATATTATAGTTATTTAGTTAATAGTTATTTTAATTCGACATATTAGTTAATTAATTTTTAGTTATTAATTAACTATATTATATTAGAAATTTAAAAACATATTAGTTACATGCATATTTTATTTTTAATGTATCTTAATTTATTTTGGTGTTATAGTAGTTTATAATAAATATTTTATACTATATGGATTTTATTATAGTTTAAAATTGATAATATAATTTTAGTTAATTAATTATATTAGTTATTTAGTTAATAGTTATTTTAATTAAAACATATTAGGTAATTAATTTTTTAGTTATTAATTAACTATATCATATTAGAAGTTTGAAACATATTACTTACATGCATATTTATTTTTAATGTATCTTAGTTTTAATGTATCTTAGTTTTAAAATCACATGTGTTTATAGGATGGTTAGTGGAGTGGTAGAGATCTGCATGGAGGTGACATTACACCTTTAGACGGACATAAAGTGGTGAACATAACAAGTTTCATATGTTATATCTGATCCCATTCAAATACTAAGGAAATATCAGATGTGCACTTGGAAGTAAGGCAAAAATGACAACTTTTATAACAAAAGAGTAAAGCAAAAGCGAAAAAAGCAGCTAATATGGAAGAAATTCAAGCTGAATTACGAGGCACAATGGGAGGAAAACATCACACTATTTGATGATGATGAGGAGGAGGAGGAGGGTGATGAGGATGTGTATATGTATCCGGCTAACATGCACCCCGATGAGCGAGATGAATATCGAGAAGCAGTACCTGCATTAAAAGCTAGTGAATGGAGCGGAACGAGGTTGCGGGATTTATGAGAACAAAAGAAAATGGATGTGTCTTATACCTAATTCATTTTCACATAATCATGTATAGACAATATAAATTAGATTTATTATTATTTTTGCGTTAATTGCAATAAGTCTTCACAACCCAGTGATCCATCGAGACGTATACAAAGGTCACAAGAATATTGACATACGGATCCATCACATCAGTGCCATCATTATACAAGTCTTGGTGCCAAAACAAAAGCCTAAAAAATATGTTCAAGGTGGTTCAATCAAAGGAAACAATGCATTGGACGATTAATTATAGAATTTTCATATATGAGAAGTGTTCCACCTGTGAACTGCACCATTTTAGAACATGATTTTTGGTGCACAACAAACGAGGTTTGTCTAATTGTATAATATGTTTTAATAGTGACATTATTATCTTAAATTATTATTGATTTCTAACCACTAACCAACATCCTTTAATTAATATATATAGGGATGGGCATCGAACTCTTCACCATCTCCATACGAAATCAAGCAGTACTTGGAAATGGAGTATAAAGAAATGGAAAGATTATGTCAACATAAAAAGGGAGAAATGGGAGACATATGGATGTACAATTATGTTGATGGATGGACAGGCAGCTAAATTGAGTATTATTAATTTCATGGTTTTATTCGAAAGGAAACCTGATTTCCTTAAATGGGTTGATCGTCAAGAATAAATTAAAGACAATATATGATTTGTGGAAGGGGACTATCAAGGGATTGGACAGCAAATGTCGGTACCAAATTACTGCGGATAATGGATCGACGACACAGCGGAAAAGTTGTTGATGAAGAAATACAATATATTGGATTTCATATGTTTATTGCATTAGAATTTAATGTTTAGAACATTGAAACAAAAAGGATAAATATTGTGGATTGATTGGATAAATCGAAGAATATCAAAACTTCATTTACAATCATGGTTGATTTGCTTGCAAAAATGCACAGCAATTACGTAATTTTGTGAGCTCTATATCGTGCGTCTTGGAGCAACAAGGTTGCAGCAAACTGTGTACTGTAATGGATGTCTGAAAAGAGGTTGATTTGGAAGAAAATATTTATTGTGTGAATTGGCGTCTGATGTGGACCCGAGGTGGTTATGAGGTTGGAAAGACTCATGTTTGATCCTTATATTAGGAGAAGGTGGAAGCTAGTGTCCATCTATGAGCTTATATACGGTGTTTTGCATTGTTGGATTCAGTCGTCAAGCCATGTCATTTGTCTCATGAGTTGATTCGGTTGATGAAGACAAATTTAGATTTACTCAAAGCTAAAGAGTGGGTGAAACATATCATCATGAATCGTTAGGATAGAACGCATAACATCCTCTTCATGCGGCGGTAACTGAGTACTATCCTCTTCGCGATATTTGCATTTAATAATATTGTATTATATTATTATCGCATACTAATTCTCGATAACTATTAGTATGCTATACAAAATCCAAGAGTGCAGCCTGGAGCACGGAGTTGGACACAACCACCATTTGCTATTTGTTATGGTTTTCTAATTAGATCTAACAATGGAAGATAGCGCTAGCAATTTTGGAAATTAGGTAAAGTGTGGATTCTAGTCTAATTATTGATTCAAGTTAATCAGTTGATTTTGTATTAGATTATTTGACATTATGAATTCTTTGACACTGACCGGTATTTAAAGAGAGGATTGGTGATCGGGCGACAGTAGCGTCCAAGATCCAAGCAGGTTAGTGGAGATGTTCAATTATGTCTCATTGTAAGTAAATTTTATAACTATTTATTAATATATATTGACTCTCAGTGGACACTTCATTACAAGCCCGAATAGTGGTTTTGTATGGACATCAAATATTGTGGGACTTTTGACATGAAGGTTCTTCATAGCAACATCATCTTGAAACTGTGAAAGGAATTGACACATTGCTCTAATATTCATACCAAACAAAGAAATCGAAACATATCTGAATCTGACAATTGGTTTTGTGTTAAGAAACATGAAACCAAAATCAAGTGATATGGGAGGGTGAATAAATAAAGTTGCAGAAAATAATTTTCTCGGTTGTAATTTCGAATTTGAGTTTGAGTGAGAAGACTTGAGAATCAACTATTTCAATAGGTTGGAGCCTCATTTAGATGATGGATGGAAATCGATCCACAGGTGTATATTCGAGCGGGTGTTGATATTGAAGCGGGTTTTATGAAGAAGTTCATAGTGGCATTAGTCAAGACACGAGGACTCATTTCAACCGGCATTACTTCTCGATCTTTGATTAAGTGTTGAACATATTATTAATGAGCCAAGACATTTCATTTTCTATTCATGAGATTATGATATTTCAGAGGAGAGGGACTAATGATGACAGTGATCAGAAGGCAGCCGTGGTGAGGGATGTGCGGATCCACAACAAAGTCAGAGTATCCATTGAGCCAGACCTGTTTTTCATTGAAGATGATTTCACATACTGGCTAAGTGAAGACCGCGGGTCTGGGAGGCCGGTTGGTGTGGAGCCATTGAGAAGCCATATAGGAAGACAATGAAGGATGACACCTCTGATGAGGTTCGTTTGTCGACGGTTTTGAGTCGATGAGTATTGGAACTCAATTCAGCGATTCATCAAATGAGAACCAGCATATTTCCTCCTTATACAATGAGTTATGGTGAAGCCTTCTTCACGGCAACTGGGTTCTATTGGTGAAAAATATGGAATGGATGACTATTCTCATGATCCCACATATGCCATTCCAAATTCCATATCAAATGCGAAGGATTTGAGGCAGGCATGGGTGAACGAATTTCCTATCCACGAAGAGGTTGTGGGTAGGAGTCAACGGATTATGCATGGCATGTTCGAGTTACAATCAATGTGTTGCAGCACACCATGTCTTGGTATGAAGTCTGTCTTCATCAAGATGGGATCCCTTCGTCAAATAATGTAATGGAGCCACATCGGTCTTCATTTTGGTTTTAAATGACTATTGTGATGTAATTTCTCGATAAATTATAATGAATATCATCTTCAACAAGTGTATATTTTCTTATTTATGCATTTTTTATAATTCAACAAAGTATTTCTATGAATTTCAAAGTATTTTTTCAATTTTTCCATTCTGGAAGTATTTTTGTCAAAGACATCACCGATATTTAAGATATTCCAGATATTTAAGTAAAATCAGAAATGCAGATATATCCGTAATTACCGATATTTTGTTCCTTGGTTAGGACTTCGTTATGGGTATTCTTGGACTCTATGGAAAGCCCTTTGAGTCTAGAATCTATCCATATATAGATTGATATAATATTGAGCTTATAGTACACCCGAAAATGATAAAAAGGCGAGTGAACAACAGCAGCTGCTGCCGAGTCTTTACTTGATTCTTTGCGATTCTGTTGATTTTCTTCACTGCTTGCAACTGCATAACTCCTTCGTTAGGACTCCGTTATGGGTATTCTTGGATTCTATGGAAGCTCATTGAGGTCTAGAATCTAACCATATGCTATTTAATGGCATTTAATTTGCCGATCTGTCTGAAAAATTTAATTGTTATACTTAAGTGTACTAATCGCTTGGTTAAAGTTAGTGGAATACACAGTAGAAAAGGATGTAGATATGGACAAAAATGGCAATATATGTGAACGATATGTAAGGAGTATAGATAAGAAAAGGACACCTACGAGGTATCAAGGTCTTTGTTACGTACTCCTACAGGAAGATAGGATAGTCGATATAAGAACAGAAAAAGCGTACAAGTATAGGAATGTATAGGTATAGGTCATAAGATATGATAGTCTGATAAAGTACATGAAGATATAAGTTAACAAGATATAAGATGTTACAAGTAGATGACATGATATGAATATAAGAGTATATGATATGAATATATGATTGTCATACATAAACGAATAGATGGAACATGATAGGAACACATGAATGAGTAAGCATACATGATAGAAATATAGAAAAGTACATGAATAGCTAAATCATGATAGAGCATATAAGGATATGATGCATAGATAGAATAAAAAGGATATGAATAGATAAAGATATATTATGAATATAGTCACAAGAGTGCATAGATGGAATTCATGATGTATGATAAGATTGCTACATATATAAATCTGAGGATAAAACTAAATGATAGAAAAAAAAATATTATTATCTACGTATTTGTTAACAGCCCGAAATATACTAGTGGTTTTCGGCATGTTTAGGAATTTGTAAGCATAGTTATGGATCATTTTGAATGATTTAAATCATGAGAAACATGGACGGAGGACTGAAGAATTTACAAGGCATAAGGACAAATATGTAATTACTTAAAAAAAAAAGGAGACATAGAAGTCATAAGATGAAAAGGCTATGGGTTAAAATACAATTATGCCTAACTGATTTACCCAAGAAATTGAAGGACTAAAGTGAAATAATGGAAACTTAACCCAAAAAAATGGGTTTTTGGGAGCTAAACATGGCCTAAGGGAAAAACCTTTGATTTAAGACCAAATTTGGTCTCATTTGGGAAGAGCAAACCGTGGAGAACAAGGAGAGGAAGAGGAAGAGAGGAAGAAGAGAAGAGAAGATGAAGGGAAGAGCAAAAAATTATGGAATCTAACCTAGAGTATGGTTCCTATGATTTTTTGTTATGTAAAATCTAAAGTTTATTATGGATTTCTGATTTTGGTGTTTTTCAGACATGTGGGAGATCTCTGAGATCTTATAGTTTTGTATGGAGTTCACAAAGGAGATTTTATAGGCCCCCAAACCTAAGGCTTGTTAGGATTTCATCTTAACCAAATATTTCTTGAAAGTAGGGTTGGTGAGCCCCGCCACATGGTACAAGATGGTTATAGAATCACTCCTTTTAGGTTGGATTCGTAGTTTGGTGAAGTAATTGAGTTATGGTTTCAGAATAGACCTAACTATCCATCATGTGGTGCTTTGTGTATGGGTTATGACCCATATTAGAGTGTTTTTGGGAGAAATTCATGAAATATTTTTGAGGAAAGATATGTAATGAAAGATGAATTTAGTAGAAAAGATATTACAAGATGAATTTGGAGTGGTTTTGATGTGTATATAGAGTATGGAGTTAATTTGGGTAGAAATATATGGAAAAAGGGAAGAAAAACCCCACGTTTGGGCAAATTTCGAGGGAACATCTGCACGTCTAGAACAAAATTTATCTGGTGCGAATTAGTGTTCTGTTTTTCTATTTTGACCAGTGTTCGTATTTTGGCCATAACTTGCTCATTTCTTATCTGATTTAAGTGATTTAAGTTGCTAATTAAACTAAACTTCAAGGAGAACCAAACATCCTGAAATATCCGCAGCCGGTCACGAGTCTAGGTAGCGAAAATTCACTCAAAAGAGTATGTTCAAAACAAATTACCTTGGATTTGATCATGGGTGATCGGATTATTGGGGACCTGTCGAGTTTCGATTGCTCCGATTTGAGTGATTCTGGTTGGAGAAGAGCCCATAGCACCTTGGCTTCGAGGAGTACAAGAACCAGTGTCAAAATGATTCAGATCTCGAAAATGACAAAAGGCAGTATTTGCTGTTCTTCGCTACTTGAATCTTTGCAAGTCTTGATTTCTTCATGACTTGCAACTTTTCCTGCTCCTTACGTTAGGACTCCATTATGGGTATTCTTGGGCTCTATGAAAAGCTCATTGAGTCTAGAATCTAACCATATGTCATTTAATGGCATTTTGTGCCCAAATATTGTCTGAAAATATGATTGTTGTACCGAGTATACTAATCGCTTGGTTAAAGTAAATTGGAATACATGGTAAGAAAGGATTTAGATAAAGTACAAGAAAAACGTACAAGTATAGGAAGGTATAGGTATA
Organism: Tetrastigma voinierianum; assembly: GCA_016808115.1. Lineage (NCBI taxonomy): Eukaryota > Viridiplantae > Streptophyta > Magnoliopsida > Vitales > Vitaceae > Tetrastigma > Tetrastigma voinierianum. The sequence continues at coordinate 261,619 of JAEQBH010006429.1, forward strand.
TATATCATAAGATATGATAGTCTGATAAAGTACATGAAGATATAAGTTAACAAGATATAAGATGTTACAAGTGAATGACATAATATAAGATATAGATTATATGATATGAATATGAAAAGACATACCTAATTGAATAGATGGAACATGTTCTGGATTATGATAAATGCATAAATGCCAAGAGCGATAGAGATAAGTAAAAGATAGAGCACAAATTAGTACTGTACCTGAATGATAGGTATATATGAATATATGAATGAGTAAATGTATGCACGAGGAAAATATAGGAATATATGTGACTATAAGAAATATGAGCAGAAGTAATATGAAACTCACGGATATGAGAACAAATCTGATTAAAGTAATGATAGTATATCTTCACATAGCGATCATGATAACAATAGTTATTCATGCTTATGAGATATGTACGAGAAAAATGAAATGAAACGGATCTTTAATAAGACCAGAGTAGAGGGATAGATTGGCATGCCATTAGAATAAATTATAGCATATAAGTTACTTATTTATGATATCGAGGTACAATGCGGGTCGATGAGATAGATCTGTTTGGATAGCGGTGGCCTGAAGGGTCATCACAGCGCCTTCGGACCCTTCATAGATGGTCTTAATCTGATACAGTGTCGCGGCGCCGGGCCCTTCATAGGCAGTGCAATGTCATGACGCCCTCTGGGCCTTCGCAGACCAGCATTTGATGCGATGGTATAGCGCCGGGCCCTTCATAGTTTCAGTATCCACTTCTTTAGTAATTTACAAGCATGAGAAATTAAGTAATATGAAAGGTATAACATGAAAGCGAGTATATGAAATTAGTACATGAACCTGGTTCTGTATGATAGCAGTCTGATAACTTGATACGACAACAGCGGTCCTGAGAATATGAAGTACATGGCTTATATGTGAAAACATATGACAGTATATGATATGATAAGTACATGAAAGCATATGTGAAAACATATGACAGTATATGATATGATGGTAAAAGTATAAGTCTTGTACTCCTACGGGAGATATGAAAGATGAGATATATATTCATATAATATGAAAAATAAAGATAGGATATATGATAGTATTAGTTTAAGCCAACCTGAAAAGTCACGAAGTATACGAAAACCGCAGAAGTGTATGATAGAATAGAGCGTACGGATGATATCGAATAGTCTGGGATAATGATATATGACAAGTATAAGATGAAGCATATAACATGAGAGAAATTATCACGATGAAATATGGTATGAATATGCATATATGAAAAGTATAGATATAGCATATACCAAAGACATAGAATAGAGACATGACTTGCAACATGAAAAAGACTAGTAAAACACATATGAAAAGAGTAGATGCATATATTATGAACCATAGGGAAGGAAATATATAAGATGATAAGTGTTAGAGTTATATATATAAGGCTGTATAAGTAAGTCATGTGTATAAACACTAGAAGATGTTCATAGTTATTAGGTGAGTCACTTTGTTTATATGTTTCCCACTAAAGGCGTAAAGGACTATACGGGTGTTCAATCGGTGTAGGTGCGAAAGGAGCGAGGACAAGACCTCCACACCGGTCGCAAGGGCCATCTCGAAGATAGGTGCTCACAATGGCGCCTTCAACGATCTTTGATGTTTTGTATTAGATGTATATGTATAAGTAAATGGGACTCGTGTATGTGTGTGGTTTGATGGACACCATGGGTGGTGGTTCTTTTGTATATATAAGTGGTTTTTGTTATTCTAGAAGATGACATAGTCTAGTTCAACTCTAAGGGTAAAAAAAAAAAAAAAAAAAAGGTAAAGATTCCCAGTATATAGTATCGCACCTCGGACTCGGTTCGGATCTGCCATTCGGGTCAGACCGGGAATCGGGGTGTGACAATATTGCAAAGAAATATGAGAACAACAATACGAAGCTAAGAAATATGTGAAGGTATTACAGAGTGAAATAAATATGGATGTATATCTCCTTCGGCCATATGATGGCAATAGTTATTCATGTAGATGGGACATATGTGTAGAAAAATGTAATAAATGGATTATGCACTTGGGAGCACAGGTAGAGGAATAGATGGGCATGCCTATTAAGGGAAAAACAAGTGCAGCGACATGCGATCGGTTGGCTGCACTGTTTGGGTCATTGACTCCTTGGGCCCTTATAGATGGTCATTGTCTCGTCTGATGATAACGAGGCGCCTTCGGGCCCTTATAGACCACTATTTCGTACGGTGAAGTCTGGGGCCCTTATAGTTTCAACTATCCACTTCTAAGGTTTATCACGAGGCATGAAACATAAAACAAATAACAAGTAGATGCATATGATTCGAAAATGATAAAGTACATGACATGATATTAGAAGCATAACGTGCACATGTGATAATATATGCAGTGACAAGTATATGTTGACAAGAACAAGAAAAATGTAAAACGACACGAATGAAACATGATATGATAAGAAGTATAAATTGCATAAGCATAATATAAGTATATGAAAGCATATGAAAGTAAATTACATATGAAAGGGAGTACCCGAGGATGAAAGCATACAAAGAATGCAGAGTATATGAAAGTATAAGAATGTGATAAAAGGATATAGGATAGTATAAGGCAGTTCATATGAATATATGAAATACATGCACGATTATCCCCGAACGAAGGAAATGAACATGAAAGTATAGGAAACTTGCAAAGAACATGATACAAGAAATAATATGGAAATAGATAAAGTATACGATATAAGCAAATGACGAAATAGGTAAAGTATATGTGATTATAAGGGTATATGATATATGCATGTTTTGAACCACATGAAAGGCATTAGACAAGATGATAAGTGTTAGAAGTCATATGTATATGATTTGTATGGAGTATAAAATGTATTCGATTAAACTGCAGCGATCAATGTGTGGTTGTCAATAACATATGTTCCCACTAAGCATAAAAAGCATACGGGTTTTAAATTCGTGTAGGTACAGAAGAGGAGGTAAGAGGACACGACATCCCACTCCAGCGGCATAAACCCATCTGGAGGAGATAGGTACTCACCATATGTTTCATAATCTACGATTTTCATTGGACAGGTATATGTATAGTTTTGTAATAGTACAAGTAAAGGGACTCAAGTATATGTGTATAGAATATAATGAATGCCACTATAGTGGTATGTATAATGTATACGTAAAAGATTTTTTTTATTACAGAAATTATGCATATGAATGAGAAAAGCAGTGCAGTCCCCGATACGAGAAAAAGAAAAGGTTAAAGAGTCCCAGTCTCGAGTTTGACACCTAAACGACACCCACCAGTGTCGGGTTGGGGGCGTGAGAGGTTGCCCCAGCATTCTTCAATCCAAAAGGCATCACATTGCAACTGTATAACCCATGTGGTGTAATGAAGGATATCTCATTATCGAGAAGGGTGCATGAGAATATGATGATATCCGAAGAAAGCATCCGAGAAGCAGCCCGGTATCACAGTAACCAAACTCTGAGTCAAAAATTTGATCTATATGCGGCAAGGGAAGCTATCTTTTGGACACGCTTCATTGAGGTCAATGTAATCTATACATACTCGCCACTTGTCGCCCTTCTTTGGAACCACCACTACATTGGCTAGCCATTCGGGGTACTTTACTTATCTGATGAAACTTGTTCTTAGTAAGTTGTCTACCTCCGTCTGGATGATTTGATGGCGATAAATTGGAAACACCTTACTTTACTGTCTCGATGGTTTGGTTGTGGAGATGATGTCTGGATTTGTGAGAGGCCCTTAGTTGGATTAATTAGACCCGGTGGCTCCCAGGCGTTATCTATGTTGATATGAGATAATGGTGTATTCTTTTTAGGTCATCGTTAAGAGAGGCAGGCATAAGTGAACTTCTCCAGGCTCTTCGGGGGTCCATGGCAATGGATCCTTTTCCCTCTGCTTGCACGATCTGGGCGACAAAGTGATTGCTACACGGGGTTTGATCCTTAGGGAGACTTTTTGAGGCTCTTCTCCTTTTTGTTCCGCATAGATGGCGATAACACTGCCTTGCGGTAACTGCGCTAAAAGGTCAGCGGACAATCGTTAGTCAAATAACTGACCATTTGGTGGTAAGTCAAAAGAACAACTTTCATCGAGTGCAGTCAGGCCCACCCCATTATAGCGTTGTGGGGGCCCCGATTCTCCAGCCGATTGAGAACAAAACTTCTTGGCCATTGGAGTCGAGCCCCTTACAAAGAGACGTAAATCACCCGGCGTTATAGTAGCCACCATTAAAAGCTGGAGAGAATTCGCTGCTTGAATTGACACCCAGAAACCTCTCCTTGGTTTAAGGCGGAGTGGTTGCAACAAATCCGATGTGCTACGGGATCCGCAATACTGTGCACATCAGGCAGCTATCTGAGGGTGAGTACCAATGCATCATAGCGGGGAACAATAATCTTGTTCGAGTTGATAGTGGGGAGGGATATGGGACGTATATAGTCTGGTTTCTTCTGACTTCCTTTGTGCTGTGGATAGACACCGTGGCTGACTATGGCGACTCTTAAGATCTTCTTGTTTGGCGCCGATTTGATCTTTGGTCGTCGGGCCAGTCCGCCCAATATATAATTGCAGTTGATCTAGGTTGCACCTGCGAGGTTACGACTTATTGCAATTTTGTCGCATTATCGGCCCAACTGTACGGATGACAGACATGATGTCACCTCATAAGGTGTCCATCTTGAACAAATTTTCGGCTTCGAACTTTGGTGTTACATTTTTCTCTGGGGTCTCTGCTCGCAGTCCTGATATAGCATCGCAAGGATTTGTTTCTTTGGGAAGGATCTGTCTGAATCGGTGCAGGCCATTTAAATTTTGGCAAATCACGAATGATGGGTGATAGCCTCTCATACGAGATGTTCAAGCGGGTGAACTATCGGGGCTCTTTTTTTTTTGTGACTGATCACGGGATCTCTTTCGGTATCTATTTTGCCTTTCTTTGGACTCGGACAACTTCTTCCCATACGGCTTATGTCCCTCGGCAGGCCGACTTATGTCGGGGCGGTTTGGGTTTGTTCTTGCTTGGACGTTGTCCTCGACTATCGCAGTACTTATCGGCCGCACAATATAGTTCTTTCATTGTCTTTGGTGGATCTAAATATAGCGACTAGAAAAGGAACAACGTGGAGCCGACCACTTCTCTTAAAAAGTTCTAAGGGCGCATCCATGCTACAAGATTCTACACCTTTGAGCGGCTTCTTTCAGATCTCCTCGCCCAAGTCTGAATAGATTACGATTCCTACTTGAGAATAGCCTGTAAGGAGCTGATGTTCATTTTTGTCGCATAGAACAAGGGATGACTGCGATATGAATCGCCCACAGATCATTGAATAGGTTTATTGAGTTCTGCGGGCTTATGAAACACGAGGACTGCGCGGGCCCTGTGAGGTCAATCCAAGAACACTTTACACAACATGAAGGTCATTGTCAGCGTTTAGTATCATTGTCTGATTATAGTGAAGCATGTAATCGTAAGGGTTAGTAAATCCGTCGAACATGGCAAGCGGGTATAGCGAACCCGTGAGGTGGCTTGAAGTCAAGAATGTGTTGCCCTAGGGGTGAGGAAAGCATGTCATCGGGTCCCGAATTGGGCTTGTGTGGCGTGCTCAAAATGTCGACCCCATCACAGAAGCGGGATGTCTGGCCCAGTGGCTGATGGCATCACGCGGCGAACTATCTGCGACGTTGCCAAGGGCTCGGTCTAAAAATTTGGTTCTACCCCTACCTACTTTTCTCCTTAAACAGGACGTGTCAGCTATGACATCCTTCATGAGGTGATCACGGAGTCCTCTTACGCGATTTGGTCCTCATGTTCTTTGGTGGTGAGAGGCCCAAAGTAGGGGAACTACTTAAGGATAACTCGTCATCTGCTAGCGCATCGACCTCGTTCAGCTCAATGGGCTCCTTCCCTCGGTTTTGAGAGACTGGATGCAAGCTCGACTGTTATCTTGCACATCTCTTCCACCAAGATTGCATCTTTTTTCTACCTAGGCCCGTAACCGGTCATTCTAATGCTACAGTCATTCAACCTGATCCTGTAACTCCTTCATCTGCCTCGCTTGTTCCTCTTGTTTCTCTCGTGTGGTGCCAATGGAGAATTGATCTTTGGCTGTGGATCATCGAGTTGTTTTAACATCACAGTTGCCTCGGACAGGTGGAATGGGAAGGGGAATTGATAGAGCTACCGGTGGCAAAGGGTTGCTAGATAGCCGTTGAAGCCAAGCCCTTGCAGCACATGCTTGAGACTTTATGTTAGTTTCCCACAAGCGACGCAATTGTTTGTTACCTTGATCGTCGATATTTGGGGCATCCATGGCATAATGTGGGACATCAAATAGGCGATTCGGCGATGTGTCTGACCACCTCCGATGATTAAGTCAGCAAAAGGATGAAGAATAAGAAGAAGAGGAATTCGTGTAGTAAAATTCTTGCATACCTCTCCCTCGTGGGGATCTTCTTGATTTATAAAGTTGTTGAATCTTTCTCCTATCTCAGGAAGGACTCCTATTTTTAGGGATAAATATGTTTTTCCTTATCTTGGACTGATTTTCCCTTATCAAGAACTAATTCTTCTTTATCAAAGATTATTCCTCCACGAAGTATGAGATTTGGAAACTAGGAAATTTACGGATAAATACTCTTTACGTATTTCTTGTCTTTATCTATTTATCAATAACGAACTTGTCATATACGAAAGGATGGTCGGCTGAGGGACTAAAAACTCTAGACGGGACAACTCGAATTTGGCATTTTGGGAGACATCTTGGCTTTCACAAACGGACTTTCAAATTCTCAGTCTGAATAGTGCCCCGGTTTTAATATGGTAAGTGGGCTTGGATCGCTTCGCATCACGGGCCAGGTGGGCTTTAAGCCAAACGAGCCTTGGACCAATTAAGTAGTGGGTCTAAAGACTATGATACTCACAAATAATGGTAATAATAATAAGAATAGTGATAATAATAATTATTAATCGGAATGAATTTATTTGAAAGTTAATATTAAAAATATCAAAAAATTAATAAGGTTGAGATTAGATATATTTTAAAGATGGCAAAAGTTTGACACAAATAGTAATGTAACTACTTGGTTGGACTTTTATATTCTAAGCTAGGAATAAAGTGGTTCATGTTTGGGTTTGTCATTTCAATGGAGAATTATTTAAAAAACACATAAACTCAAAGTTTGGAAATAAATATACAAAGAAGTAGATTCAAATTGGTTACAGGAAATAGGTCTCTAGGCACACATGACATAAGTAAATGATAATGGAAAAACATATTAGGAGCTTTATATAAAATAGAAATAGGATTTACATAAAATAGGAAAATGGAGAAAAGAAAATAAATGTGAAAAATATATAAAATAGGAAAATAAGTTTAGGATAATGGAGAAAATAAATATAGAAAACTTATAAAATAGGAAAGAGGATGGTTATTTATAAAATAATCAATAAGGTAGTTGAGATCAATAATTAGAAGAATATTAACACCACATCTTCTGTGATTCTGCTTGGTATATTCATGTATAATTCAAACATCATGTTAACACATCAAATTACGTGCATTAACAATTCTCATTCTCCACATCAAACACACTATTCATACCAAGCAATAACATAAAGATCTAAATTAGGATCTCAGTCAATAGGGCATTGTCCATTTACGTCCCTTGAACCAATCCCGGTTCCATTCATTTTACTGTTTTTCAGCTTTGCCAAAGTGGGCCCTAAGCACCAAACACACAGCATGTTATTCATTTTCCACAATAACATCAAGCAATTTCACATGGTAACTATCAGTCCAAAATAAATTTATGGATTGTGCTGACACGGAGTCCCATGTCCAATAGTGAATTTGTCAGGCGATCCGATATCTGATCCCCTTCCTTGGGAGTGAAATGCTCGACCATTCGGCCTCGTAGCTCCAAACACCATTTCATGGCATTTTAAACAAAGCAAAATAAGTGAGAAGACCATACCTCCGAGTTGTCGAAACTCCACAAGCGGGTAATCACGCGTAGCCCTTTCTCTGGGTGCTTCTCCTCTTGCTGGCGAGCGACAATCAGAACGTCGGGAAATCTGAGAAAAGTTGGACTCTCTCTGCAAATCTGTTTTCTCCCCTCCCCACTCTAGGATCTAAGCCTTCTTAAAAAGGAGAAGATCTCCTTTTCTCTTTTCATTTATTCCTTTTTTGTCCTCTTAGTTGACTTTAGGGACCCTTTTGACATATGGCTTAATATAAGTCATTTATCTCTTATCCTCTCACTATTCATGTGACATGTGTCATATGGATACCCATATAATGGATGTTGCTTGTCAGCAGTGGCACTCACCTCGTATCATGTGTACTTCTCCTAGTAATCATATGGTACGAGCACCGGTGCCTCGAAGACGTGAAATTCGCTATGCCGGAATTGACGAAATTCGGCATAGTAGCTAGATTTCGTGAGAAAAATTCCAACGGTGAACTCCGTTTCGTCATCCGAGATCTAGAAAAATTCAAGATTTTGACCGAAATTACGATCTTACCCTTTTTCAAAAAATTAGAATTTTCTGGGTTTCTGAAATATCTTTTAGACACTTCATTGGGAGTCAATGTAATCTATACATACTCTCCGCCCGCGCCCTTCTTTGGAACCACACTACATTGGCTAGCTATTTAGTTACTTTACTTATATGATGAAACTGCTCTTAGTAAGTTGTCTACTTAGTCTAGATGATTTGATAAGCGTCCAAGGTCTGGCTTACTTATTACTTTTCTGTCTGCATTGGTTTGGGCGGGTGGGATGATGTCTGGTTTGTGAGGGAGGCCCTTATTGGATGTGGACCAGGCCATATCCCGGGTGTATTTCTGGCGAACATTTATGTTATTCAACAGGGCGAGTCGTAACCGTTCTTTTTCATCATCTGTTGGAAGGCGCGCCAAGTGAACCTCGGTACCGATACAGGGGTCCATGGCTAAAGCGGATCCTTTTCAACTGCGATCTAAACGTGACTGTGATTTCTACAAGGGGTTTGATCCTCGAAGGAGGACTTTGAGCTCTTCTCCTTTGTTCCACATAGATGATAACACTACCTTGCGGCCAACTGACTGCCCAAAAGGTCAACCTGACCATCGTTAGTCAAATAACTAACCATCATTAGTCAAATAACTGACTATTTGGTGGTAGGTCGAAAGAACAACTTTCATCGAGTGCAGCCAGGCCCACCCCATTATGGCGTTATAAGGGCCCAAGTTTCCAACGATTGAGAACAAAACTGGCGATAAGCTAAGTGAAATACGGGGAGCATGACATTACCGGCGTTCACGGTACTTATCAACCGCTGTATAATTCTTCCATTGCCTTTGGTGGAATTACAAGAGTATATAGTGGAAGAAACGGCATAGAGCGACCCAAACCTTCTCTTAAAGTTACGAAAGGGCGCATCCATGCTATAAGAGATTCTTGAGCGACTTGCTCAAATCTCTCGTGAAGTCTCGAATAGTGTGATTCAGATTCCCTACCAAAATAGCACATTAAGGAAATTTAATGTTCCTTTTATCGCACCGAACAAGGTATTGTAATCTGAATGCATACAGTCATTGAATGAGTTTATTGAGTTACGCGGGAGCTTATGAAACAAAGCCAACGCGGGCCCCCACAAGCTAGTTGGGAACACTTTACACAACAGAAGGTCATTGCCTGTGTTTAGTATCATTACTTGGGGATTATAGTGGAGCATGAGGGGTTAACAAAGCGTCGAACAAGGCAAGAATTTATAACAGACCAACGAGGTGGCTCGTAGTCAGGAGAATGCTTTGCCCAGGGTGAGAGAGCATGTCATCGGGTCCTCGGGTGGAGCCTCGCGGCACATGTAAAATGTCGGCCCCATGCGAAGGTTGGATGTCTGAAGCAGTGATGGCATCACGCCCGCGTCCAATGCTCAGCGTATGTCATGAGGCTCGATTTGTTGGTTCTACCCCCTGCCTACTTCTCTCCTTGCCCGGTGGGACTTGCCACTAACGGCATTGCTGAAGGCAGGGTGAGGTCCTCTTACGCGATTTGGCCCTTGTGTTCTTTGGTGGTGAGAGGTCCAAAGGTGGGGAACTACCTGAGACTAACTCGTCATCTATTAGGGGATCGGCCTCATTCGGCTCAATGGGATCCTTCCCTCGATTGTGAGAGACTGGATGCAAAGCTCGACTGCTATCTTGCACATCTCTTCCACGAAGATAGCGGTTTTCATAGGCCTTGACCCAGGTCGTTTCTGCTCATGCTGCGAGCGTTCGGCACGATCACATGCTCCTTCATCTATAACGCTGCTCTTTCTTCTCATGTCCTGGTGCCCGATGGAGGAATTGATCTTGGGGGTGGATCATGGGTTATTTCCCAACATCGCGGCGCCTCGGACAGAGTTAGACATAGGAGGAATTGATGGAATCTGGAGTGAAGAGGGCTACTAGATGGCGGGTGAAGCGAAGCCCTTGCGGCTTGTATACGAGACTTTGCATTTCATTTCCTAAGCATTGACAATTGTTGTTGTTACCTTGATCGTGTCTAACCTTGAGGCGTCTTGGGCCTAATGTGACCTATTCTGAATAGGCGGATTCGGCGACGGTGTGCTTGGTCGCCTCTCCCAGAAGTGATTAAGTGACAGGATGGAGAAGAAAGAAGGAGGGAGTTCGCGTAGTAGAAATTACATACCTCTCCCAGTGAGATCTTCCCTGATTTATAGAAATTTGTTGTGAATCTCCCTCCCTATCTGGAAGGAATCTCCTTTTTAGGGATAAATATGTTTTCCTTATCTTTGGCCGAGTTACCATATCAAAGATTATTCCTACTCCACAGTATGAGATTTGGAAACTAGGAAATTTGTTGATAAATGCTCTTTCTGCATTATTTCCTGATCTATTTATCAATAACGGTTTGTATTACCATATACAAAGATAGTGGGATCGGGGACTAAAACTGGGATGAACACCATGAATCGGCATTTGAGGAACACCTAACTTTCTATGACGGGCTTTCAAATCCTCCGATCAATCAGTATCATGGTTTTAATAAGGTAGGTGGGTTTTGGTGAAACCACATACGTAGGCCGGATGGGCTTTGAGCAGCGGCCTTGAACGGGTGAATAGTGAATTAAAGATCGTGAATGCTACATGAATATTGTGATAATAATAAAAATAGTGGTAATAATAATAATTAATCGGAGATAATAAAATTTATTTGAAAAGTTAATATTAAAAAAATATCAGAATTAATAAAGGCTTGGGATTAGAAATATATTTTAAAAATGCTTAAAAGTTTAGCCCTAAATGGTAGTGTCAAACTTATTGGTTGGACTTTTATATACCCCTGGCTAGAGGTCAAAAGGTAGTTCAGGGTTTGGGTTTGTCAATTGGTAAAATTATTTAAAAGAAAAATACATAAACTCAAAGGATTTGGAAATAAATAGACAGAAATGAACTTCAAATTAGGTAGAAAATAGATATCTAGGCATACATGACATAGAAGTAAATGATAATGGAAAAACAGATTATGAAGCATATAAAATAGGGAAATAAGATTATAGATGAATGGAAAAAATAAATATGTAAAAATATATAAAATAGGAAAAATAGGATTTGGGATAATGGAGAAAATAAATATGAAAATAAATAAAATAGGAAAAGAGGATGGTTATTTACAAAAGGAAATAATCAATAGGTAGTTGAGATCAATAATTAAGAAGAAAAATGGCATGATTTACATTTGAAAAGTTGGTTTAAGAATTGCATGATTTCCATTAAAAATTGATTTTTTCAGAAAACAACAAAATGTAAAATTTGTGCTACAAAATTTTAAAGCCACGTTCGTAACTATTCCATTTGCTCAGCTGAATGATCATTCAAAATTTGGTGATTGTGTCTTGATGAATATAAACTTATGTTTATAGACTAGAATATTAGAGGCATACTTATAACCGATCTAATGATGAAATAACCACTTTTATTCAGTTCTCCAAATGTGGAAATTCCCATAGTAGTATCGGTTGGGCTTCTCGCTAGAAAGATTGCTACTTAAATAGTTTGCTGAAGTGGAAGTCCTCTGAAGAGTTTAAAGAAAGATGTGCCTTAGTTGGTAATTAGAACCCAATTGGTTCCAGGATGAAAATATATGATAGAAGACAAATGGTTCTAGTTCTAATAATATAGGCGGTGGGCAAAAAATAAACATGTAGAGGATTTATGTAAGAAATTTGGATTAACCTTGTGAATCTTTCTTTGTTGTGTCAGAATTTTACACATTTTTTTGTATCATGAATTTTAAAATACCATTCCTTACTTAAAATAGAAGTATACATACATATATGTATGGCATGTAATGATAGTTGAAGGATATGATTGAAGAAAACAGAGAATTTCTTACCACCAAGCTTTTGCGTGTGTGTGGACAAATTGATGGTCTGAAAGGATATGATTGAAGAAAACGGTGAATTTCTTACCACCAAGCTTTTGTTGGGTGTGTGTCTACCTGGGTTTCTTTAGTACATCATCTGCAAATATAAGTATAACTTTTTTGTATCGTGCGAAGAGCAAACAAAGTAGATTACTCGCTCTATTAGACGATCAGAATGGAAGAAGCGCCTGCTGAAGAACAATTCGACATTACTAGACAAAAGGGAACTGAGAGGGCTTTCGCTGGGTATGTGGATGAATCTCTGACATTCTCTGAATGATATTTGTTCACACTTTCTTCCTCTTCTTCTTCTTCTTCTTTTTATTTTTTACTTTTTATTTGTTGAACTTGCAAGGTATATCTGAAAAATATCATATGACATGATCATTTAATAAATTGATTCCATTTGGGAACATATAGAACTTCTGATCATTAAATATTTGATTCCACTTGAGAACATTTCACTTAGTACGGAAAGTATGAGTCGGAACAAGTTCAAGAGATCTATCCTGATGCATTGCAGGCTTTCTCATGCACATCAGGACCGTATTTATACCACGTATTGGTTGTTTTCTGGTTTTGTGCACCTGCCATCCTCTGATGCCACATAAAATTATCAGCAGAGTGGAAGAGCTCTGTATGTGATTATGGTAAATAAATAATTGGAAGCTCAGATATGTGGAGGAAGAACACTGATTACTTCATGAGACTAAATTACAGACCTAGAACATGTGGGTTCTACCTTTTGTCATATGTGGATCTATTCATTTCATCTTTATTCCTTCCTTTTTTCAGGATGTTGGAACACCAAACCCCGAGACTTACCATTGCATCTGTTGTGATACACCATTATTTAGTAAGTGTCCTGCTTGTATTCAGGCTTTTATATTGCTAGGAAGCCCTTGAACAATACTATAAAAAACTGATTGGATGTTATCTTGCATGTAGATCATCTACTAAGTTTGACAGTGGAACTGTTGAGCAATCCTTACTATCAGCCTATAGGAAACAATGTAAGTCAGGGAGTGGAAGCTCGTCTATCATTTTCATGCCTCGTCAGGAAGTTCTTTGTGCAACTTGTGATGCTCATCTCGAGCCATATCTTTGATAGATGGTCTTACTTCACCCACTGGGAAACGATATTGTATCAATAGGTAAATGTTTCGGTCGTTGGGCTCTGTTTCCCCTTTAAGTTTCTTTTATGCTAGATTTGATCTATGACTGCTAGTTATATCTGCAGTGCTTCCCTGAAACTGAAACCAGAGTGAGAGGCAGTATCAAGCAATATGTCACAGTGATGGGTATTGAAATCGGACTAAACGCTTTTACGTATAGCATATGAGCATTCTATACTACTCAATCTTGTGAACTGGTTGTCCAATCTTTATGAGAAAATAATGAATAATGCTCATATGGTGGAACTATCTAGTAAACTCCAACATATAACCAGTGAAGAATAGCTGATGTTTGTGATACTGACATATATACATATGCTTCTCTGAAATGTCATTCTTTTTGTTGTAACTATCAGTGTATGAAGCGGATAAATCTTATTCCTTTTATTTTTCTTTCACATGTATTAGCAGCCTGTAAACTTCTTCTTTTTCAACCAATATTGGATAGCAGTTCCAGTGTTGGAAATGTCGCGTCTCGTTGACATTTGGTGCGAGTCATCTTGACACGATATCGGCCCTAGCGGTCGAGATGGAGGAGAAATCGGGAAAAATCAGCCAAAATCTATGTAATATAAATTTTATAGCTTTATATCGATAATTTAAACAAGGAACAACAGATGGAACAGACATGTCATTTGTGTTTTTCTGGCATTTACCCGTTATATTGGTAACTATGGCCGATATATCGTGATATATTAGTAACTATGGCCCGATATATCGGCGATATTTTAAACAATGTTATGTGGCGATCCAAAGTGAGATTATAGGACATAACTGGAAGGTTGAGATTTGAATGTTTCAAGGCCTCCAGCATTTGCATAGCGGATCTAGCAGTCGTAATTGATAGTGTTTATCAAACGGTGGGAGTTAGTCGCGAATCCCTTTGGTTTCAACGGTCATATTTTTATCGACAATGAATTTTGGACTCGACGAGCTTGATCTAACGATTATAATTGATTTCTAACGGATGGAATCAGATTTAACAGTCATAATTGATTTCTAATGGAATGATTAACTAATCCTCATGATCCTTAAAAATATATAGATTCCAAATTCCGTATCCAAGTACGGCAAGGTTTCAAGCCGAACGTGTGGTGAACCTCGAATTTCCTATCCATGAAGAGGTTGTAGGTATAAGTCAAAACATTTATGCATGGCATGTTCAATCCTATAATCAATATTATCAAAACACTATGTCTTGGTATGAGTATTGTTTTCATCGAGATGGGATCCCTTCGTCAAATGTTGCAATGGAGTCGCATGATCTTTGTCTAGTTTTGAAATACCATTACAATTGTAATATTATTGTGTATAATTGATTATTAATGTCATTTTACACTTTACCGTGGGTATTCATAATTTCAAATATTTTTTATTAATTTCGATATTTCGATATTCATGTAAAAATGTCCGTGATATATCAAGTAAAATGAAATATCGATATATTTATTTAAAAACGATATTTTAATATGGCAAGATAACACGACTTGATTACTAGTTAAGCACAAGAATTGTATTCCCTAACTTGTTTAAAAGGAATACATATGGAGTATGGGACATGGCTCTTATGTATTAAATATGGAGAAATTTAGGTGAAGAATGGATAGGTCACACATGGTTGAATGCTAGACTTAAAACAAATACATATGGAAAACTATGAGTTTATTGTGACTTATATATACATGAATAAATAATCAAACGCCAGGAATGTACATTTTCAGTATTTGATTCTTCAAACGAATTTTATTCTTCAAAGACCATTGATGCTTTTGGTTTTTAATAAATCTATAAATATCTTTGAAAGAACATTTATTAAAAATCAAGATAATATTCAAGTGTGTTGCTGTATGTATTCAAAAGCTTGGAAAGCACACCAGTCAAGGAAAGTAGGAGGGAAAAGTAGCCTAAAACATTGCAAGAGATGGCACATGACAAGGGTCTTAAAAGAGGCCTAGCCTGATTTCACAATCCTTGGTACCTATTCTTTTCAGGAAAAATTTAGGCACAGCCATGGTGTTAATGGTATCACATGCAAATTGTGGCCTGAACGAGTCATTTAGAAGATGGAAAAGGTCAATTATCCTCAAATGACAGTGCTAGATGACAATTCTCTTAAAGTTAAAGTAGTTCTGATTTGGGTTTTAATATAAATCTGCATGTTTTAAATATCTCCTCACGTTGAATATTTATATCTGTGCGATTAGCAAAACAAAATAAAATTATTTCGTGAAACTTTTCGAATAAACAAATTGGAAACATATTGCAAAAGATGGCTCGAACTTAACGCCAAACTAAGCTACGTCTATGTTTAAACTGATGTTTCTCTTCAAAGTTCGAGCATAAGATTTGAATTTGTATCTCATCTCATCGCTATGCGTATACGAACAGTAGGATTGTTTTTCAATCCAGAACAGCCCCAGCTCAGCTCATCCCCCTTTGATGCCTTGACAGTAGATGTGCTTAGGTGTGTGGTAACGTTCAGTTTCTTCTTTTCTCATCTATTCAGACTCCAAGATACAGAATGAGGCTCGGTAATGGGCATTCTGATGGGTCCATCTGTTAACATCCCTGAGCTTTGTGACCAGAACTGCTGATTAAACATTAGAGCCAAAGTGGGAGAAAATACATTTAAATATTGTCTTCAAGTAGAATTAATAAATACCTAAATTATTCCTTGATGTACAATAGTGACTAAAATGCAATGGCGCTCAAGCAAAATGAAATTCTTCGAAAATATATTTAAATATTAAATTCATTACTTTATTTAACCTTTTAAAATACTGGCTCCCAGCACTCTCTATTTTAATTTTCACTAATTAATAATTAAAAAATAAACATATATATATAGAGAGATAGAACATTAGAAAGGATGAAGAAGAGCTGAGATGACTTCACCGGATTGGGATTAAGAATTGGGAAACTGGAGAATAGATAGTGGGATAGAAAATGAGTTAGGAAGAATTTTTTGTGTTTATTATTAAAGTAGATGAAAGAAGAAAAAAAATAGAGAGTGGGTTGGAGATCTTTCAAGAGGCGGACTCATCGTTAAGAACTGTCTCTGACCGGCCTTCTTTACTTCTTTCCATCAAGATGATATGGAACAGATATGAAGCTGTTCCCCAAATCCCCAATAACATAGCCACCACCTTTGCCCCATTCATCGTCTCATGGTAAATGAGCACTGCAGCAACTGGTATAAGAGGATAAGCCAATGCAGTAATAACATTGGAGAAGAGGGAGGACACCACAAAAATGAGCTAATATTCAATGAATTGAACCTGATTGGCCAATGATGCCCCAACCAGGGATCATAATAAACAGTCTCCATGTAAGACTCTCCATTTCATCCTTCAATCCTCCATTCCCCACTGGCAAATAACCCTCCTTTGGAAATAAATGTAGGCAACAAGTGATGTAGATCTGCATGTTGGATCTTCAGGGATGTTTGTTTCTCGAAGAGCTTGCATTAGACAAAGCAAAAGGATCAACCGGCTGATCCAGTGTGGGAGTGCATATGAATCCAGCGCATACTCTCCTTTTGAGACCCTTCATGCTCAACGGGTCGGAATTTACTGCAACAAGGAAGCTGATAAAGTCAGGAGACTAAATTGATGATCCAAGGTGTGAACTTCTGAGAATTTATGAAGAAAGAAAAAATTGCATTGAAGGCTAATTGAGTCCCGCTAATGAGGGAAAAAGTAGAAACGGGAATAAAGCGAAGGCCAATGGAAAACAACATGCTGTTGCTAGCTAGGAGAGAACCAAGTAAGTAAATCAAGGAGACGTAGGAATAGAAGGCCTGTCAAGGGCTGCAGGAAGCTTTTTGGGGGAAGGAAAGAAGAAGAAGAATGCGATATAGATGACTGGGAATGCTGCGGTTTGGAGTAGTGCTGCCACCCATTTACTCGTTCCACCTCGTTCGTAATAAAATCTAGATAGGATGACAGCACTACATTCCGATGAGAAGGAGAGAGGCGTGTTGAAGTACATTAACATCCACCATTGCCAAGGTCTCATCAGTCCAGAAGATGGAGGTTGATGATCAAGAATTGTTGTTCCATTCACTTTGCTCAGTCTACCAGCTTCTTCCAACTGCATAGAGACAGAATATAAATCAGCTGGGATATCTGTTGTAGTGTGCATATGTCATTGTTTTGAATTTGGAAGGGAACACCTGTCTAGGGAAACAATAGACCTGAATGGAATCAAGTTGATAAACTGAAAAATGAAGAAAACTCATCAAATTCCCATAAACCCAATTTGGTTTTCTTCAACCATCATCAAGAGATGAAATGTAAAATTAGGTCTCAACAATCAGTGGCAGTGGCAGTGGGACTGATGTTTGCAGTGGACATCCAATTTTGAGAAGTAAGTGCAGGGTTTTATTGTGATCAGAAAAGAACATATATGTATGAGACTAAAATTGCCCAGAAAGCATTGAACAAGAAAGGTAGAAGAATCAAGTGGGATGGGCTATTTAATGTGAAAAACCAGCTGTTGCACAAATTTTATTTATTGAATATAGACAAGGAAAACGAACAAACAAGAGAGCAGGTATTCCAGAAGATGGGGTTGAAGATCTTTGATATGGTTGTGAACTGAGTAACCAAACAGAATTCAAATATAGTTTTCTGAGTGTTTGTTATGTCCTTTTTTCACTCCATCAAGGAATCTACAGCTATACAAATAATGACTGGTTGCACTAAAAAAATGATTTTACCCAAAAAAACAAATTGGGTGAGGAAGGGAAGATACACAAAAAAAAGCAGTATGGAAGAAGGAAGAGTTTAGAGAGAGAGATACCTAGCAATCTGTTTTGGGAAGTTTGATCTTCGTTCATTTCAACAAAGCTGGTTCTGGGGGTTTCTTCCGAGGTGGAATTCTGTTTAACTTCCAATGGTATCAAGCTTTTGTTTTGTTCTCATTGAAGGAAAGCTGGGACGTATGTGGTCCATGGACACTTGACTTCAATAATATCTTTGTCGACTGTATGAAAAGTAATTTTGTGCAGTTAGGTATGGATTCCCTATGGGTATTATAGAATTACACCTCTCTGTTACATCCTGTCTTGTTTTTTTTTAAGATTTTAGTTATAATGTAATAAATTATCATGTGATCATCAATAACGAGCAATAGTTGGGCTGACATGAATCTACTAACTCGATTGTAGTTCACGAGTCAATAATTTGTCTTGTGATCTCGATATCTGTGGGTACAGCAAGCTAGGGTGGTTGTGAGGCTTGTCGAGTCAGCTCTGTGGTGTATAGTCTTCTGTGGGCCTTAATCCGATATTTATGCAACTTAGGTGTAGCATAAGCCCGACGCTATCAACAACTTGTCCCACACTCGAGATGTTGAGCAAATCGTCACCTACTTTTAGACTCAGTGATAAGTACCAACACATGTAAAAGGTATAACCTATAAAAGACGTTCCTCGCCCCAGGCAAGAAAAAGAGAACTCCTGCGCTGGGGAAAGGGACTCATGCAACTGACTATCAGTAACTTTAATTAACACCATTTAGGGATCTCTTGTAGCATGTCTTTATCTTTTGAAGCGTTGAGCGTTTACATCATAAATCAAACATGATGGATCAATTTTAATTATTATGACTCCAAAACCAACAACCAAACATTTCATTAATATAACCTGATTTACAGTAATTGTTGGGAGTGGGATATAGTATTATAGTCGGTAATTTTAATCATTATAGTATTATCAAATTTATATATTTATTTCATCATATATGATTCTTAGCAAATTTGTATGTATTTTTAATCGATGTATTGATAGTTGAATTAATAAAATTATTTTCTTTTAAAAAAGAAAATGAATAGATCTAGAACAAGTTTGTGCAAAGAAAAGTGAATCCAATCAATGTATCAACATCAAGTGAGAGGAAGAGATTGAAGAATGGTTTATTTTTAACTAATGATTTAAAATAGATAACAGGTCAAAATCTGAGGGATTAAATTGTGTGTAGATAAGTTGAAAAGTCAACAAACATTTCCAATTCTTTGTGTACTATAGAAACACACACAAATAAATAAATAAAATACTAGGCCTGCCTATAAATTCTGTCCGTTGTCCTTGGATCTAATTAAATTACATGGGTTTGAAGTGCCCGGTCGGGTTGGGCACGTACCTCGATTTATCTCCACGATATCTTAAAGTTAATGATTGAGTAAAACTTCAATAACCTGAAGGACTGATGGATGTAATAACAACAAGTGATGTATGTATACAATCAAGAATTTCTTAATTGTCAAATTACAAAGTGACAACCAAAGTCTGGACTAAATGATATCTTTGACGAATGGGGGGTAAGACACAATAATGTATCAAGTTAATTGTTAGGAAATTTCAAGAAGAGAGAGAGAAAATAATTTTGCACTACCCGTAACACACTTCACCACATTTTATTAAGTAAATGTCATGAATATTTACAAAGTAACTCTGTGTTTAGTCAAAGGCTAAAATCATGATAATAACAAAACTAACAACCCACTAGATAATAATAAAATAAAATAAATAAATATTTAAAACTTCTACCAGTGGATTCTATGTGATTCAACTTTGAATCATTCTCAACATTCCCCCCTTGATTCAAGAGTTGCATAAATTTTTTTTTTTTTTTTCATGGAGCACATCTCTCTAGCATATTTCAAGATGTGGACCACTTCTCCACCTCTGATGCACTTCTCATCCTGATCAATACTTCTTTCAATTTGATAAAGCATCTTCTCTTCAAAAATCAAATTCATTTCATGGAGCACTTCTCTCAAATTCCTTTTTTTCTTTTTTTTTTTTTGTGAACTTCTCACCAAATTTCTTTCTAGTGCACTTCTCACCAACTAGAAAAGTGTTTCCTCTTCAATCACATTCAAGAACTAGTTGGTCACAACCTTGGTTCCCTCGGAGGCAATGAGATTTTCGCCGGTTCTCGGAGCACCAAAACGTAGTTTGGATCTGTTAATGTCGTGGACTTCTGTTCTTGTCTTGAAGCGGTCTTTGCCTTCCCTCAGACAACTTCTTCACGGCCTTGGGCTTTTTTTCCATCGGAGACTCGGCCACTGTCGACTTCTTCTCCTCCCTTTCACTTCGACCTTTACCCGCTGACCGGACCTCTCAGAATGAGCTTTCATTTTGTGACCATCTGTGATAATTTTCACCATCAAAAGGCGGTGGTGAAGAGTAGAAGCCATGGAAGAAGAAGTATTCTCTCTCACGGGTCCCTCAAGATCGGCCAGGTGCTTTGATACCATGTTAGGAAATTTGAAAGAGAGAAAAATAATTTTTACCTCTAGCGTAACACACTTCACCACATTTTTATTAAATGCAAATGCAGCATAAATAGGCTACAGTAACTCTATTACTTAGTCAAAGGCTAAAATCATGGAAATAATAACAAAACTAATAACCCACTGAATGACAATAAAATATAAAATAATAGATATTAATCCTACCAAGTAGGAACCTATATGTGATTCAACTTTGAATCATTCTCAACATTAATTATCATTGACATCAATGAAATTGAAATACAATTGTCTTTAACGAATAACCAGAAAAACCATCTCACATTGAAAATCTACAGAAAACTCCTTGAAATTTCGAGCCTCAAATATATATATATTTTGAATAATTTCACTTGCTTTTTAAAATATTTAATAAATTAACAATCTTCTATTCCACTCTAATCCAGACCAAATATTAAATTAGTAATCTTTTCTAAATGCATGGAAATTGTAAAGTTGTATACTGTCTTATATCTAATGTATTGTTTTCATGTAAGGTAGTAAGGAAGAAACAGCATTACATTTCCCTTTTTTGAATGAATCTTGTTTAGTTACAATGTAATAAACTATTCCCACTGGAACTCGAACCCGAGGACCCCTCCCCTCCATATGTCTTGGGGCTGGACATGATGGGCACAACATCACATTCTATTCATACTCTGATATTCATAAAGATGGGAAAAGGGCATTATATTTATATTCTTCTACCACTCGGAACTCCAAAACAAAGCTTTTCAATTTCAGCATCTCTGATTTGTAAATGACACATATCTTGTTTAAGACATCACAGGCTTCTATATGGTTTTGGACATTTTACTTTCTTAATATGATGACTACAGGAATGCAGGTCAGTTAAATAAATTAAGATCTATCTCATCAACCTCTTTATAAACACATCTTACCCAACTTCCTGAGAATCAGTTCATAAAGTGGTTTATGTATAATAAGCTCAATGATTTCTTATTATCCTGCAATTTTCAAGGAGCAGAATGTGTTAACCCTTTCATTTAAATGACTGCCAAAATATTAGGTTGTTAATCAAATGTAAGAAACTGTAAGAGATCTATCCTGCCTTCAATTCAGAGAGCTCAGGCTCATGACAGTGTATATCTTCTAGTGGTTTCATATTTACTCTCCATTTCATCATAGCTACAAGGAGAAATTTCATTTCCATCGGTTATTCCATTGTATTGGACGTTAACTCCTTTTATGTTAATGAAAAGTAGGAGCAAATCAATAGAAAAGGAAAGCATAAATGTCCTGTAAATACACTACCCTGTGGATTTGGTGCTCCATAAGCAATCTAAACCGTTGATCAGAGCCTTAATTAATAATGGGTCACCGGATGTTGAGACAGCTCATTAGATGGCCTGTATCAAACCGGCGTTGGCCAAGATGCAGAAGAGCATGTTCTGACCCAGGGAGCCAGGTGTTATAAAACCCACAAGGAGGATTAGGGTTGCGGTCTATAAATACCTTTGCACTGGCCTCGAGGTTTTTAAGTTTATGTATTATTTAAGAGATTGAGAATTTTAGTAGAAAAAAAAAACACCTTGAGAGAAGCAGAAAGCTATGCAAGGTTTCAAAAGTGTTTCAGTTAACCTTCTAGTTTCTTTTTGATCGGAGTCGCCCACCGCGGTCACATCCACGTAGAGAATAACTTGGAAGGTCCTGTAGTTACAGAAGAGATTTTACGCACTACGAGGTTAGCAATGGGTGATGAAAATAGATCCATCATACATTGTATTTAGCTGTCTGCAATTCACGGCTTAGTTCTGCGTGATTCATAATTGGTATCGAGCCTAGTTGAATCCGGTGTGTGAATGGTCGAATCCATAATTTTATTTCTCATGTAATATATGAATGTAGCTTGTATTAGATATATGGCACCTGGAGTTCACAACTATTATATTATTTATAATTTTTGTATTATAAATGAATGATTTAGTTTAGCCTTAATCCATGGTAGATTTTTGCTTGTATTTTTTTTTTGGATGTAACAAGAAGGCAAATCCTTAAGGTCAAGTTTCCTCCTTGATTTATTTATTTATTTATTTTTCCTTCAATTTTATTTGTTTTTATATGTAAGCTCTGATTTAATAAAAAAAATGTAAGGTTATTCATTCAAGAATGGGCTGATTTTTTGTGGGTGGTTCCTCGGACGGTGCCCTGCATACGTAAAATTTCATGACAATCCAAGTTTTGTGGCACGATCAGCGGCCGTTTTGGTGCTCGGGTTCAATAGGGGACATGTTAGGGTTTTGTGTTTTTTAGGCCAAAAACCCTAAAAGCCAATTCTAACTTGGCCCACACCCCATGGACTTAAGACACGAAGAAAGAAGAATGCGAGCGGATATCAAGTTGGACTTGGCTATTGGGCTGTATTTTCTTTTCTGAAACCATGGATTAGGACTCGTGGTATTCTATATTTACTAATTGTTTAAATTATGGATGTAACATGTGATATATTGTAACATGCCATTTTAGAATAAATTGGTGCCATATAATTGCATCATTTGATATATACATGTGCATAATAATATTTGTTTATCTAGATAATATTAGTATCGAAGCCTAATTACTTGATAATAAAATATTGAATGGGTGATGGTTAAATTAATTTAATTATTTGAAACTGCGGGCTCCATTAAGGGTCAAATAATAAAATGGTTATGTATTGGATAAGCATGGCCAGATTTTATTGGATTGGATCTAAAATAATTTCAAATTTTTAATAAGGTTGTACGGCTCAACGTTGACAATGCTTAGATATTAAAGATAATTTTTGAAATTAAATTAATGGACTATTATGATAATTTAATAATAATAACCACTCTAACGAGGCTCTATCCAATGTTATTAAAGGCCCCGAATATTGAAACAATGGTTGTTTTTTAAAAATCAATTTTGAATGGTGTGTGTTAGTGTTATATAGGAGGCTGTTTGGGGAGGTAGGTTTTAAGAATGCGAGACCCTTGCTCACCTTCTTGGGAGCTAACTTAGTAGGACACTAGACATACCATGTTCAAGTTGGTTGTACAAATGTCTTGCCCAGCGTAAGTATTTGTAATGGAAACTAAATTATTGTTGCAATAAACATTAATAATAGTGGTTTGGGATCTTTACATATTTGTATGTTTGTTGTGTGGATCACGATGTTAATATATGTGTTTTTAAATTTAAAGAAAAATGGCATCTATTTAGTAAGCTAGCTGATTTTGAGGTCAAAAGCCATTGGATGGAAATAATAAGACCTATGGAAACCAATCTTCACATTGTCCTTGATTGAAGGGATGAGTTCATTATACAACAACTCAAAAACCATGAGGACCTTACGCTATTGGAGGAAACTAAGAAGCAATTTCTGGGACAAGCAGCGGGCAATCTGACTTGACTCATTTGTTATATTCTTCCGGCGTTGGGGAACATCTCTGAAAACAAATTAATAATACGGAAGTGTATTAGGACATGATATAGGACTCTAGATGGGATGTTTGCTAAAGTAGCGTCTTTGTAGACAAGCATTATAGGGGCACTAATGAACACTCATTGGCTAGAGGAGATGTGCGGGACCATTGTCTAAAAATGATGGACATGATCGATGTTTGCGGAGAGTGATGGGGGCTAAATGGAATCCAAGGATGAAGATTGACATGATCATAGAGTCTCTGCACCTAATAAACTTGGTTAGTTCGAAATGAATTATAATATGAACAAGGCTGAAGCTTACTCATGTGACATGCACGAGCTCAGGATCTTGAGTCGTGAGAAGGGAGTAGCAATGTGATCTTGAAAGTTCTTTAAAACCTTCTAAAGGAAACCTAGGTCGAAAGAAGAACAAAGCGAGGAAGGAAGCGGAGTCCGGCTATCAAACGGCTATAATAGAAGAAAGCGAAAACGAGTGCCTAGTTACCGAGACGAGGTCTGCTTGGAAAGAGATTGCCCAAAACCGGGTATCGTAGTATAAATGTTGTTGAGGCTTGTTTGGTGAGTACAATGATAAATGGATCATTGATTTAGGAGCCACTAACCATATTGTTACTCTTTGTAGTGTAGTTGAGCAAAGCGGCCCACTCGGTAAAGGATAAAGACTTGAAGTTGGGAAGCGGGAATATGTCTAAAGTGAAGCTGAGTAGGACTAGTGGAGTTATGTTTTAATAATAAGACTTTATTATGTTTATCAGACCCATTTTATTTTGTTCGGATTTTTAAGAGGAATTTGGTTTACGTTAGTTGTTTGGTTCAACATGGTTTAATAGTGCCGAGTTTAATTCCTCGATTTCAATAAAGATTAATAAATAACTTTTATTTATTCAGGATTATTGATAAATGGTATATATTTTTAACTCTATGTCCTATAGTATTAATGCTATTGAAAATACTGATGATGAGCAATTTCCTTTATCTAAGAAAGGAAGGTTTCAAATGGACTATGTGGCATTACGATTAGGTCATAATTCCTAGTAGAATTCATGGTTTAGTTAAAGTGGGACACAATTCACTTGATCTTTGAACCTATACAGTATGTGAATCATGTTTAGAAGGTAAAATGACAAAGATGCCTTTGAGGCCAAAGGAAATCGTGCCACTATACGGGTTGGAATTAGTCTTGGCGATGTATGCTTGGACGTGACGAGTTAACCGAGCGGAATATAGGTATTTTATCATTCTTGATGACTACTCGAATGGTTATGTTTACCTAATGCGCCATAGAAATTACGAAGCTTTGATAAATTTCGAGTATAGGGTGAGGCGAGGAAAAGCGGTGGGTGTCCATATCCAAGCGACTTGATGCAGCCAAAGCGATGGTGTTGTGGGGTTAAGTCTTAATTAATGGGAGGACAACCTCTCATTATCATCTCTGGGCGCCTCGAAGTAAAATGGAGTCTCTGAAAGGAGAAATAGAACCCTTTTAGATATGGTGAGGTGTGCTGAGTTATTCATCATTGCAGATCGTTAAGGGATATGCCTTAGAAACAGCTGCATACATACTAAATTTAGTTAAAATCTAATCTGTTTCAAGACACCCATAATTATGGAAGGCGCGAAGCCCGACCAGATTGACAGGATTTAGGGTGTGAAACCCCAAAGAAAAAATCTAATTTTCTCAAAAATGGTAAAATCGTAATTCGGTAAAAATGTTAAGATTTTCTAGATCTCGGATGGCGTAACCGGACTTCAGTTAAATGAATCTCACGAAATTTATGGCTCCACGTCGATTTTGTTGGGTTCAGAAGGTGGTCGGAGTTTCACGTTTTTGGGGCGTGGGGTGTCGGATGACACGTAGCGAATGGGGAGATGCCACGTGGCACCTCAAAGGTGTGACACTTGGCAAAAAAAAGAAATGGCTCACATTGAGCCACATGGGTGGCATGATCCATGGCTCCTGATAGACCACTTGATGCATGATGTCATAAATAGGAAATAATAGAAATAAAGTGGAAGGAAATGGGTGGCCACTCATTTGGTTTGAGGGGAAGGAGGGGACTTCCTCTTTTTGTCCCCATACGTATGATGCTCTCCAAAATGGAGGAGAAGAAAAGGAAAATGAGGAGAAATGGGGAGAAAAATAGAAAGAGAAAAAGAAAGAGGATGAGAAGAGAAATAGAAAAAAAGAAAAAGAAAAGAAAATAGGAAAGGAAATAAAGAAAAGGAAAACGTGGGGAGAAGGAAGAAAAATATCGGTAGCCATTTTTCGTTTGGTTTTAGAAGGCACGTCTTCCTTCTCTCTAGGATCGTGGGAGATCCGACCATCGGATTCCTTCGAGACAAAAAAGAGAGTTGTTCTACTCGGAGAGAGGACAGCGTAGCGCCGGTTTCGGGAGTTTGAAAACTCGATAAAGGCAGGGGTTTCATCCTACTTGTTTTACACTTTATTTAAACATTTTGTGATGTTTAAAGTTGATTGGTCGTGAGTGACCGTTTGATCGGTTCCAAATCTTGGAACCGAAGTGTTGGAATTTTTGAGACCCATTTGTGCAGTTCGTAGCAATTTTAGGGACTGTTTTGGGTGTTTGGGTGATAATTTATGAATTAAATTGTATGTTGGTAAGTATGAGGTCGGGAAGAGCTATGGAAATCGGTTCCACCAAGAGGCAGATGGGAAGTAAGCCCGTAGACTGACCCACTTATCTTGTTTGGGGCGTAAAGCAGGTCAAGTTTGCGTGAAATGGACCATAAATGTCCATGTCTCTTGGCATTGGAATTGTGGATGTAAAGAATGGCTTAGTATGTGAGAAATAGATAGGTTAAGACATGATTTAATGTGTTAACAAATGACACAATTATATGGAATTAAATTGTGTTTGTAATACATTAGAGATAAATTATAATCTGCTTTCAAAATGGAAATAATTAGTTAAACTGATTAGTGTGTTGAATTACATGTGTGTAATTGTAGATTGATTGAAAATATGCATATTGACATATTGTGTGTAAATGATTTTGAAAATGGCATAAATGCATTTTCATATGCCTTTGGGTAACCTAGAAGTTAAGTGTGAGTGCATGACATGGTATTTTGGAAAAAACGGACATTGCGAATTTCCACCGGGATGATGTCAGGAGAATTGGGTTGGGAGATGGGCCAGCAGTCACTTAGGATGAGGACCATGACTGTTTCGAAAAGCTCACCAACCAATTCACCTCGGAGGGTAGTCCATATTTTTACCGGCACGTTGGTAGTATATTTCAAGAACAACGGGTTTTGTTTCCCAGAAAATGATTATTTTCATACGGGGTTTAGGCAGAAGTGTGGTGAGTGGTGAGGATTAAGTGACATGGGATGATCATGTAGACATTCAAGTAGGAACAATATATATTTACTTGAGTGTTATGTGTTTACTTTTGAGCATTGCATATGCACTTAGGTGAGTAACCCATTTAGGGTGTTGAAGTTCCACTAAGGCATTAAGCTCACCTACAATGGAGGATATTTTGGATCTGGGGGCGCTAGAAGACAACTCAATTAGAGACTGATTTTGAAGAAGCCGGTTTGTGGCTTTGAGGCTTTTTGGACATAACATGTATTAGAATAGTAGATTTTAATATATGTTTGTATAAAAGTCTAATCAACTATTAAATTATTGGGAGATAATTGGAGAATAGTTGTGATAATTATATTTTATGGTGTTGGTTTAGCATGAGCTCGAGGCATTTTTACTCAGTGTAGGTCTCGTGATACGAGACATATAGAATTTCGTCGTGTGGGTGATCAACGGACCCATGGGTTTTTGGGGGGCGTCACATGGGGTGCTCCGGCTGCGTCTTGAATGTAGACAACAAAGTTGGAATCTCGAAACAGAAATGTGTATGTTTGTGGCTGCCTAAGGGAGCGAGAGGTGGAATGTTACCTCGTTAAGGAAAAGAAGGTGGATAAGTAGTACTCATTTGTTTCTTAGAAAGTTATATGAACAATTTTAAACCTAAGAGTAAGAGTGGTTCTTGGAAAGCTTATTTCAGTTAGGATCACACAGACTGTATTTTTCCATGTTTCATTTGTTGATGTTCCAAGAGGGGAAAATATACAAAATGTGCCCGAAGGTGAACAAACACGAAACTGACTCGGACTAAATTCTTAAGAAACTCAAGAACAAGAACACATAATGAAGAAGATTGGTGAATCCACTGGGCTTAAAACTTGGAGTACATGTACAGCAATGTGTCTGACAAGCTTCGTGAGTAGAATAATATAGAGCACGCAGGTATGCATATTAGGAGAGACTTATCAAGTCGTTTTGGACGTCACGATGTGACCCTCACATACGAAGAGGCATTGGAGGATGTTGATGTGCAAGAGTGGAAAAGGCAATGGGCTAGTGAGATGGAATCACATGGGTTCCTAACTCCGGTTTAGTCTCTTGTGGGCTTCCTAAGGGGTAAAACCAATTGGGTGTAAGTGGATCTACAAGAGAAAGAGAGGACCAGACAAGAAGGTTGAAACCTTCAAAGCTAGATTGGTAGCGAGTTACACGAAAAGAGGGCATAGATTATGAGTAAACTTTTTTAGCGATAGCCATGCCCCATCTGTCGGATTCTCTTAAATACATACTTAATGACTCTCGATTATGAGATTTGGCAAATGGATGTCAAAACAGCTTTTCTAAATGGAGAGCTAGAAGAGGATATCTATATGCAGCAATCGAAAGGGTTCATAGCCTTAGGTCGAGGACACATGGTTTGCAAGTTGTAGATCTGTTATGGGCTTAAGCATCCAGTCATGGACATCGGGTTTGATCCAGAGTTATCAAAATTATATGGATTTGAGAAAAGTCCTTATGAACCATGTGTGTATAAAATTCAAGGAATAGTGGTAGTCTTTTTGGTACTTTGTGAATGATGATACATTGGTGGAAATAGTGTGAAGTGTTGTCGGACGTAAAGGGTTACACAGCAGTTGATATGAAGGATTTAGGTGAAGCTAACTATATTCTAGGAATCAAACTTTTACGAGACCGGAAGAATAAGGTGTTAGCTTTATCCCAACCTCTACATTGATAAAATAGTAGACAGGTTTAGCATGGAAAATTCAAGGGGACTTCTACCCTTCGGACATGGAATTCATCTTTCTAAGAGCAATCACCAAAACTCCTGAAGAAGAACACATGAGTAGAACATGTGTGGAGCGCTGCAGTGTTTCTGATTGTGTAGACTTCTCGAGGTCTTTTTGGAACCTTCCATTGAATCAGTCTGTCTGTGAGTCTCGACTTGTTCCACTCTGCCTTATATGGGCTTGAGGGCTCTCTTGAGCGCATTGATGGATCCTTCCCATAGGATGTTGGGGTCTGAAGATGGGTTCGTGACAATATGTCATTTTCACCAAATTCTCTCTTACATAGTGAATGGAATGTAGGCAAAACACTTCTTTTGTAAATACTATCAGGAAAGAATCACGAGGTGAAGGTGTAATCATGTAATATATGTCACAATTAAGCTACCGGCATGCGGGTGGGACGGCTCGCCCCGGAAGTCGGAAGCTTGATATAAATGTCCCCCCGGGTTGTTGAGGCACCATCGGACCTTGTAGTGAAGATTACGCTATTCTTTTGTAACAAGCCCTTCTATCCACTTTGGTGGTAGAACCTGAGTTAGTTTATCCAATCTCGTGATAATGTAAGCAGCGAGGATATAGCCAATACCACATGCTACCAAATTTTCCAGTCAAGGCTCCTGGCATCTAAAATTCTACTCCAATAGCTCGAAGTCTGGTATTAATAAACCTTTCACAATCCACCAAAATAACACACTAAAACCAAGATGCTTTGGCTTACATGAATTTACAAGAAGTTCGGATGATCTGATGATTTTCCTAAATGAATGGTCAAGCACCTAAATCACTTGAACTTCGAGTGAAGAATGAAGAAGGCATCTTCCAAAGCTATTAAGTTTAAGAAATGACAAAATGTATATGCGAATTTGTAATTGTTTATAATACTATGACAAACATCAATTAAGTATTTAAACTAACCAACAAATATATAATTAAATCGATTTACTTCTTTTGTTGAATAAACTAATATTGACCAAGAAAAATTGATCTGTAAGCTTATTTGTAAGTTTAATACTTTGTCAGCTGTCGAAATGGAATGCAAGCTGAATAGCAAACCTTGAATTTGAAATTATGATGATCAGTCAATGATATTCTTACTTTTGATACCTTTATCCTCCGTCATTGTGATGATGCTTGAGTCCTTCTTCTATCATAACTGAACTTCTCCATACAACAAAGAATTCGTGCGATCCCCTGACGGTTCACGTGGGTTGTGGAGTGGTGTAAGCTTGATGAGTTCTCCCACCTATCAAGTCGACATTTTAGGTTTGACTCTCCTATTAGGCTTGGAGTACTCTATCATTGTTTTTCATTGAGAGTCAGTGCGTAGAGGAAAGGTTGTTTGGAAGGGCTGCAGTGCACTAAGGTAGGCCGGAGTGGATGTTGTAGTGTGAGCTACCCCATAGTAAAATGTCGTTCGTCGAGCGATCGTCGGCGTCCTTCCTCCAAGGGGTATGATCACATCGGTTCCATAGGTTAATGAAGTGGTACACTGACGTGATGGTTCTCCCACCTATTAGATCGGTCTTTTGGTTTGAGATCTCCTATTGGGTTTGAGTACCTATCAGAATGGAATTTTCTTTTTGTATGACAATGTTTTATGTTGTTGTAATTCGCCTCAAGAGAAAATGCAAATTTCCAAAACCTAAAATCAGGTGATGGAAGATCACATGACTCATAATAAGTTCCACGTGAATAGCTAGGACTCAAACACCTCAAAGTACTTTTTCATTTGTAACTAATCCATTAGCCATATTACGCATATCACCACTTATTAAATCAAGGTTCATTAGGGCTTTCATAGATCATGATAAGAGGGTTAAAGATTCAAATGAATTTCTTGGTGGTAGAGCTTTTCTTCCAAGTAATATAAGAAAAGAGTGATGACCAACCATGAACTTTACATTTCAAGGAGGAAAATTATGCCTCATGTGACATTGCTTTAGGATCACAACTATAAAATCAATTTCCAAGCCACCATATTTGAGATCTAACAATGAATCATCGGATAGGACTAAGAGAGAGAGAGAAAGAGAGAGAGAGAGAGAGAGAACCTAATATTTGAGATCTACTACTGCAGTCAGCAATCTTCATGAATGAATTCTTCCATTTAAAGCCACATTCCCAATGCACCAGTGGACTGTTTTGAAGATCAAATTCCAAGCTTTTGATAATCTCCTCTATCAATTTCACGCACGAATTTGTTATACGGGTGCCTACATAAAATATATATAATGAGATAAGAAAAATGATACTACAAAAGTTCATATTGAAGATCATCCAACAATGTAATCTTGAGACAAAGATGGAAAATCAAGGATCATCATGATGCGTCAAAACTAAGAATTTAATACGAAACATACTCAAAATGAAGGCACCTAGTTTGGTAGCTTTTTATGGTCAGAAATGGATGTATAATTCAAGGACCAAGATGAAGTACTCAAATTCTTGGGCCAATTTGCATAAGAGTCCCCGTCTTTATGCCCCTCTTATGCATTGGGTTCCCCTCCCAGGATATGAAGCATATGCGTTACTCTCAAGTTTTCTTACTTTTGTTTAGGTACATATCATATTGAGCAGTGATGGAGACAAGTGGCAAACCACCGCTAAAAGTTACCACGAAGCAGGACTCCAAGGCTGGGCCTTTGTTGTCACTCTTTGGATGATAAGGGCTAATTGGATCTTGTGTAATGAGTTGGATTTGTGATTTTCAAAGGTTGTGATTTTCAATGTTTGTGATTTTCAAGATCATCATTTTCTATGATTGTCATTTTCCAATAGTAATTCTGAAGTCTGAAAGTCAAGTCAAAGTTGTTAGTTTCAAGTTCATTTACTAAATGGTAGTTCAAGTAATGGGTCCCCTAGAATCACATATATATGGTTGTATTAGGTCTTGGTGAGATCAATGAATGAATTAAAAAAAAAAATCAACAATTACTAAATAATCTTTAATGTGATGAAAGAGACCCTTGGGTGTAGTAGTAGGGTTTAAGGGTGATTCTTAGAGTTATTTCAGCTACTATTTCGTTCTTCCAGTACTTTTTCCTTCGGTGCTGCATCAATTTTGGTATCAGAGTAAGGGCGTTATCATGGATAAACAATCTTGAAGGAGTTTTAGAGGAAGGTTAACAGATAGCCAACGTGATGAAATGTTCATTTGAATGATGGAACAACTTGATAGCCTTCACACTCAGATAGGCAATGTCAAGGCACGAATATTTCAACCTACTAATGGTCTGTCTTTATGTGGGCAAGGGAAAGCATCTGGTGAATAGCCAAGAAGATGCGGAGGGTAGGAGCGGTTCAGGACACAACTATCTTGCAGATGGGCTGAAGGGTTGCTTGAAAGGAAGCATGATCTTGGTGACATTCTTTGGAGATATCTAAAGAAATGGAGTGAAGATTCGTTTTGAAGGAAAAGTGGATGCTACCCAATTTGTGGGTGGTTTAGCTGCAGGCGAAGAGTACTTGATTAGTATGACGCAGGATGATGAAGGGTGAGGTTTTCCAAAATGAAACCGGTGGGGCTTAAGAAAATCTAGGGATAGTATTGAAGGTGACATTAGGATGGGGCTGTTGCTAGTGTACGTGAAGAGATGAAATGGAAGTGAAGCTTCTTGAGAAATACATGCCTACAAATTACTATGATAAATATGTGACCAGCTTATTAATTTAAATTAAGACAAATATGTTGATAGTATTTTCATGGTTGATGAAATTTGAAAACAAAGGAGTGAGATAGTGGAAAATTCGGACAAGCGCTTGTAAGGTTTAAAATTTTGGATTGAGCACGATATCATGCGAGGATTGCTACATTAGCCATTATATATCTGGAACATGCCTTTCCAAATTGCATTGGCGTGGAGAATGGGACAGGATATTCATCCAATAGAAAGGCGGGAGTTGTACCCACTAGAAAATTTGCTAAATGAGACACCATGACACAAGTCGTGATATGAAGCTCAGTTCGAATCATCTATCAATCCATCTATAGGGTTCAAACCATCTTCTTACGAAATGGCTGATGCAAAATTAAAGAATTATCAAGATGTTTCAAGTGCCAACAACCAGGCCACATGGCGTACAATTGCCTAATGAAGAATTTGCATAATAGGCTGGGAATCGGGGAACCGGAACACTAATATGTGAGAGAATGGAAGCTCATTTCAACATGGAGCTTATGACCATGTTGATTTGGATGATGAAGAATTGGATAGTCAACGGATTTCAATGATTGTAAGGCGTATTCTTGCATTACTGATTGAGGAAAGAAGAGCGGCGTCGAAATCTATTTTTCAAATGTTGGTTCGATGTGGAGATCAAGCTCAAAAACTCATTATTGATAGTGGGAGTTGCATGAATGTTGTTTCGGCCTCCATAACTAAGCGTCTCAAACTTCCAATTGAACATCCAACAATGTACAAGGTAGCATGGACAAATAATATGTACATTCGATTAATCAACGTTGTCTGGTATCTTTTTCTTGTAGTGTTCACAACGATTCTGATTGGTGTGATGTGATCCTATGAAAGTAGCACATATTATTCTTGGGCGTCCGTGGCTCTATGATCAAGATGTGTGCATCACTATGGAGAAAACACCTATGGCTTTGTTTAAAGCAAAGGTGGTGTTGAGCCAATGACTATTTCTTAAGTGGAAAATATCAGTTCAATCCAGCAAGGACTGCCGAAAACCAAGAAGAATTCTCTTCATGTATTCTTGCAGAGAGGTTCAACTTGAAAGTAAAGAAAATGGGGTTATATATGTTGTGGTGGTGAAAAATGAACAAGAAGGATGAAAACATTCCTTCTATACCTAAGAAAGGTTGCTGAACTCCTGATGATTTCGGACATTGCCAGGCAGTTTCCCTAATGAACTTCCTCCACTTCACAAAATTCAACATCCTATAGACTTTATGCAGGATCTGGTGCCTAATCTTCCAACCTATCACATGAATCCAGGTGGAATGTGCGAGCTTAAAAGGCAAGTGGATGATTTGTTGTCAAAAAGTTTGTTAGTGAAAGTTTGGGTACGTGTGGTGTCCCGCCCTTCTAACTCCAAAGAAAAGATAGCGGCTAAGCGCATGTGTGTTGATTATCGTGCAGTCAACAAGATAACTATCAAATACCGACCTATATTCCTCGGCTGATGCTAATGATGGGCGATTAAATGGATTCGTGTATTTTTCAAAGATGGAACAGAAGAGTGGATATCATCAAATTCGAGATGAGGCTGGGGATGGGTGGAAGGCGCCTTTAAGACAACGGACGTGATGGCTAGTCATACCTTTTAGCCTCTAATGCCTAGCACATTCATGTGTTTCATAGACAGTACTTCAACCATTTATTGGTAAATTTAAGTTTGTTTAAGCTGTGACATTTTAATCTACATGAGGCAGGAGGGATCCCAAGTCCCATTGCAACAAGTTATAGAGAATCCTTGTGAGAGAAGTTGTACATAAATTTGAAGAAATGTTCATCATGACTACAACTCGTTGTTAGGGTTTATGATTGCGAGGATTGGAGGTAGACCAGAATAAAGTCATAGCCATCAAAGATGAAGTGATCAGTTACATTACCCAAGAACTCTGAAGTTTCATGAGTTGTCAACATTTCTTGGTAGCTTTATTAGAAGTTTCATCAACATTATTACTCGTCACTTATTGTGAAAGAAGAACCGGTTTGTTTGGACCAAAGGCGACAAGCATAAGACAATTCAATTTACGGAAAATGGCAAAAATGTAATTGGAGTTATAAAGTTGTAATTTAGGTTAAAAATCCGGAATTTATTCTCTAGATTTCGGATAGTAAGCAGTTGTACAACTGGAATCGTCTCATGAAATCTAGCTAACACGTAAAATTTAAATTAGCATTAAAAACCGGTCGAGAATTATGAGCATTAAGGCATCCTTGGTTCAGTGCTGTGTAAAAGATTTTCGATGCGAAGAAAGTCACATATAACATGTACTCATATGCCATAAGTGGCATGAGTAGTGAAATGATGAAAATAGACGGCCGAGATAGTGCCGAATGTCAAAAGCCCAGAAGCTCTAGAGACCCTCGGTCATTATTGAAATTGTATTAAATGAGGATAATGCCCAGAAACATGTACGTGTTTGTCTCCCACCAATTTCAAAAGGCAAAACGTGAATTGCATAATGAATGAGAAAAGTTGCGGAGGATGAAATGGCGTTTCTTAGTGAGAGAGGGATCTTCCTTCTCTCTAGAAATGCGGGCGATCCGGCCAGTCGCGGAGTCTTCGGGACAGAAGTCTGCGAGGAGGGCTACGTGGAGTGGGATTGTGAGTTTATGACAAACTCCTTGGGTAGGGGTTTCTCCCTACTTGGGTTTTATTCCTCTTTAAGGACTTTCTGAATGTTTTAGGCGGATGAGACCGTGAGGGCCGTTTGATCGATCCCCGAGCAGGGCCAAGGTATATGAATTTGAAGCAAGAGTAGCGTAGTGGCCCATACAGGCTGGTTTGGGTGTCCAAGTGTGCCATGTTTGTTCTGAATCATGTATTGGTGGAATAAAGTGCCGGAAATTGCGGGGAGAAATCTCTGGGTTCACGAGGTGAATGATGATTTAATGGATTTGTCGGGAATAGTAAATGAGGTTTCACTATTCCTGGGAATAGTGTTCACAAAAATATATTTTTTGTGTGAAAATGGGTTTAGTCGAGTGATTCAAGTTAGATTACTCGTGTTTGATAATCGCCATTGACTAATTTTGATGTATGGAATTGATTAATTACATGACATGATTGTGTGATTGGATATTATGTGGATATGTGTATGTTTACATATTTGCATGTGATTAGACTATATTGGGAATTGCATACATGCATTCCATATGCACTAGAACACGGACTATAGGAATGAGGTGCATGAGATGAGTCTAGAAAATGGATTCGAGGGTTGTCTAAAAATGTGATCGGAGGGTAGTCAAAATTAAAAATATCAATTGTCGGAGAGGCAGCCCAGGTGATATATATACATCAGATTGTCCACTTAACAAAACAATAATTCATCTGACTGGATGTGTCAATGGGATGCCGGGATCTGAGTTGGTCATGTAGACATTCAAGTAGGATCATGTTTGCTTGAATGCTGTTTGGAACATTACCTTTGCACTTAGAGTGGAGAGTAGCCCCGCAGGCGATTCTTTCTTGGGCGTGGCTCGCCTGTCGAATGTTATTTTTGCAGTGTAGGGAGCGTGCTGAATGAGGACGGCTACGTCCTAGGAGATTGAGTTAGAAGAAAGCCGGGTTGTGGCTTTGGTTGATGATATACATGTATTGGAAATGTCTAATTTTAATATATGTGACGATAAGTGAAAATATTGTAACTCTGTAACTATTTGGTATGGACTGGATTCATAGTTAGTATGTATTATGAGTATGGGTTTGTGGGCCCCGAAGTAGCGTATTACTCATGTGATTGGATATGTGGATATATTGGATATATTACCGCATTTTGAGACGGTATATGCAGGTTTGTATTTGGGATGGCGACTCCATTACAAGGAGACTGCTGGATTTTAGTGAGATGTCGGGTCTTGGGCATTCTGTGAAGTGTTTCTGTGGACGACGGGTGGTCGGACCCTGGGTTTGGGGCGTCACGGCCAACAAAGGCTTTAGAAGAAATAAAGAAAAAAGCTAACTCGCGCAGGTTCTGACTTCTTGATTTTCAAAATTATTTTAAGTAGCTTGTGATGCATTCAGATATGGGGATCGGTCCTCGATCGGGAAGGACATCTGTGCATTTTTCGGTGAAAACTTAATGAAACAAGCAGAAATATTCAGTCTATGATAAGGGTTCTGCTTGTAGTTCAAGTATCTATTAGGCGTCATTATCTCCTTCAGTGATTTTGTCTTATACTCGATCATGAAGCTCTCAAGTATATTAACTCTCGAAAACAACCATCGTCATGGGAAATGGGTCTCTTTCTTACAAGAATACACCTTTGTTGTGGCATAAATGCGGAGTGCGCTAAGAAAAGGCGAGTTGATTCTCTTCGTAGCAGAAATTAATCTGTATATGATATTTATTCCCTATATGGCCTCTCAAGTTATGGGATTTTACTTCTCAAACCTTGGGGTTATGGTTCTTATGGGTTTAGCGTGTATTGCCACCCTTCAGCTGGAGAGGTTGAAGCATATCGCAGTTTCTGATAATGGATATCTCCTCAAAGGAACTCGCCTTTGCCTCCCTAGCACATCACTTCGAGAGCAAGTGATATGGGAATTGCATTCTTGAGGAACAACTGCTCATTTTGGAAGAGATAAGACAATTGTAATGACAAAAGATTGGTTTTATTGGCCAAGTTTAAAAAGGCAGTGGCTAAAACAAACACAGATGTCGCATTTTTATGCCAGCTAGCGAGAGGAAGGAAGAAAAATGCTAATCTACCATGCCACTTTGCTGTGCCACCTGCCTGGCAAGACTTAAGCATGGATTTTGTTCTTAGTTTGCCAAAGAATTTAAGAGGGCATGACTCCATGTCGTCATGGTGGACGTTTCTCTGGAAATGTGCGCTTCATCCCATGTTCCAAGACTATGGATGTTTGTCCATATTGCTCAATTGTTCTTCAAAGAAATTGTCCGACTTCATGGTTTGCCTAGGACCATTGTTTCTGATCGAGATGCAAAGTTCATGAGTTATTTTTGGAGGAGCTTATGGAAGATGTTGAATACAAAACTGAAATTTTCTTGACTTTCTGTATCAGTTGATAGCGAAGCGAAGTCGTCAATAGAAGTTTGGGTGATCTACTTCGTTGCCTAGCGGGAGAACATATCAATAATTGGGACCAGATTCTTCCAATGGCTGAGTTTGCATATAACGGTTCGATGTCGATCTACGGGCATAAGTCCTTTGAGATTGTCATAGGCTTGCTTCCTAGGAAGCTGTGCTCTGTTCCTCTACGGTGAAGCACGCAGTGTTGAAAGTGAGGCTTTTAGCAGCATATACAAGATTTACATGATGATGTTCGATGGAAAATTTCTCTCCAACAATGAGAATTACAATTTTATCACTGATTTGAAGAGAAGGTTGTGGATTAAGGAAGGAGACATAGTTATATGACAAGGATAAGGCTGAAGACGATTTCTAAAGATATGTCTGAAAATTCACTCAAAAATTGGGCCTTACAAAGTACTAAAG
Organism: Tetrastigma voinierianum; assembly: GCA_016808115.1. Lineage (NCBI taxonomy): Eukaryota > Viridiplantae > Streptophyta > Magnoliopsida > Vitales > Vitaceae > Tetrastigma > Tetrastigma voinierianum. Next base: position 300,252 of record JAEQBH010006429.1, read on the forward strand.
AAATCGGTTCAAATGCTTATGTTCTCGATTTACCATAACATATGTTCTCGGAGCTCGTCTGCCATATCTAGGTCTTTGGTGATGGCTTCAGTATTAGCCTTTCTAGGGATTTCAGTCTGAAGTGTGGGCATCCAAATTTCTGTAGGAATGATGGCCTCCATCCCATAGGTGAGAGCGAATGGTGACACTCGAGTCGACTTAGACTAGTTGTCACGTAGGCCCAAAGAAGGGCTTGGTGGCTTGTCCACCCATTTTCCCTCAGGCGAGATGTAGGCGGCACAAAAGCCGTCAAGAGGGTTTTAATGAACAATAAACCCAGCCATTGCTCATGGGTACAGCGGAATGGTTATCATTCGATCTTCACCTCTAGTAGAAATTTACGTATACATAAGCTATCAAACTATGGCCCATTGTCGATTTACAATCGACTTGGGTATTCGAGGCTGCGGGCGATATTCTTCCACACAAATCAGACGACATCCTTATCTTTGATGGAGGCGAAGGCTATCCATTTACTAAAATAGTCAGTGGCAACTAACAACAGCTTTTTCTGAGTTGGGGCGATAGGCAGCGGTCCACTATATCAATTCCCCACTGAGCAAAGGGTCAGGGGATTGTGATGGTGGCTGGGTCTTGGACTCTATGGAAAGCCCTTTGAGTCTAGAATCTATCCATATATAGAGTGATATAATATTCAGAACATTACTCATTTTGAAAATGATAAAAGGCATTGGGTACAGCTGTAGCTGTTCTTCAGGGTGCTGCAAGTTGCGATTTTCTTCACGACTTGCAGCATAACTCCTTCGTTAGGACTCCGTTATAGGTATTCTTAGGATTCTATGGAAACTCATTGAGTCTAGAATCTAACCATGCTCTTCTGAATAATTTAGATTGCCACATATTGTCTGAAAATTTGGTGTTGTGAGTGTACTCTGTCGGCTTGGTTAAAGTTAGTGGAATACATGGTAGAAAGGATGTAGATATGAACAAAATAGCAATATATGTAGATTTGATATGTAAAGGGTATAGATAAAGTACCTACAGGTATCCAAAGGAAAAGTCTCTAATTATTTGTGTCCTACGGGGAGATAGGGACAGTCTAATAAGAATAAGAAAAATGTCTAGTATAGGAATGTATAGAGTATAGGTCATAAAGATATGATAGTACGATAAAGTACATGAAGATATAAGTTAACAAGATATAAGATGTTACAAGTAGATGACATGAAATATGAATATAAGAGTATATGATGAATACTTAATTTGTCATGCATAAACGAATAGATGGAACATGATAGGAACATGAATGAGTAAGCATTTATGATAGAAATATAGAAAGTACATGAATGGCTAAATCATGATAGAAAGCACTCAGGATATGATGCATAAATTATATGAGGATATGAATAGATATAAGATATATATGAATATATGAATACAAGAATGCATAGATGCATTCATGATATATGATAGGATTACATATATGATACGAAGACAAAACTAAATGATAGAAAAAAAATATGAATATACGTATTTGTAACCCCGAAATATACCTTAGTCGTTCTCGACATGTTGATTAGTGCCCAAAAAGTGCTATTTTGAATCCTATTTATTATAGGTTTTGAGTACTTTTTGTATACTAATCATTTTAATTAACTCGATTTACACGTTAAGGCCCCAGCTATTATTCTGATCGCATTTTGTGACATTTTATAGTTTTTAATGCCAAATTTGTTGAATCAACCAAGCCACTCAGGAATCGAGCCAAAACTAGCTTTGCATAGTAAAAATCAGGAGAAGAAGAGGAATGGAGGACTGTGGAAGCGAGAGAAGAAATGAAAGAAAAGAAAGCGGGGAAAATTATTGCCCAAAACCCGCACTGTTCCAATTTTGGCATTGGTGCCAATTTTGGCGTGGATTTTGGCATTGTATTGTGTAGCGTGGTTCAGCTTGTGGCATTGGTGCCGGACGTGGCATTGGATTTTTAGCATTGTATTTTTGGCATTGGTGCGATTTTAGCATTGGTGGATTTGGCACATTGCCATACGAAATCCTCTCATATGTTGACTTTTTGATTTCTTTTCTCTTGTTATTTACCCTCTTTGTTAATGCTTTTGAGGGCATAATGGTATTTTACCTAAGACTCTATATAAGCTCCCATGTTTTGAGAGGTTGTAACTTTTGGAGTGGTAAAAACTGCTGGTAGAAATCAAAAACACCATAGTTCATTTTCCATTTCTTTTCTAGTTTTCTTATTCTTTTTCCTTCAGTGGCATGTTAATTGTTTCTTGGTTTAATCCTCCTTTGAGGATAGTTGGCTAAAACTCCCCATCGTGGAGAGGAGGCTCATGAGGAATGCAGGAGTTATAGGGAAATGATGGCTCTCATGTATCTAATGAAAGCATTCATTGATGTTTACGGTTCTCATTATATGTTCAAATCCTTTAGTATCACCTTGGATTTAATACGTATTTGAAAATGACTTTTAGGCTCGATAAATGCTTATTAATAGATTCACGATATTCATTAGTTGTCATTTATTAGTTAATCTGAGAGGTAGATTTTAGAGATAGCCTTTCAGCTGAAACATTTATGTCTAATCGTGTAATTTAAAAAGACTAATGGATTCGGTTGGACATCAAATGAAGATACGGTTCGAATAGATATATGTATATTACTCCTATTGAGGAAAAGGACAGGAGCCTTCATTTGCTGGATCTCAACCCAGTGGCCGATGCTTAAGGAGTTTTTATATTTTTAGTTCAGTTTATTTTAGTTCCACAAACATTTCAACCCACTTTGTTTTACAAAACCTTAAGATCAAGTGCGATTCTCCTTTTAAGCCAAATGCAAATCATTTATATGAAGAAAACCCTGCATCATCAGATTGACCATGTTATATCTGTGATGGCAGCTACTCGGATGCGTAGGAAGGATCTAGGTTCAAATATTATTGATTCCGGCACCCACATGCAGCGAATCAAACGGCGCCTTTGCGGATGGTGCCTTAGTCGCAGTGATAAATTGTTGATTTTTATTGTACCAGTCCTCATCACAAGTATTGGTGAATCATACACTTCTTGCTTTTTGTTTTGTATATCTGGATCAGGATATTATGTTGACTTGAATCTTATATTGTCAAACTAAAACTTCATTTTATTATTTTTTTTTTTAGCTAGCATTAACATTTCTAGGTAGCCACAACATTTTGTATTTATGTTGATAGGACTTTATGCAATCTTGGGATGGGACACTCTGGACGGGATAGAAGAACTAGTGTCCACAGGGAGCGGGGTTGTGAGTGAATTCTAAACACTGGGACAATGTGGACCCCACCGGCAATGAGCGACGAGGGGTGAAAGGGATCTCAATGCCTACGGATCGATGGGGGATCGCATTCACCCACGAGGGTGGGTGCACCCTCATGCATAATCCCACGATGAGATGTAGCGGTGAGACCTTACACAGTGCCCTGCTTCCAACTTTTCATGGTATGGAGACGAAAATCCCATGTGCCCCACATCCAAGGGACATGGGTTCATGACTTTCAAGGAGGGTGCAATCGAGATGGAGCTACTGAAGTTGAAAGCCTTTCCTTTGACCCTCAAAGACAAGGCCAAGATTTAAACCCAATTCTCTGGGCCAGAACTATCGAGATTGAAACGAGCTATGAGGGGAATTTACGAAGAAATTCTTGATACCTGGACCCGATAACTTGAAGGCGGTTATGCATTTACGGCACATGATAATGAAGTTCTACCAGTCTTTGGGGAAGGTATATGGAGACCATCGGTCTTTGCCCTGCATCATGAAACTTTGACAAACTGGATGCTAGTCAATCATTTTTATGATGGGATGTCCCCCTCCGTGACAAGCGGTGGAAACAATGTGTGGGGAGACTTCTGACAAAAATCGGATGAAATACATGGATTTCACCTCAGTGACAGCGGTTCCTCAAAGGGACCAGGGATGAGATAAACTGAGGGGCTGAGAAAATGAGGCACCTGACCCATCAAGGGAGGCATTTGTGCACTCTTTGTGATATGGAGATAAATAAAGCGTCCCGCGATTGACTCGCCGATGGAAGGCTTGGAAATGAAATCAGCATCGAGGTTCGGGCATTAGCTAAAGCGCTGACAACCCAGCTCCGGCCCTCTTTAGCGCCAGTCGACAAGTCATGAAGACGTGATTACTTCGCGATTAGAGACTTGATGAACATTCTGATGTTTATTGACCAAATAACCATCAACAAATACTCCCATATGGTAACACCTATCGCCCATTTGGAGGACTCATCCCAACCTTTCTAAGCCCTAGAAAGCCTCCACCATATGTTTGAGATGCACAGTGACAGTGATTCCACATGTGGGATGACGGCTTGAAATCCTCATCCTATGGAACAAGCCATCATGAACTTAAGTACCAAAGTATTAGGCAGATTTGTGGAGAACGAAGGCGAGTAGATGCTCAGGCTAATCGAGAAAATTGAAGCGTGGAATGCACTCAATAAGATAGATAACTACGAGTCAGAGATTTCACAATCGTGGACTCTTGATACTCAAAGGAGAATTTCTGTTTGACTAACGGAGACCGACAGTGTTGAAAAAGAGGAGGAATTTCCCTCTCGAGGACCACATTGATCAAGGGAAATACATGAAATTTGAAGGCTCTTCTAGTGATCCAAACCCCGAGAAATGATGAAGCAGAGGATCACTTTAAGGAGTGGTAGAGAAGTCAGGACCATCAAGCCCCACGAACCGAGGATGGAAGAGATCCTAGGTAGTTGAACTGAACTAGGAAGGATATGGGACTTTAAAAGGACAATGAATAAGGACACCTCCTTTCCCACAGAAAGCAGAGAAACAAGAAAAAGATACCATCAATCAGACGAAATATTAAGTCTTGAGACAGTGAAGATCAAACATCATTCTGTATGACATGATAAACAAGTCCCAACATATGGGCATAAAGGACCTATGCACGATGAAGAGAGGTTTTTAATGTCAGCAAAGAGGCCTTCTGTTGAAGTAGTCAGTGCCATCGACCAGGGTGGACCCGAGTAAGACCACAAAAAAAGATCCAGGTGTCCTGCCATCTGGACAATATGCTCCAGAGCACTTATTAGACAGGCACTACTAGACTTGGGGGCTAGTATGAACCTCTTGCCATATTCCATGCTCTAACAACTGACTTAGTTTGGGGAGAACTCGGCCACTTCCATCATATATTTATCTCAGTAGATAGATCTATTAAAATACCCAGAGGGGACCATTGAGGATGTTCTACAATACTGAGTGGACAAATTCTGCTATCAGATGGATTTTGTCATTATGATAGGAAGCAGATGATGGGGGCTAACATATGTACCTATCATATTGGGAGAGGCCATTCTTGAGGCTCATAGATAAATGATGCCCAGAAATGGGGTTATGCAGCTCACCTTTGGGAACATGACTTTGGAACAATATCTTCCACTTGAGTAAAAGCATATGCAATTGATGGAGGATGGCTGTGAGAAGATCTGCATAATAGATACAATTCTTAAAGAGCAGGCTAATGGGCGGCAAGTGCGAGATGTGCTAGCCAGAGTTATGAGTGCCTTGTGAAACAACGGGATAACCCGGGAACCTCGATGTAGTAGGCAGTCTGGGTTGTGGAGAAAAAAAGTGGAAATTCTACCTTTATTGGCGGAGAAGGGAAAAGGAATCTCAACGGCTGGATCTCGGGCCTGCTGTGGGGAATTAAAATATGCATTTTGGAAGAAAACAGCGAGTGTCGTTGTAATATACGTCATTCTTGAGGCCACTCCTGGGAAGACGATCTGTTTGCACCTCTCGAGATGAACAAGCAAGCTTTGAGTGGAAGATTTCGGTTAAAGGCATCAACCGACAATCTGCACCCATCCACATTTATCACAGAGGAAGAGTCGAAGGCACATTTAGGCGACCGCTAGAGGAGATTGAATCCTCATATGCAGGAAGTAGTTCGGCATTGAAGTCTACAGAAGTTACTGTTGGGTATCATTTACCCAATATCTGATAGCACTTGGGTAAGCCCAACCAGGTGGTGCCCAAGAAGTCAGGGGTGACCACTGTAAAAAATGAAAAGGGCGAGACGTGTCTACCGCCTCACCAGCTAGTTGGAGGTATGCATAGATTACAGGGAGAGCTCAATCGATAACAAGAAAAGATCACTTCCCCGCGCCCTTCATTGATCAACTTCTTAGAAGTTCCTGAGCTATTCTATTAGCTTTTTGGATGGGTATTTAGGGTACTTTGAGATAGAGATCGCACCGAGAGGATCAGAAAAGACCCATATTTGCTTGTCCATTTGGAACTTATGCTACGGGAGGATGCCTTTGGTCTTTACAACGCCCACAACCACCTTCGAGAGATGTATGCTTAGTATATTCAAGCGGTATAATTGGAAAACATTAATGGAAGTATACATGGATGACATCCTTGCTTTATTATCTGGAGCGATTTGAAGAATGTCGACTAACCTTGAAGGCATCTGCGGAGGTGCATTAGAAAAGAACACGTTGCTTAGCGGGAGAAATGCCATTTTATGGTGAACCAGAGTTGTGCTAGGACATGTCATTTCCGGCAGGGGAATTGAAGTTGACAAGGCTAAAATTGAACTCATTTCCAAGCGCGCTATCGCTGCTTGTCGCCAGTTAAGGCAATTCCTTAGTCATCTGGGCTTTTTACGGGAGATTCATGGACATTTGGGTTCTTCAGCCCCTCTACGTGTTGCTCGAGAAAGATGCTAAATTTGCTTGGGATAGGAGGCGTCGGAAGAGCCCGAGCCGGGTCCCATCTTACCTTGCACACGATAGTAAGGGCACCCAATTAGCGATTGCCTTTGAGGTGATGTGTGATGCAAGTGATCTTGCTATCAGAGCAGTTCTTGGACAAAGAGAAGGTGGAAAACCTTATGCAGTCTATTATGCAAGCAAAACCTTGAATGAAGCACAAAGGAACTACACTACTACAGAGAAGGAATTGTTGGCAGTGGTCTATGCCTTAGACAAATTTCGAGCATACTTGGTTGGGTCTGATATAGTCATTTTAGAATCATTAAGAAATATCTCCTAACCAAGCAAGATGCCAAGGCAGGAACTTATCCGATGGGTTCTTCTAGCCGAATTTAATTTACAAGTACAGGACAAAAGAGTAGAATGTTGACGAGACCATGTGTGGATAACATATAGCCCACAACACTCATAGTCCCCCAATCAACGATGAATTTCTTTTGAAGAATCTCTAATGCGGGTTGGAGTAACTCATGACACTGTAATTTCCTAGCGAGGAGAAATTCCGAGTTGAGTGGAAAGAACAAGATAGGAAGATGACCTTTCTTAGCGAAGATCCGTTCCACATTATTGGGAGGAACCTTTCTTGTTTTAAATCTTGTGCGAGATCGGATGATTAGGAAGTGTGCTGAAGAAGAGCAACAAGGAATTTTAAGCCCTTTGCCATGAGGTGCTGTGGTGGTCTGCTTTAGCTTGAAAACTGACAATGGTGCTACGATCCCGGTTTTGCAGCCTTCTCTTTTTAAAAAGCTAACTAAAGTCATCATAAGTATGTGATAGGTGCCAAGACGCTGGAAGTGTCTCGCCGTCATATGATGCCCCTAAACCCGATTTAGTGATTAAACTATTTGATGTTTGGGGCATCGATTTCTCAGGACCTTCCCTCGTCTTATGGGCATGCATATATTGGTGGGGTAGACTACGACATCCCTAAATAGGTTAGGCGATCCCTGCGAAACCAATGACCACATGGTGGTGCTCAATTTTTGAAGGCAAACATCTTTCCCGGAGTTTGGGGTACCAAAGCCATTATTAGTGATGAGGTTCACATACAGTAACAAACCTTCGAAAAACTCACTGGCTAAATATGGTGTTAAACATAAGTGGCTACCACTTACCATCCTCAGCCGTGGTCAGAAGTGGAGCTTGCCAACGGAGATAAAGACCATTCTAATGAAATTAGTAGCGACAGCAGAGAAAAAATTAGTCATCTTGAATGTTGCTTGATTCCTTTGTGGGCTATGGAACGGCTTTCAAAGCGATTCTTGGAGTGTCCTTATCGTTTGGTTTATGCTTGAGGCATGTCATCTTCCAGTGGAAATAGAGTACATAGCATGGTGGGCAATCAAGAAGCTGAACATGGATTTAAGTAGGGTCGGGCTCAAAAGATTCCTTGATCTCAATGAGTTGGAGGAACTACGAAATGATGCCTACTTGAACTCGAAGATTGCAAAGGAGAGATCGAAAAAATGGCATGATCAGATGATAACTTGCAAGAATTTCAATAAGGGGACCAAGTCCCTACTCGTCCAAACTCCACCTTTTCCGAGACCAAACTCAAATCGGATACGTTGGACAGTTCATATTCATCGGGCATACCCTAATGGCTCGATATTAGTTTGCACGACCCAAAGGATAATAGAGTGTTCAACGTCCAATGGGCGAAAGTGGCGAGTATCTTCATGGCCTGTAAAACAGAGAGATTTCTCTCCTTGATCCTCCATGAATTCAAAGCAGCTATTTAAAGTGATCAACCAATTTTAGTTTAATTTGTTAGCTAAATTTTTTTATTTTTTTTTTTATTTTTATTGCAGTACTTATATTTTTCGTTTTTATTATTATTTTCATTTTCTCTTGCGTTCTTATAAGTTTTGGTGTGCATTTGTGCGGGTGTTGCCGATAATCTTATGCCTCTACATTTCCTCCTTTATCGGGAATGGCAAGGACAGTGGAGGACAGGATTCGGGCTCGAGAGTGCGACCTTCCCTCTCCCACCCCATGCCCTGAATGGGCTCTCCTCCTTTGTGACTAATGCGTACCACTGTCCCATTCCTAGGCATCTGTGCCTCCTGTGGTTCTATCTGAGGACTGGGCAAGAGACCCGGGTGAGTCATCCAGCTCGACCACCAAGAGCCCCGGCCAGATTGCATATCCAGGGCAGTGGTGACCTTCCCGGACCTCTCGCCTTATCATCGGCGCGCCTGCTCTTTCATTGCGGCCCTGGCCAGCGATAGTCGGATGCGGCACCTGGGATACCTTCACGAAATATATTATGATGTGCGCGGCTTTTCTTTGCGGATCCGAGCTCGGGGTTCCATAGCGAGTCGCGGCGTCTTCACGGAAGCGCTATGACTCCGCGTTTTCTGCACCGGTGGTGTTGGATTCTTCGTTCGCGGCGATCCGAGAGAGTACCTGCGTCTCATCTTGTTGTTCTTGCTATGCGATTGATGGCGCGAG